>LR812532.1:27532372-28051025 GCA_903798195.1 Danio kyathit
GAAGATGAACCAACAGTGAATCACTGAGGAGAGGAGGAGGAGAAGAGAGGGACTGGGGAAGGAGGAGAGGGGGACAGAACTTTCTCTCAGGCATGTGTATAAAATCACTCCAGTCAGTCAGTCAGTCAGTCAGTCAGAGTTTCATCGACAGACACCTGGATTAATCAGAGTCTCACAGCAGCTGTCAATCATCTCGCGCGCTCTCAGTCAGACTTTATATTTGACATCTTTTAATTCACGCGTCAGATATTTGTTATTTTCTCCTGTTTAGTGCGCTCCAGCAGGCGCTATTCAAGTTTGAGGGAAAAAAAACTTTAGGAGAGTTTCCTAAAGCACCGGACAGCGCACAAAATAAAAGAAGTGATTATGTCCAATCCCAAAAATCTGTAAGAGATCTCAAAGAAAGAAAAAACGGATAAGAAGGGCACGAGAAGATTTGGTCCAATTAAAATGTGTCGCTGGAAAGGTAAGCGATGATGGCCGACTTTTGCTTTTAAGAGTTCATTTAGATTAATTAATGATTATTTTTGTTTAATTTTGTTACTAATTACTGCTACTATATGAGTTCATTCTAAAAAATAGAATTAATATGTGTATTTGTTTATTCTTATCATTAATAGGCTATTTTGCTTTTATTTCAATCGTTTATTTGGCGCCGGAAGGAGAACATTTTCTTATGCTTTTATGATGTTTTTAAGTCTAAATACCTGCTCTAAATCTATAAGATTTGTCAAAGACAGATTCTCTAAAACTTTTGAGGCCTATAAGCCAGTGCTAATAAAAACATGTCTTTAAAGTTAGTTTAATGAAACGTTCGTAGTTTATATTCATTGCTTTTCAGATGAAATAATCGATTTGTTTTATTTGCAATTCAGCCAAACAAAAGGTGATTCTGGCGCGAAAACTGAACACGTGTAATGTGATTTTCCCGTTAAAGAAGTATTTTCTGATTAAACTTGTATTTGATAAGATTCACTTGTTGTCAAAAAAATATACAATTTCTTATTTCCTTAAATTAAATATGAAACAATAATGTTTTTACTACAAATAAAAAAAACGTTATTGTACACTGTAAAACATTATGATCAATCAGTCCTGACAGCATATGTCATTTAGTTCATTGTAACTTATTAAACTGAGTTAATCATGTTTTAACTTAATTTTATAAGTTACACAAGCTTAAGTCAGTTTAACATAAGTCCAACAGACTCATGGGGTTAATATGATTCAGCTTAAAAATTGAAGGCAACTAGGATTTTTTACAGTGTAGTAATAGAACCCAATAACAACCACATCTATTGACTACATCAACCACACTTTAACTATCATGTTAGTAAAATGTGGTTATACAATAGTAGCCAAAACATGATTGCTACACTATAGCTTATAAAACCATGATCAATTTTCATAGGAGGGGCTATTATTGACATGGTATGAGGATGACAGATGTGACTGGTAAAAGTACACATACACATTAAGTTAACTTATTAATATTTACAAATTTATGTGAATTGAACATAAAAACAAGTACGTTAACCCCAAAAAACCTCAAGATTTGTGTTGTTTCAGCTCATTTTAAGTAAGTATAAACAAACAGCAAACATCATTTTTGTATAGGCCAAAATTCAGTATTTATTCATTAAGCAGATTCTTTTACCCAAAGTGACTTACAAATGAGTATAAATTAAGCACTTCAAATCACCAGAAAGCAGTTGTGTCTGTGACATGTCTGTGAGTTAGCAATTTATTTAATATTTATACAAAGAAAATGATAGTTTTACCTAAAACTACACTGTAAAAATGCTGGGTTCCACATAATCGAAGGAATTAAATTAACTTATTGCCTTTTACAAATTTAAGTGGATTGAACATAAAGCAATTAAATAGTTGCAAAACAATCTCAAGAATTGTGTTGTTTCAACTCATTTTAAATAAGTAGTTTAAACAAGCAGAATTGTTTTCTGTAGTTTTTTTTCTGTAGAATTATTTTGAGTAGTTTAAACAAACAAACAAACTTGTTTTTATAACAATGTATTTTACAAAAAACAAACATTTTTCTTCAGAAGAAATCTCGCAGACATTTAATTCAAAGATTGTTAGCTTTTCTAAACTCAAGCCCCAACTCTCACGCAAACCTGATGATTAAAAACTCGTGATTTATGAGCTTTTCAAATTGAAGACTTCTTCAAAAGTCCTCACAAGTTCATTTTCCTCATGTTTCACTATCTGAGGCTATTTTCATAAATCTGCTCCTCACAAACCTACACACACACACACACACACACACACACACACACACACACACACACACACACACACACACACACACACTTGGACACATTATGCACATTATGCTTCTATTCTAGTTCTCAAGTGCGTGCGGTTCATAGGGCAAGCTCACCCTGTCTTGTTAACCGACACTGATATGAGAAAGTACATGATTCATGTTAGTCAGGGTCCAAACACACAAACCCACACACATACACACCACCTGTCTTCAGGGAGCCCTGTCTGTGAAAAGGAGGAAGAGTGTGTGACGAAATGATGCGATTTACGCCTGAACAAAGCAGCAGAGCATTCTGTCACGGTCACACACACACACACATAGTCTCTTTTTCCACTTCATTTTGTCCCACATGCATGCTTTTCCCCTACAATGCATCTATCACACACAACCCAAACTGCCAAATACACTCACACAGATGGTCTGAAAAAAAAAAAGCCTCAACCATTAACATGTCACATTGTGCCCCACGTATTTGCATTTTAATCCACGCAAAGATTCAGACAAGACAGTCAGTTTGAGGGAAAAGAGAGAGTGTGTGTGTGGATTTAAGTGAGGCAGAGGGATGAAGAGCTTCAGGAAGTGCAGGGCTTAAGGAGAAAGAGAGAGATGGAGTGATGGAGGAAAGGAAAGAGGGTTAACGCAGCCCAGATTCCCTCTAAAAGAAGAAGGAGAGAGAGCGAGAGCACAGGGGAATGATATAAAATGAGTTGGTCACGGTTTGAACAGTTACACATGCTGTTTACATTTTTCCCAAATTAACATGGCCCCTCGCTTCACCAAGCCCCTTTCTCTCTCTCCCACTTCTTTCTTTCTTTCTTTCTTTCTTTCTTTCTTTCTTTCTTTCTTTCTTTCCTTCCATCTCAAACTTTTCGACTTCAATATTTGATCCTCCAGATCGGACGTTGCTCTTCATTTCGTCGTATTTATTTTCAAGAGCGGTTCGTTTTCGGCCGTCGTTAAATGAGAAACTTGAGTCAGAAAGATGGGGAAACGGCGAGGGGGAGGGAAGAGATAATTAAAAAAAGCAAGAGGAAAAAAAAGGAAGGTAATTATAGAGGTAGAAAGATACCATGGACCAAAAAAGGGCATGGGAAGAAAGATCAGAGATGGAGAACGTGTGAGGAAAGTTCATGGAAACAGGTTTTATTATCCGTTCCTGCTTTGTTCTGAAGGTCCTTGGCAAAGTCCAGCACATTTCAGGCCAACTTCCATCAATTTAAATTTCAAACTAAGTATCCTGGGGAGATTGAGGAGTGTACGTCCTCTTGTAAGGGATCACGGGGAGCAAGTGTGCGAATGAGTGAGTGATGTATCTCGAAGCTATCCACATCCATCATGTGTGTATTATATTCTAACATCCAGTTGTGTGTGTGTGTGTCTAGTCAGTGAAGGAATGCACGTTTGATTGAGTACAGACTGCACATAAATCTCTACTTTAACTGTACACAGACACACAACATGACCCTGACCCTTTTCGCAAACACACACACACACACACACACACAAGCTCATGAATATGGAAGACTAGGCTCTTTGTGCGCTGAACTGACCAGCCCATCATATGGGCAATATAACTTTATATGATGTGATAGGAGGGAACATGTTTTATGATATTGCACCATAATGCCGAATTCTTGGTATTGTTGACTGGAGCCTCCAAGAGTCGTCTGTTTAGTGTTAACACAGAGGCAACAAATCAGTCAGAAGATGGAAGGCGAGAGGCTACGTGTGCATGTGTGTGAGACGGAGAGAAAGACAGACTGATATACCGATTTGACATCATATCATTGCTGCCAGCTGTAGGCTTCATGCATGCAAACACACACACACACACACACACACACACACACACACACACACACACACACACACACACACACACACACACACACACACACACACACACACACACACACAGATCTGTCCTAATGAAAGCTGTTGCTATTCAATAAAGTCGTGAGGGATTTGTTTCAGGGGTTATGTAAATATGCCAGTACTCTGTTTTAGAACTGTTGTGCTTACAGTACATCCAAGTAAGCAGTAAGGAGAACAACATTCTTCATGAGCTTCTCAATAATATCCATTGTGCTGTGAGAAAAACAGAAGTTTTCAGTTCAACAGAGAGGCTGAATGTTAGCAAAGAAGAAGCAACTGATAATAGTATCTTAAAAATGAAACATCGATAATATAATGTCAAATTGTGAGCTTTTATTTTTTTGTTAGAAATATGAATGATTATATTTGCCCATGCAGGAACAATATTTGTAAAATGCAAAAAATAGACTTTATATTTATATTTAATTAAATTATTTTATATTTTTATATTTTTTATATTTATTTACATTTTTATAGTGTGTGGCAGAAAAAAGAGATATCTTCAATATAATAATTGTACCTGCTGCTTAATTTTATCTTAAATACTTACATATAAAAAACTCCAGAAAGGATTTCCCTCTGTGACTTCATTGAAAAACCGTGGTTCCCTCAAGAACCTTTGAGTTAACTCTTCAATAGTGTGAAAACAAATTGAAGGTTTCAGACTCACTTATAAATAATAATAGTCTTTTATTTGCATCTTTCATTCTACAGTGAATATGTTTTAAAATATATTAAAAATGTATTAAAAATTTTAAATAAAAATATTCAAATATTGTTTACACACAAAAAAGGAACTCATTTAAAAAATGTTTACTGAAGGGTTCTTGAGGACACAAAAGTATTTTTATGGTCCTTTTATTATTAAGAGTGTACTTTTTTCCACTCGAAATAAACTTTATGAATGAAAAGTTCCATAAATGTTAAATGTTCCTTGTGAAACCATTAATGCTAATAAAGAAACTTTTTTGAGAGAGAGAGAGAGAGAGAGAGAGAGAGAGAGAGAGAGAGACTACTAATGTTTAAAAAACTCAAATGAATCATAGAGTTTCCCACTGATCAGCTCTTTATCAGTTGTCATGAAGACTATTATTTATTTTATGAAACTCTAAAAGATCAAAAACTCTTAAAAATATTTCTATTTTTTTCACAGTGACCATTTCTTAAAAAAACAATAAAAAACAAACAAACAACTAAACAATATGAAGGGGATGACAACCATTTTCAATACTGTGGTTTGGAAAAATGAAGGTTTTAAAACCCCCAAAATGTTTTGCTATACCGTTCCTATGGTATATGTAACATTTTTTATTTACATTTTTAGGTTGTTTTTTAGGTATTTTTTGGGTAGTTTTCTAGGACAGCAGTATCTGCAGCAGAAAAAAATTTATTTTTAAATTGTAATGAAATGTGTGTTTTTGAAGACAACGAAGACAGCAGAAGTCAATGATTCATTTGAATTATTTAGCCTGACATGTTTACTGCTCCAAAATACTTAAAACTTTTCTCAAAATACTGTCAGAATCTTATATCGGCCCATACCATGCAAAAGGTTCTTTATGATGTACAGTGTTTCTTTGGATTATTAGCAAAACACAGAAAGTTTATGCTCTTTTAAGGACTATTCAGAGTTTCTTTAGAAAAACCAAAATGTTTCTTTTATGGATTTTACTATAACGAAAGGTTTTTATTGGCATTGACATTTATACAAATAACCTTTAAAATCTCTTCACTCAAAGAAAACCAAAATGGTTCTTCGGTGGCAAAACACCCTTTTGAGACCCATTTCATAAAGAAACCACTGAGGAATGGAAAGTTTCCTGAAGGTTCTCAAATGCCAACTAAAACCCTTTATTTTTATATCGTGCTTTAAAAAATTCCCTTTGGAAATGTAATAGTGCAAACTTTTGAGACAATGTTAATACTTAATGAAACAATAGTGAATTCCACTAAGCCTCTTGAACTCTGCAAGAGAAACCTTGGAGTAATAAAATGTTCCTCAGAGTATCCTTATTCAGTTATTCGCCTGGAACGAAAGACAATTCTAATAAGAATAAGATGTCAGTCAAAGTTTACACGACTTAAATGGAAGATTTGAGTGGATTTAGGTTTTAATGCGTTACTGTAACACGCAGAAAACATCATTCAGTTCAGTTTATCTGATGTTTTCAATAAGCCGATGTTGGATCAGGATCTGAGATGCACTGCTGAACTCTTCCACTCCCTGCTACTAATCTCACAGAGAGAGAGAGAGAGACTTTGACGATTATCATGAGGAAAAGGTGTGTCATTGTGGAGTGCGTGCGTGTGTGTGTGTGTGTGTTTCAGGTATACTGTTTTAGAAGAGCATTTCACGAGAATTCCTCCCTCTCCAAGCAGAATGAGCGAATTAGAGGAGAAAGAATGGAAGGGAAAAAAAGAGAGGAACAGAGTTGAAAAGAAAAACTGGCAGGGCTAATCGAGGTTAATAAGCTGTTGTTATTTTGGCCGGGGGCAAAAAAGAGATAAACCACTTTAAAGAAGGGGAGGAAAGGCGTGTGTGTGTGTGAAGATAAAAAAAACAACCTGGAGAACTTGACAGGGGGAATATAGAAGACAGAAACAAGAAAAATGTGTGATCGTGACAAAGAAAAAGAAAAGACGAAGGACAAAATGGACATTGGGATGACGGGGGAAGGGGTTGGAGAAGAGGAGACGGACAGAGATAAAAAGGAAAAGCAGAAGGGAGGAGGCGCACATATTTCACACCTGTTGAAAACACAATGCCTCCAACAAGTAATTACACATCTCTGCCGTGTTCCTCTGAATGCTTGACACAAAAAAAGAAAAAGAAGAGAGACACTGGATGAGATGTGTCTGTGCCGAAGGACTCCCCGAGGCTCATACACACTCATAATAGGAGCACTAGCTGACCCTTGCAGAACTTTGAAGGTTGCTTCTCATTTGCTGCCATTTTCTCAGTGTGATTTTTGAGGACATGGACGTAAAAGGGGCTCTGGGTGGGCACAACTACTGTATGCAGGCTCGCGCGCAACATCGAATGCAGAAAGTTCACTAGTCTGTGTACAGGCATGTATATACACATAATCCAAAACAGAAAGCTGCAAACACACATACACACACACACACAAACTCCAAAACAAAAGCGTGTCCCAGACTAGAGGACCACACACACTCCTGAGCTGGAAAAAAATGCATGACAAGATACTGTTATTTGTCAAATGATAAAACTATAGATGGGATGATCTACACTTATGTTGAAAAGAACAAAAGGTCCTGAGGTTATTTAAAATGGATTATTTGTGAGATGATTTTTGGAGATTGTTAAAAATGGCTCATTTATTCAAATAAAATTTGGACCTCTGAATTCATGGTTAGAGTTGTTATTGAGTGATACAATTTTCCTTTAGTGTTTCATTTTTGTGTTTGCATCAAAAAAAAAAGGTATAAATATAGGTGAAATAATTTTCCATCATTCCTAAACTGTAAACCCCAACAGTCAACTTTATCAAATGAAATGAGTGTAGTTAACTTAAAATTGCCTGAAAGTTCATTCATTCATTCATTCATTTTCTTGTCGGCTTTGTCCCTTGCGGGGTCGCCACAGCGGAATGAACCGCCAACTTATCCAGCATGATTTTACGCAGCGGATGCCCTTCCAGCCGCAACCCATCTCTGGGAACTTCCACACACACATTCACACTCATACACTATGGACAATTTAGCTTACCCAATTCACCTGTACTGCATGTCTTTGGACTGTGGGGGAAACCGGAGCACCCGGAGGAAACCCACGCGAACCCAGGGAGAACATGCAAACTCCACACAGAAACGCCAACTGACCCAGCCCAGCCGAGGTTCGAACCTGCGACCCAGCGACGTTCTTGCTGTGAGGCAACAGCACTACCTACTGCGCCACTGGGTTGCCCTGCCTGAAAGTTATTTCTATTAATTTGAAAAGAGTTTTGAACTCAGTGTTGAAGGTAATGAGTTTATTAAATACCTCATTACATCAACTTAAATGGAGTAAGTTCACAGTACTAGTATAGATTAGTTTTCTAACTCAAATGGTTTGTAGCAATCGGTTTCCTCAAACGGTTTGAGTTGCCTTAACTTATTGGGTTTCACAGTACTCAGTTGGTTTGAGTTCTCTTTATTTATTGGGTTTTACTGTGCTCAAATTGCTTCATTTACTCAAATGGATTAAGTTCACAGTACTCATTAGGATTAGTTTTTAACCTTAAATGGTTTGTTGCAATCGGTTTCCTCAAACGGTTTGAGTTACCTTAACTTTTTGGGTTTTACAGTGTATATAATGTATTTATTTAATTACAAAACAACATGCTTAATATATAAAAGAATAAGTCTAACAAGACTAAAATATATAAAAGAATAAGTGTTTTTCTATTATATTTTAAACGACTAAAAACTTTTGGTTGATAAACTAGTGTTTTAAAGGATAGTGGTAGGGTTTAAATATGTTTATAATGACAATTAAAGTTGTTCTAAAAAGGACAGACAGGTATTTTTGGTATATAAATTTCAGTTTGTGGTGTCTTATATGAATCATGGTAAAAAAAAGTGTTGGATAGTGTCTTTTTTATTCGGTAAAACATTAAATCAAACAGGACATTTTGCTATATTTATTATAATATTTTTTGTTTTGAAGCTGAAAAACCTTTTTTTGTCTTTGATGAGTAAACGGAAAATAAAATTAAGGCTAAAAGTTTGAAGAAATTTTGATTGAAATGATAAAGATAGCAGCATGGTGGCTCAGTGGTTAGCACTGTCGCCTCACAGCAAGAAGGTCGCTGGTTTGAGTCCCAGCTAGGTCAGTTGGCATATCTGTGTGGAGTTTGCATGTTCTCCCTGTGTTCGTGTGGGTTTCCTCTGGGTGCTCCGGTTTCAGTCCAAAGACATGTGGTACAGGTGAATTGAATCAACTAAATTGGCCGTAGTGTATGGATGTTTCCCAGTACTGGGTTGCAGCTGCAAGGGCATCCGCTGCGTAAAACATATGCTGGATAATATTGGCGGTTCATTCCGCTGTGGCAACCTCTGATAAATAAAGGGACTAAGCCGAAGAAATATTAATGAATGAATATAACATAAAATGTGTCTTTTGAAAAATGAAGTGAATTTAGATGAATGAATAGCTCACAAGATCAATAACATGTTTTATTTGATGTAAACTTGAATTCGTTACAATATTGGATTGTTATTTTTGCTGAAAAGGTACATGGAAAACATATTGGTATGAAATACCATATGTAAAAATATGACCCTTTTCAATTAGAGCATAAATCCCTTTAATAATCCTGTAATCCTGTGCAGATCCACCCCCCCCCCCCCCCCTCTCTCTCTCTCTCCAAACAAACTCTACCACAGTGCAGTAGCACTGCCAGATACATCCGCGTGAAATTGTAATCTCTGTAATCAAACTATAACATACAACCAACTGTTTAATGTATCAATACCTCAAAGGAATTACAACTAAAACCACCAAATTACAGAAATTTACAAAAATTGACACAGCATAATCTCGGTGAACTCCTATAAAGCAAACATTTATTTAGAGATGATTACAGACAGATTTTCTCTGCTTGCTTTTATTCCCTAAACAATATCATAGTCTTCATTTGTGTTATTTGAGAAATAACAATATTGTAAGTTATTTATTTTTCACTCAACGTAAATGAATAATTCACAAAAAAAAATCATATATGTAATAATTTTGAGTTTCTTTCTTCTGTTCAACGCAAAACAATGTTGGAATTCTCATTTGCTTCCATAGTATTTTGTTCCTACTATGGATGTCAGTAGTTTCTGGTTTTCAACATTAGATACCTCATTTGGTCTTCAACAGAAAAAAAAGAAAGTCATAAAGTTTTGGAATTGCTTGAGGGTCAGTAAATGGTGAGTAAATGTCCATTTGGTAACACTTTATTTTGATGGTCCATTTGAATATTAGTAGACTGTCTGCTTAATATATGTTGATACTGCTCCTTCAACAGACATTTAACTGAGTATAAGAAACTTTAGTGTAAGTACATGTCAACTTACACTAACCCTAACCCCAAGCCCAACCTAACAGTCTACTTATAATCTAATGAGATTTAGTTGGCATGTAGGTGCAATGTAACTTAAATTCAACAAACGGACTATCAAAATAAAGTGTGACCGTTCATTTTTGGCTCAACTAGCTCTTTAATTCCCTGTTTGTTTGTTTTTCAGTTGACCAGGTTGCTGTGCTGCTTTTATTGGCTGTTGTGGTGGGCAATGCTCAGGTGCTGGACCGAACACTCATTCTGTCCAATGAGAGGAGCTCTATCGAGAGAACATACGAGCTGACCAAATACCTGGACCACCAGCTGAAGGAGATCAGAGACACTTACGTGAGTCACAGTCTGTTTGTGTGCTTGGGTGTGTGTGTGTGTGTGTGTGTGTGTGTGTGTGTGTTATCAGCGTGTGAGGATGACGTTTTTGTTTATAGATGTTTTCCTGTGGATGCTCTTCTTCCCCTTCAATCTCTTTTCCTTCTCTTCCTGACTGTATTGTAAGACATCTTTTAGTTTACATCATTCATTTCTAGAATTGCCTAACGTTTAATGGTGTGTTAAACAAAACATGTACAATTAATTGCAGTTTTACTGGTGTACTGTTTTTATGTGTTTACTTAATAATGAAACAGGGAGGTGAGGTGGTTCCCCTCAGATTTCAAAACAGTGATGTGACGTGAATGTTTCAGTGAATAGATCCTTTAAAAAACATTTTTTAAGGAAAATTTGAATAACTTGATGAACTTTTATAATTATCTTTTTTTTATATATATCAAAATGTCAAAACTGGACCTAATATTAATAATATGATAATAAAATAAATGAAATAAAAACACCAGTGGACTGAACCAAATTCCAAATTCCATAAGTTATGCTATATCCTCACAATATGGAAAAAAATGATGACAGGATATTTATTTTTGAGTGAACTATCGCTGACAGGCCAACAAACCAATGCAAACAACCACAAAGCCAATAGAAGCATGCCAAATCCCTTGATTTGCTACTTTCCAGCGCATAGCAGATAGTATTTAATATTTAAGGGGACGTGCTTAGTCTAGACAGCATTTTACTGGCCACAGTCATCTACATTGGTGTTTATTTAGTAATCTTTTAGGAGTACGCGCTCTTAAAAATGGGTTGCAAAAAAAGGAGAATGTATGGTAATGTAAGAGAATACCATTTTGGGTTTCTCACATAATTTCTCTCTTAGTGTGAAGAATATGTCAACACAAAGAATCCATTTCCACTGTAAAAAAGCTTTTGTGGAATGGAAAGATTTAGGTCACAAATCTCCTTGAGTGCCGGTGTCCCTGTAGAGTTTAGCTCCAACTTGTCTCAACACACCTGCCTGGAAGTTTCAAGTACCTCGTAAGACCTTGATTTGCTTGTTCAGGTGTATTTTATAAGGGCTGGAGCTAAACTCTGCAGAACACTGGCCCTCCAGGAACAAGTTTGGTGACCCCTGATTTAAGATAAGGTAATGTGGATTTATATAGCACTATTGTTGTGTATGGCCATACATCCAGAGTGCTTCACAATCATGAGGGAGGTCTCTCCACACCACCACCAGTGTGCAGCATCCACTTGGATGATGCGACGGCAACCACAGGACAACGGTGCCAGTGGGCTCACCACACACCAGATATTGGTGGAGTGGAGAGACAGTGATAAAGCCAATTCGGTGGATAGGGATGATTGGGAGGCTGATGGAGGGAATCTGGCCAGGATACTGGGGTTACACTTCCAACAGTAACCTAGTTTTCCCATGTGGTCTCCCATCCAGATACTGACCAGGCTTAGCTCTGCTTAGCTTCAGTGAGTAACCGGTTTTGGGTTGCAGGGTGATAGGGCTGTAATTTCATGGATCTTAAAGGTCTTGGAACCATCAAAGTCAATAAGGATGTACAGTGGATGGCAAAACTACATTGGTAAACATGTTCTTAAAGTACCATGGTCTTAACAACTTCAAACAAAATTTAACAGACTGAGTGTAATTGTTCTCTAATATCTCTTCTCATCTCTGGTCCTCAGCTGTCGTATCTTGGGCCTCCATTCAGTGATCCTGGCTTCTCTCCTCCACGTCCCAACAGCTCGTCTCTGTCCGTGCCCAGTGCGGCAACACGTGTGGACTTATGGCGCGGGCTGGAAAATGGTGCTCGTCTGGCACAGAACCAGCATGCATACAGCATTCTTCTCTGTGCGGTGAGAGAGTTGGCGCGCTCCACCCTGTGCCCGTACCTTCAGAGCTCCCTCCTGCACTTCTGCTCCGGTCTCAGCGGGTTGCTTGGCTCAATATCCGGGCTCATGAACGCCCTGGGCTACACCAACCTGCCATCCTCTGCAGGATACGCCACCTCTGCTCAAGGATACGCCCCAGCCATGTCATCACAGTTTCAGGGCGTGAGCGAGAACAGCCCTGCCCCTCTACGGAGTTACGTGCCTCGAAATCAAGGTGCTAAGACTGCCTCGGGTGTGAGAGAGGGAACGACTCGGGCGGATCTGAAGCGGGACAGAGAGAAGGAGAGGGCGGAGAGGGGGAGAAGAGGGAGAAGAAAAGAAGGAGAGAGTTGGATCGCCAAAGAAGAGGGAGAGAAGGAGGAAGGAATGGAGAGATGGGGCAAACGGAGAAGACTGCTGAGCATGGATGAAGAGAAAACAATAAGGCTGAACAACATGAATTACACATCTTTAAAATTTGGAGATGGAAACCGAAAGCAGCCTCTACTCTTTTCCTCACCATCCTTGCACCCTCGCAGATCTGTTCGCTCTATCCCGTCCTCTCACTCTGGGCTCTCCCCGCTCTCACTCCTCTATGAGTATGGAGGACCGGTCTCTGAAGTTCACACTTTACTGGCAGCCCCTGTGCTGTCATCCCATCCCACCCCGAATGACTTCTCGCGGAAGGTGGAGGGATTCTGGGTACTGAGAGAGCTGCAAAGCTGGCTGTGGAGATCTGCAAAAGACTTCACCAGATTGAAGAAACGACTGCGTGTTTGAGATGACAGGGTCCAAAAACCTAGTGAGCTGATTCTAACAAGATGTGGTCAGATTTGTGGCCAAAAACAAAGATGCAATGCCTATTGTCAGAAGTGTAGCAATGCACACTACTCCCTCAAAAGGTTAATCTCAAACCAGGTCGCTTTCGTCTACACTACGGCAAGCTATTGCAGATCTTGTTGTTTCTGCAGGTGCTCAGCACTTAATTTTTACAGTTCACAGCATTGGGAGGGTTACAGCCGGTATTATATTCTTAAAACTTAAAATTTCATTCACTTACTCTCTCTCTCTCACATGCTAGGCCACCCATTCATGTACAATTAGTGCAACATTCTTACATTGCTCAACAGAACTGCAATGTTTTTCCATTCTGGAACCTGGATGAAGTTCTACTGTTGAAATTTACTAAACTGTTCAGGGTTTAGGACCAGGGGTGTCGTAAGTCAGGGAAAAGGGGGACAGAGTACATAGGACCCAGACACTAGGAGAGTGTTCACTATCCCTCACTCATTTTCCTTCAGCTTAGTTCCTTATTCAGGGGTTACCACACTGTCATGAATTTCCAATTATTCCAATCCTACCACAACCTACCCCCTGAGAGTGCTTAGAATTTTAGTTTATTCAGTTCCCCTGTACCACGTCTTTGGGGAAACCAGAGCATTAAAAGAATATGCAAACTCCACACAAAGATGATTACAGCAATTCCCGTAACTTTGAACTTCTTGCTGTCTTGCAGTGAGGTGACAGTGTTATTTATTGAGCCACAATGCCAGCCCCGCATTGAACTCTTTGGTCACAAATTTTACCTGTGCATAGGGCCCAGAATTTCTAGCAATGTCACTGTCAAGAACTGACAAGCCAGAACCTCACACTGAAACTGTATTGGTACTCACTGGTTAGGCGGTGAAACTATGTGACCAATTTAAACCTGCATGGGGAAATCTTTCTCTTTCATGCACAGAATGTGTAACCCTGCTGGTCCTACACCACCCAACCCGCTCTGACGTGGGATCGAACTGGCGACCTTCCGCATGGGAGTTGGTTGCTCTACCAAGGAGGCTAAAAACCATGGCCTCTAGCGTCTGTTGCTAGAGCACATTTAGAGGTCAGAGGAGTGAGGTTTACCTGCACAGCACTTCACTAGCTGGCCTCTGCTACACTCACCCCCCTAAACCTCACTTCCATCCGGGTCATGGCACCAATGTAACCCTACAAATGTGGTCTTGCACCACCCCTCCCGCTCTGAGCTGGGATCGAACTGGCGACTTTCCACATGGAAGTCAGCTGCTCACTAAGGAGCCTAAAGATCATGGCCTATAGCATCTCGCTAGAGCACCTTTAGAGGTCAAAAGAGTGAGGTTTACCTGCACAGTACTTCACTAGCTGGCATCAGTAACAAATGCCAAATATTGGATGGAATAATCAAGCAGGTACACTGAACTACTGATGTTTTGTGATATCGATTGAAATATATTTATATTTGAATCAAGATTTGTCATAATTCAGGCTGTTTGCAGTGCATTTTATTTGCAAGGGATAGAAGAATTTCAACCTGGTTTGGGCGCAAACGTGTCCACATCACCAACACGGAATGCCGTCTGTGGAAGCAGCTCGCTAGGTTTTGGAGCAGAGCGGAAGAAACAGATTGATTCATGCTCTATGGATGGAGATCTAAGAACTTCAGATGGTCACGCTTTGCACTAAATCACCAAACAGAAAAGAGCCGCCTGTACGTCACAGACAAAGGAAAAGAGAGCGCCCATTGAGAGAGCGAGACGTGATTCAGCAGAAGGAAAGTGAATCATGTTTGGAGTCATGCAGCAGTGAAAGGGTCAATGGGCAAAAGTGGAGGAAATGTGGCATAACCAAAGAAACAATGGATTTTTGCTGCCTCACAAACTGAGTCAGTAATGCCTCACTGACTCGTCTTTTTCCAGAAGCAAATACACACCTACACATCTGGTAACAGATGCACTAATCTGATGCTCAGATGACGTGTGTACCAACACAATATTGGCCATCTGATAAAATATTATTCAAAAACAATATGATATATTGATAATGCTAGGTTTTCTAGAAGTGTAAACTGGTAATACCGTGGTATTTTTGTAGAAACATGAAATACTACGATACAGTTTGTAAACAGTTTTGTCTTGGTACCATGGTGTTACTAGTAATGTGGAGTAACATGAGAATATTGTATGTGATATGGTAACCATTCACATACTATTGCAATATTTTCCAAGTACTCTTTAAGGTTCATGGGTGATTCGCACAAAATATCACAGTATATTATACTATACTATGGTATAGAAAGCATTAGATGATAAGCCCATGTTTTTTTAGGTACCATAGTATTCTTAGCAAAAGGAAAAAGAGGGAAATTTAGAACCATGATCAAAGTACTATGGAATTACTGTTTCAAAACAATGCCAACCAATCAGTACCGTGGTATATTTTCTCACATGGTATTTTTAGAAGAACTTAGAAATGCTATACCTATATATTTCCATACCATTCTTTTACCATGGTACTTCCACCGTTCTTTTCTTTTCGGATAAGGCATTTCACACATGAACATGAGCTATAATGCAGGTGAGAGAGTGTATAGATATGAGTGTTTGTGTACAGTCTGTACAGTGATTTCTGTATGTGTGTATATGTCTGTTATATTTATTTAATACTATTTATTTCTCTGGGGAACGACTGTATGATGTCACATGTTTTTTTTGCTATGAGTACAAAAGACCTTTACTGGCTATACTATGGGTGTGTGTGTGTGTGTGTGTGTGTGTGTGTGTGTGTACTCTTACCCCTTGAGGAAAAACCAGAGGGACTGGGAGAATAGCAAGAGTTTTATTCGTCTGTCTGAGCAAAATTTATGACCACTCCATTCTTTCATGTAATCCCACATCCTCTCATCCCTCTCTTCCCCTCTATCTCTCTCTCACGCCTCTCCTCTTCCCTAGCGCTCACCTAGTACTGACACACACACACATATACACGCACACACACATAAACACACATATTTAGTTAGCTGTTACACTTACTTTCAGTGCTCAGCATAATTGAGTACACCCCATTTTGAAAATGAATATTTTGATCCTTTTCTCAGTGAATAAAGGGAATGTATTTTAGTGCATTTAAACAAAACAGATTTATTAAACAGATATACTTATTAAAATAATATTTTAGTCACCAAACATATTGAGAAATTGAAAGATAATCAATTTAATTCAAGCAAAAATATTTTTCAAATTTTTTCATTTTCTTGATCTTTCCTCTTTTTTAAATTGGTATGTAATATTTTTATAACATATTTGGGTGCACTAGTTTTTGGACCGTTATCTTAAGTTATTTTGCTAGATAAGCTCCGGATTTTTGGGGTCAGTTTTATTTATTTTTTCATGTTTTTTTAAAGAAAATTATTCTGTTCATCAAGGCAGCATTTATTAAATGTAAAAGAATTGTTAAATATTTATTAAAATTTTAAACAACTGTTTTCTTTATTGCTTTTATTACTATTACCATTAATAACAACAACAATAATAATAATAATAATAATAATTAGTATTAGAGTGATTTCTGAAGGATCTTGTGACTCTGAAGACTGGAGTAATGAAGCTGTAAATTCATCATTAAAATCACTGGAATAAATTATTAAATTAAATTATAAACTACTTTTGAACAGTTGTTTTATAGTGCAATAACACTTCACAATTTTACAATGTGTACTGTATTTTTGATTAAATAAATGCAGCCTTTGTGAGCAGGATAAGCTTATTTTAAAACATTTAAAAATCCTACTGACCTCAAACATTTGAGCGGTAGTGTATATAGTGTATATATATAGTGTATAGTGTATAAAACTGTTACACTGTAAAACCCAAAAAGTTAAGGTAACTCAAACCATTTGAGGAAACCAATTGCAACAAACCATTTAAGTTTTAACCATTTAAACGAATCCTAATGAGTACTGTGAACTTAATCCATTTGAGTAAATGAAGCAATTTGAGCACAGTAAAACCCAATAAATGAAGAGAACTCAAACCAACTGAGTACTGTGAAACACAATAAATGAAGAGAACTCAAACCAACTGAGTACTGTGAAACCCAATAAGTTAAGGCAACTCAAACCGTTTGAGGAAACCGATTGCTACAAACCATTTGAGTTACAAAACTAATCTATATGAGTACTGTGAACTTACTCCATTTAAGTTGAAGTAATGGGGTATGTAATTAACTCATTACCATCAACACTGAGTTCAAAGCTCTTTTCATTCATTAATTTTCTTTTCGGCTTAGTCCCTTTATTAATCCGGGGTCGCCACAGCAGAATGAACCACCAACTTACATATTTTACACAGCGGATGCCCTTCCAGCTGCAACCCATCTCTGGGAAACATCCATACACACTCATTCATACTCATACACTACGGACAATTAAGCCTACCCAATTCACCTGTACTGCATGTCTTTGGACTGTGAGGGAAACCGGAGCACCCAGAGAAAACCCAAGCGTATTTGACCCATATCCAGTGGTGGAAAAAGCACTGAAAAATCATACTCAAATAAAAGTAGCATTACTTGCCCAAAAATGTAGTGCGAGTAAAAGTATCTGTTGTAAATATTACTCAAAGCATGAGTAAAAAGTAGCACTTTTAAAAGTACTCAAGAGTAGTGAGTAGTGAGTATTACGCCGTAAACGGCTGATGCGTGTGTGTAAACGTAACATTCTGTAGTGCATGTATACAGAAAACATCCGCCATCTTCTCATCAGTGACATTCAGTCTAAACAGTCTCTGGGTCATTGCGTGTAGAGATTTTGGACATATTGGAGACTTGTAATGCTTCCAAACAGTTAGCTGCATGTCTTAAGGTATTTCAGTATGATGTGATTTACGTTATGTGCGATTTGATTGGACAGGAAATCGCAGGACTGATTTTTCTAATCCCCATAGATAGGAAAAAATAAAGTAGTGAATACAGGTTAAAGGAAAGTAGTGGAGTAAAAGTACCAATACAGCTCAAAATGTACTCAAGGGAAAGTAAAAGAAGACATTTTTAAAACTACTTAGTAAATTACATTTCCTGATAAAAACAATTACAGTAATTTGAGTATTTGTAATGTGTTACTTTACAGCAGTGCCTATATCTGAGGTTAAAATGTCACATTTTTAACTGTCACTTAAGGCATAAACATTACAGTATAAACACTATCAAGCAGCATTTAAAATGAGCGAATGTTCAGGTGCTTAATGTCTCATTTCCTCAGGCTATGTTTGAGGTAAAATTAAAGGATCAATGAGAATTTGTGTTTCCCTTTGAGCAACACACCTGCACTAGTGTTATCACGACACATACACACACACACACATAGAGAGAGTGAGAGAGGGGTGTGACACGTTCTTTTATGTGCAATTATCACAAATGACGGGAAAAGATGAGTTTGGTTTGGGAAATCTCACACACACACACACACATGGCCGAAGACTCAGTGAAATGCGTAATGCAGAGTCCAGTCGCTCTTCGGCCGCTAAATGGATGACCACACATCAGCAACAAAGACCGCATTGTGCGCCTGCGAGTGTGTGTGTGTGTGTCATCACGTGTCGCTCTGAATCAGCTCGAGTGAATGTGTGTGTGACTGTTTATGCATCTGTGCGACTGTAAAGTAGTTTTATTTGTTTTACTTTAAAAGCCGAAACCTCTCATCTCGTGCCATCGAGCGCGCCTGGATCTTTCTACCATATGTTGAGCAGAGCGCGAGTCTCCCCTGCCAATCACGCATTAAATCACGCGTCTGTCATCAGTTCATCAGCAGAAGCCTATTTAGAGACTCTTTATCGCTCCCTCCGTTCTCATTCGGTCAGCCGTTGCTCTTCGTCACTGTCTTCCCCCCGTTTTCCTCTCCTAGCATCGTCCGTCACACACATACACGCTTTCTCTCTTTAAGCCCCGATCACCTGCAGCACATAAAAATTCCTTTTTTCTCTCTCCAGAGGATTGCGCAGCTGCCTATAGGGAGTTTCTGCATTCCTGCTTCTCTTTCTGTCTGTCTCCCTGTGCCTCCTCAAATCTGCAGTTTTTTTTTCTTCCCCTTTTTAGTTTTCTCCTACCGCTTTGTCTTTGCCTCTCACCTGTGGCCCAGCCCTTCCTGTTACCTCACGGCTCCCACCTGCCGCGCCCCCGCCGCGCTGCAGGGCTGGGCTGAAACTCTCCGAAACCGCTCGGTGCGGGGGAAACCTGGGGCACAGGTTGACTGATTTATTGCCTAATCAATTGATCCTCCCAGATAAGAGTCGGTAACCACAGTCACAGTGCATTTTATGTACATGAGTGTTGACTTAGCCCTGGAGGAAAAACAGACTTTAATGTACCGTGGCGTGTTTTAGTGTTATTCAACATGCTTTCAGAAAAGATTATGGATGATTGTTTTGGACTGCCTACAGAGAATTTGGTGTGTGTGTGTGTGTGTGTGTGTGTGTGTGTGTGTGTGTGTGTGTGTGTGTGTGTGTGTGTGAACGTGGGGTGAGTGAGTCAACTAGCAGTGTGCTTAAAGTTGCACCTAAGTGAGCTATACTTGCTATGCTGCCACCTACATAGGCAGCATCTTAACTCAAGTGACATAAGAACAGGTGACTGGTTTCTGAAATGAACTACAGGGGTTGGACAATGAAACTGAAACAGTGTTTAGTGTTGGAGGTTTCATGGCTAAATTTGACCAGCCTGATGGCCAATCTTTACTGAGTGCACACTTCATTAGTAAGAGCAGTGTGAAGGTTTAATTAGCAGAGTGATAGCAGAGCTTTACTTAAAATATTGAAAAGCACACAACATTATGAGGGATATATCAGAAGTGGACAAATTATTGGTACGCATCTCGCTGGTGCATCTGTGACCAGGAAAGCAAGTATTTGTGATGTATCAAGAGCCATGGTATGCAGGGTTTTGTCAGCATACCACCAAGAAAGGCAAACCACATCCAACATGAGTAACTTTAGATGCAAGAGGAACTGTCTGAAAGGGATGTCCAGGTACTAACCCGGATTGTATCTAAAAAACATAAACCCGCATCTGCCCAACTCACTGCAGAATTAAATGTGCACCTCAACTCTCCCGTTTCCACCAAAATTGTCTTTCCCACATCTGGGAAAGTTACGGTGTGGTGAAGCCCCAAAATAAGTACCACCCAGACTGTTGCATGTTCATAGTGAAGCATGGGAGATAGTGGATCAGCGATAGTTTGGGCTTCAATATCATGGCATTGCCTATACCCAATAGTTGTGCTATAGATAGGTGCGTCACTGCCAAGGACTATGTGCACCCAATGATTCAAACGTTATTTCCTGAAGGCAGTGCCGTGTATCAGGACGATAATGCACCAATACACACAGCAAGACGGTGACAGAGTGGTTTGATGAACATGAAAGTGAAGTTGAATCTCTCATGGCCTGCACAGTCATTCATTCACTCATTTTCCTTTGGCTTAGTCCCGTAGTTATCAGAATGAACTGCCAACCATTCCAGCATATGTTTTACGCAGTTTTACCAGCTGCAACCCAGTACTGCATACACTCTTGCATTTACACACACTGTAAAAAATAAATCTGTAAAATTTACGGTAACAAAACAGCAGCTGTAGTTGCCAGTATTTAACCGTAAAAAATACGGTACAAACCGTAAAAGTAAATTCTCATTTATACAGTAAACTACCATATTTTATTAATTTATAGAGATAATATGTCTGTATTTTAAATTAGCAACATCTACACATCTTTTGTTACACAGATAGACATGTTAACACAGCCATATGCAGGTGGTGATGAGAAAGTTCATACATAACAAACCAATGCTCATCACAAACAACTTTTCCCACAATCCGAAGTGTATCAGTGTAAAGAAGGTGCTCAGTGTCATTCACACAGCTACTAAACACCAGTATGGTAACACGGATAAAACTGAAGTCATGAAATAAACATTGTTTATCAACATTAGAACATTACTGATGGGGAAACAACTAAAAAGATCCATAGTAATGTCAACAAAAAAGCATAAAAAGTTATGTGCCATGCAGGAAATTCTGGGAAAGTCAATTTACGGTTATTCGGCATATATATTAAGGAAACATACTGTTAACCAAGTTACGGATTTGTACTGTAGCATTTTTACAGTTTTTTACCGTTGAAATCACGGCCATTTTTTACAGTGCACGCACTCATACACGGTGGCCAATTTAGTTAATCCAATTCACTTATAGAGCATGTCTTAGGACTGTGGGGGAACATGCAAACTTCACACAGAAATGCCAACTGATCCAGTCGGGACTCGAACCGGCAATCTTCTTGCTGTGAGGCGACAGTGCTAACCACTGAGCCACCGGCCTGCACAGTCACCAGATCTACATATTATTGAGCCACTCTTTTAGAGGAGTGAGTCAGGAAATGTTTTCCTCCTCCAACATCATGTAGTGATATGGCCTCTATTCTACAAGAAGGATGGCTCAAAATCCCTCTGGCCACTGTGCAGGACTTGTATCTGTCATTCCCAAGATGAATTGATGCTGTATTGGGCTAAAAAGGAGGCCCTACACCATACTAATGAATTATTGTGGTCTAAAACCAGGCGTGTCAGTTTCATTATGCAACCTATGTGTATATAAATAGTCTGTCATACAGAAATAAAGAATTCATATTTATCTTTATATGTAACTGACTGATGGCACATAAAGCTTTTTATAGCTTAAAGAGATTGTCAACACCTTAAATCAAATTTCAAAAGAGTAAAACTGTATTGTTTTAATACAGATTTCGAGTTTAACCTTCATTTTATTATTCTGATGGCAAAGCTGTATTTTCAGCATCATATAATCATAAAAAACAACAATAACAATTAATATTTATTATTACTAAACTTGAAAACAAGCTGTGCTGTATTTTGTGAAAACCATGACAGTAAACAGTAAATTACCATAAAATAAAAATATTTATTGTTTAAACGTTTACTTAGTAGTGCATGTTGTGAACAAGAAAATCTTATTAACTGTTAAAAAATGCAATAGTATCTGGATGCAGCCTTCATAATGCAAGCTGAGATTGCATCTCTTAGAGACAAAATGCACCCAATGGAGCTAGTGATGTCACTGTGAGGGGTAGGGTTAGGTGAGCCCATTAAAAAGCATTGCCTGCAGCTCAGATTGCACTGCACTGAGTCTGCAGCCAGACGCCTCTCAAAAAATGACCTGTGAAAAAAGTGATATGCTAACCACCCAAACCTTTATCTCTTCCACATGTTTCAATTTCCATGTAAACTGTAAAACCCAATGGGTTAACTAACTAAACTACGTACAATTACAGTATACATTTTTTTAGACGTGACAGTGGGTTACTATGTGTAGCACCTCTGAGAATAGCATGTTGCTAAGCTAACAGCCTGGCATTAAGAAACAAAAATGTACTTTTTTCATACAACTGAAAATGAAAATGAACTTCAAGTTTTTGTAAATGATACCATGTAAACTAGAAAAATGTGATTTTGTAAAAAGCTCTCTCATCCTCCACGTGCATGTTTACTATATGGGCAGTACAAAGTATCATCATTAGAGTCAGTAGCGCAACATGCAAGCATCATATTGCCTCTACTAAACACACACCCTGACCTACTATGGAGGACATTGGCAAACAAAGTGTTTTTTGACAATATTTTTGGTTTCTTTTCTGTATTTTCTGGACCATTTTGTGGCTGTTTCTGTCTATAGAGGGTCAAATATAGAGCTCTTAATATCTTAATTTGTGTTCTGAAGATGAAGGAAGGTCTTAGAGGATTGTAACGACACGAGTAAGTAATTAATAACACAATTTTCATTTTTAGGTGAGCTAACCCTTTAATGTGTCTGCTTTTTGGAAGGCATTGACATCTGTAGCATATCTATGATGTCTATCTAGACAGCTCACTACAGTGGTGAATGAAGAAAAACTGGATGCTAGAACTGCTTCAATAGCCAGGGGTTTGGTTTGAATATGTTTCTCATATGAAAATGGAGTTAGCATGTGTCTTTGAGAGAAGGAGAGATCGGTGATCGTGCCAGTGAAGCTGAAGTCAATTGTAATGTGAAATACACTTTGATGAACACAGAGACGTTTGTCTGTGAGCATGAGTATGTGAGTGAGTGAGAGGTAAATAAAAAGCTTTTAGTGTCAGAGATGGAAGGACAGAGATTACAGTCTCACTAACACACACACACACACACACACACATGCAAACATATCCTATCTGATCTGTCTCTCCACACACACACGGCTCGGCCTATTTTTGGAGGCTTTTAAAAGTTCCAAGAATCTTCAACATAAACTAATGAACTGTAACGGTTCCTTAAAATCCGGATGAGCATGTGAGGTTCTCCCATTCCGTTCTGCTTCTCCTCTCACTTTTACATTTCGCTCTGTTGTTTTTCCGTGACCCAAACACAGTCTGACAGGTGAAGAATGGCTTTCTCACGCTGCGAGTGATTGCGATTCAGGCAGAGGAGTTGGAAAGTGACGAACGCCCTCGAGTGATTCCACTTTTACTGCAGTTAAATTAGGTTGGCCGAGTGCCACATCACAACATCTAAAACTGGAACTCAGTTAATAAAAAGAAAGTCTTGTCAACTTCTGGTCAAGAGTTACTTTATGACTTAAAATTGTTTTGAAGAAGTCCCTTCTCCTCACCAAGGCTGCATTTATTTGATCAAAATTAATTTTTTCATATTTTCTTTTGGTCAATATTGATGTTAATGGTTTGCAGTCATTAAAAATGATTCGTATAACTAGAATATTGAAAAAAAAATTTTGTTCCTGCTTTATATTTTTGAGGAAACATGATATATTTTACTTTTTAAGATTTTTTTTTTTGATGAGGCCAGCAAGATGGCTAAGGCCCTGTTTACACTAATACGTTTTAGTTTTTAAAAAGCATAAGTTTTGCTACCGTTACGCCATCCGTCCACACTACGCCGGAGTTTTCGAGCGCCGAAAACGCTGGAGAGGCCGTAAAACGCTGCTGCTCTGTCTCTAGTGTGGATGGGGGAAAACGGAGACATCTGAAAACGGAGGCGGGGCTGCAAACATTCGCCTATCTGATTGGGGCTTTTCCCTCAATATTAAGTAGCCTACACACAGTCCAGTCCTGCATCCTCTCCTTGTAAGTTCATACTTCGCAAGTTTGATATGGAAAACAAACTCCAGGGACACGTCGGGTAAATCTTCAAAGGGTACAGTGTACTTTATAACCTCATTCACAACACCCTGGCTACGTTGTTTCACTTTCTTAACAATAAAATGAAAACATGATTTAAGGAACTGCTATTTTCATTTTGATATTAGCAACTTAACAGACATCAGAAATGTTAAGGCGTCATGCATATTTATATGAGTGTCATCTTCACTGTATGCATATTTATAACAAAACGGAGCCTAAAACAGAACTGCCTCCTTTCATTCTCATTGAAAATACGAAACATACCCCCTCTTTTGCTGAATATCAGTTTAATAAACAATAATGGCCATTATAAAAGTATAACCTACAATATGTTTATACAATATAGGAAATAAAGGCAAGCAATCAGTCAATATACAGAATGTATGTGGTTACATTAATTATTAACTTATCTTTGCGCTCAGCCAAAACACGTTACCTGAGAACAAGTAATAGATTCAAAAGACTAAAGTCGGGGAATATGTCGTTAGATAGAGACAACAAGAGGAATTAAATATCACGTTTAACAAATATAGTGAGATTAGATCCAGTGGTAGATCCTTGATGAACAGTCCGACGAGCACAGCTCTCATCTGGGTAGATGACTGCCACGCATGCCAGAGTGTGTGTGTGTGTGGTCACGTGATGTGCATTTTCAGTGGTGTGGTGTAGAAGGAGAGCTGTTCAGAAACGCTGGGTGAAACGCCAGTGTGGACGCAGATCATTTTCATTCTAAAACGCCATTTTAAAACTAAAACGTACTAGTATAAACGGGGCCTAAGTAGTTAGCATGGTTGCAGCACAGTGTCACACGCGGGGATCAAAGCAAAGAACAACAGAGACGAGGATCCAAGTGCAGGTACAATAAGATTATATTTAGGGCAAACAAGGAGTGGCTGGTACAAAAAGGGCAATCCAAAAACGTGGTCAAAAAGTAGGCATAAGGTCAAACTAGGCAGCAAAACAGGAACAACGATAAACAAGGCAATGATCAAAAATACAAACAAGCAAAAACCAAGACACTAGGACATGCAGGGTACGTACATCAAAGACTCCGTGATAAGCTGGTATGTGTGAGGTGTATATATAGTCCGAATGATCAGTGATACAGGTCTCAGCTGTGTGCGTGTCATCAGTTGTGATCAGCATCTGGTGTGTGTGACATGGCCTGAAGGGATTTGTAGTTCTTACCGGCATCTGTAGTTCTGTCCTTCCTGACAGATCGCTGGTGATCGTGACACAGCAAGAAGGCTGCTGTTTCAAGTCCCAATCGGCATTTCTGTGTGGAGTTGGCATGTTCTCCTCATGTTTGCGTTGGTTTCCTTCAGGTGCTCCTGTTTCCCCCACAGTCCAAAGACATGCACTATAGGCGAATTGGATAAACTAAAATTGGCTGTAGGGTGTGAATGACAGTGTGTGTGTGAGAATGAGAGAGTGTATGGGTGTTTCCCAGCACTGGGGGTTGTACAGGGCATTCGCTGTGCAAAATAATAGCCAGATAAAGCAAGGAATAAGCTGAAGGGAATGAAATTCTTTGATGAAAAGAAAGTAACAGCATTTATTTGAAATTAAATCTTTTTTAGCATTATAAATATATTTACTTTAATTCATCAAACAACTTAATGTGTTCTTTATGAATAAGAGTAAATGCATTTTAATGATACTTTTGAATGGTATAACAACTGATGAACAAAATATAAAGCAGCCCAACAGCCCAACTCTGCTAATAATAATAATAATTATATAAAATGTCAGTTGAGTGGCAAATCATCATTAGAAAGATACTGAAGAATCACTGTAGACTTGTCACGGTCACCAGCAATCAAGCCGGTGCAGATCACTAACAGACTACAAATCTGCTGCTATATGGACTACAAGTTCCAGTCATGCAACACATACACACACCTGCTCCAAGTCTCCATCGATTACACTTCCACAGCTGATGCTGCTCATGGACTGATTACACTCCCATATATACGTCTCACTCTGACACCCTCATTGCTGAGTCTTGTTGAATAGTTTTGTGAACATTACGATGCGGTTTCCTTGCTTTGTCTTGCTGCATTTTTTTTACCCTTGCCTTGTTTGTTTATTTATGTTGTCTGCTGCCTGCCTGTACTGACTATCACCTGTGTATTTGACTACGACTCTGGATTTGCCTACATACATCTGTTTGCTCCTGATTGTGGCCGCTGCTTGCCTGACCATTATCTGCATAATAAACACTGCATTTGGATCCGCACTCCTTTGTCCAGTGTCACTTCACATTACAAGACTGAAGTGACAATTATTAAAATCTGTCTTTTAATCACAGGAATAAATTACATATTTAACTTCATTTAATAAGACAACGGGTATTCTTAATGTTAATCATTTTTTCCAGTTTTGATTAATAATGGAAAAAAAAGTATTGTATTTTCCATTGTAAAATAAAGAAACCTCAAATAGAAATGAGTTGGCAAACACAAAGAGAATCTGACAGTTTAATTTGAAGTCAAATTATAGGCTAATGATTCCCAGTGTTCAATATTAGGCTCTGGTGTGATTAGCGATTAATATGCTCATAAGATGCTGATGGTGACATTTGTAACTGATAAGACAATAACCTAGCACAACTCAACTGACTACATCAGATTAACTCAAGCAGAAAACCAGAGCCAAAGTACACTGTAAAAAAAAAAAAAAAAATCTGTAGCAGGGTTTCCAGAGATTTTCTGTTAAATTACAGAAAATAACCATTTAACAAAATTACATGCAAAAACTGTAAAAATACATAACATACTTTACGGTCAAAATTCATTAAATTACTGTTCATTACTGTTGATAATTTGCATTTTAACTATAAAATAAAAATGGAAAAAAAACTGGTAATTACTTCCATTTTACTAATTATTACTGAAATTATACAGATTATTGCTGTAATTTTACTAATTATTACTGTAAATATATCATTTATTATTGTGATTATACAGATTAAGTAATATGATTTTAAAGATTATTACTGTAAGTATACAGGTTATTAATGCAATTATACAAATTAATTAATGTGATTATGATTATTACTGTAATTATGCACATTAATTAATGTGATTATACAGATTAATTCATGTAATTATGCATGAAATCTCTAAATTTTCCATTTTCCACTTTTAACAATTAAATCAGAAAAAAAATATTTTAAAGAATGATTAAAAAAAAAAAGCTTAGGTACAAATAATTGCTGTTGTCATAAAACACTGCAAATATAACTAGAAACTATATTAACAAATATTTTTAGGATGTGTAGGTTAAACTCCAAAACAATTTGCTTGAAAAAATACAAAACTGTTATACATCTCATTTTTTATTTCTTTTTTTTTTTGTTTTCAAATAACACATTTGGTCATCGTTTAACAACAAAAAACAAGGTTGGTGTCATGTGAGGACACCTGCACAACAAAGTTAAGGATCAAATAGCAGTTTATTGAGAGAATCGTCTTGCAATTAAAGTTTGAAACAGGAACAAACAAGTGCATACAGATAATCCAGCCTGATCTCACGAGGAAACGTAAGTATTTTACGTTTTGTCAGTTTAGTGGCTAATTCGTACGAATTTGTACGAGTTTAGTCGAATGAAAATGTACGATTTTAAAAAGGAGGCGTGGCACCTAACCCCACCCCTAACCCCAACCGTCATTGGGTGATGAGCAAATCATACTAAATTGTACGAATTAGATCATAGGATTTCATACGAATTAACCACTAAATCAAAAAGTTACAAATTGCTGTGAGATTGCGTTGGATAATCCCAAGCTTAAAGGCGGCAAACAAAATAACAAAGTAAAGGGGTCAAACGTGGCAAGGCAAGGGGAACCCTGTTGCAATGCTTACTAAACAGTTTAAGACTCAGTAGTGATGTGTCTGTGTGTGCTGAGTTTATAGTCCTTGAAATCAGTACCGATCTTCTGGCTGTGTGTGTGCAAGGTGCATGCTAGGAGTTGTAGTTTGTTAAAGTAGCGTGTGTGTAGTTTCAGCGATCCGCAGCAGCTGGATCACTAGTAATTGTAACAATTAGCATAGCAACATTGTTAGAGTAGTAACATAACATTTTATAGCTTACAGTGCATGCATTATATGCAGCCTAACAATAGGCTATTATTTGACATTATTAACCTCACGTTAATCTTCATATGATTACTATCTTCACTTAAAACAATTTGACTGAATTTTTGTGTCCCCATTTTTACAGAAATAATCGGTAAATTCATTCATTCATTCATTTTCTTTTTGGCTTAGTCCCTTTATTAATATTAATGTAAAATTACGTGTGACTCTCTGAAAATACAGAACATTTCCAAAACAGAAAAATAACCTAATACCAAAATATAAGCAATAACTGTAAACTTAATGTTAGAAGTTTTTATTATAGTATATATCTGTAAAACAACAGGTATTTCACTGTATAATGAAAAATCTGGAAAATTATGTAAAAAAAAATACAGACAATTACCTGTAAATAATGTTTATTTTGTTACAGTGTACAACTCCCAAAAAATAGTGAAACAATGTTCTTCTGTAAGTAAACTGCAGTTTTAGACATTACCAGAAGGCAGGAATGTGACCCTGGACTCATCTGGAGTTTTTGAAAATAAAAGCAAAATATTCATTTAAGAAAATATTTTTATACAGTAAATTCTATTTAAATTTCACAGATAATCTTTTACTGTATGCAAGTATTTTCTTTAATAAATATTTTGCTTTTATTTCCAAAAACTGCAGAGCTCCAGGCTGTGACATGTTTCTTGCTGCTGTGGCTACTTTTTGCCTTCGGAGATCACACTTTTTTCGTCATTCTGATTGAAAGATTTGCTGTACTGTTTACATGGGACCGTTTCTATTCTGACATGATGCTTACATGTAATTTCAGTCAGAAATCACACAGGTGTTTGCTGCGTTGTATTGTCCTGTCAACACGAGTTTCATTATTTGTTGCATGCTATTTTTATGTGAAGTGTTGCTCTTAACCAAGCATAATTTGCTGTTTCATTTAGTGAAGAGAACAGCCTTATTTTAAAAATATGTATAAAAATATTACTGAACTTTTTACTGTAGCCTTATTGTATGCCACGTCCTTATTCATCTAAATTTTAAAGGAAAAGTGTGATATCAAGTTCAAAACAACACCTTTGGTGTTTACTCAAATCCTCACCACCTTCATTTCCTCCATTTATTAAGGGGTTTCATTATATCTGAATAGAGCAACCTCAGCCTTCTCAACACTGACTCAAGTTAGAATTCACAGAGAACATCTTGCCAAACACTTCCATTGTATTTAGCCACTGAATTCAGTGGCGTCAAAAGAGTATGTTTACGTTCCATTCATTGAGAACTGTCAAAGTGGAAACATGTTGAAAAGATGAAAAGTCAATGGAGCCTCCTTTAAATGCTTGAGCAATATTGTTTAGAATCACACACCTGTTTTTGAAGCCAAGAGAACGACACATGCGCAAAAAACCCACAGCCATACCTCAAGTTTGGGGAAGCAATTGGGGTGAAATTACAGACATGTGTGGACTCTGAAGGTAAGAAGTCAGTTGTACGAACTCTGACATGAGACCGTGACCTTGTGAGATCTATACGGATGCAGATTTAAAGGAATGAGTTAAGCTACTGACAGTGTGTTTATGTGTGACCGTGTGTTGGAAAGCGTTCCTGTCAGATTATTCAGTCTAATGAAACAAAGAACATTTTAGACATGATAAAGAGCCTGCCAAGGAAACAAACAGATTGAGTCTTTGGACCTTTAAATGGATTATGTGCAAAATAGAACTTTATATTATTTATAATTTATATTATTTTATTATTATTTACATTATTTTTTATGTTATATTGTAAACAAGGAATTCAACTAACTGCTGTTGCATTTTTAGATTTTTTGGGGGGTATTGTTTGGGGAGGTGTTTTCCTTCACTTTCATCAATTGGTGAAGTTTGTTCCTCGCCACTGTGACCACTGGCTTGCTTGGTTTGAGACTTGTGGAGTTGTGCATCAGTGGATTTGCTCTTCAGTGTTTGAACTTTCAGCAGTGAAATCCTGAACTGAACTTAACTGAACTTCAAATCTGAAAACTGGACTGACAGTTTCAATCTACTAGAACAGGGGTGCTCAACCCTATTCCTGGCGATCGACCGTCCTGCAGTTTTCAGTTGCAGCCCTTATCAAACACACCTGCCTATAATTATCAAGTGCTCCTCACTTCTAAATAATTGGTTCAGGTGTGTTTGATCAGGGTTGGAGCTGAAATCAGCTGGAAGGTCGATCGCCAAGAACAGGGTTGAGCACCCCTGTACTAGAACTTCTGCTTTGACACAATCTACATTGTAAAAGCGCTATAGAAATAAACATGAATTGAATATTTTATAGTTCTGAACCTGTTTGAGTGTCTTTCTTATTGGTTTTCCAATGTTACCAATATTTTGAAGAATATTAGAAAGAATATTGGAAATAATGGAAAACCATTGATTTCTATAGTGAAAAATCTAACTAGGGATCTGAGAATCCTTGTAGCAAACTTATGTGTGTGTTGTTTTAAGAAAGCAACCATTCATTTGTGTTGTGTTTTATTTTTATTTGTTTATATTAATTTATTCTTCATTTAATCATATGATCATTAGTCATTTATAGAATTATCATTATATCATTTTATTGATCATTAATTAATTATTTGATTATTATTTGTCATTTTATTAAATTTTTATATCTTATTAATAATATTTTCCTTTAATTATTGCTTCATTATTATTTGCATTTTTCCATATTGTTATAATCTTATGACTGTGGATTCAAGTGACACTTGTTTTCATGGGTAAGAGATAAGAGAATGTCTCCATTTCAAGGTCTGTATTGTCTCTGGACAATATTGTGAAGCAGTCATTTTCCATTGCTGTTGCTTGTGGTATAATAACACTTGTTGGATTTATCCTGGTCAGACAAAGTCTGAGCATTAAATCACATGCAACTAAGATTATTCAATAAACTTTGCTCTTTCTTTATCAACATTACTTCGTCTCCTGCTTCTGCTCCTCTCTGGTTTTCTCAGTCAACTCCTAGACTGTTAATTCAGTTGAATACTGGTTAACAGATTTGGCTATTGGAAACTCTGCTGACTTGTCCATATACCTCGAGAAACAGACATTTTCTGACAAGATCTGGCATCCGGGGCTGGATTGCATTTATCTGGGGTGGAGATGGTGATCTAACAATAATATTTAGTTTTTCTACTATGGATGTCAAAGACTATTTTCATAAATTATATTACAATATCTCACTGATATATTTAAAATAACAGCAGTAAACTTTAAGTAAATATTAACGAATATAGGTTAAAATCCCCCTAAAGTCAAAATGCAATTAATTTGAGTCTTGATATCATGTTAGTCTTAAGGTTATCTATAAGTTAGTGTGTTTTTAAACAATGATGAAATTTACACTTAAATGATAAATTTGTTGTAAATCAGTGATTTTGTTGACATCACACTGCATTTCAACTTCTCATTACATTTCCTGTCCAATCAAATACTCTGAATCTAATATAAAATACATAATCAAATATAATCTGAATCATAAAGTATAGGATAAATGATTCAGACAGCGTTAACATGTTTTCCACTGGGGTGAATGAAGTCTGGTTTAATATTAGTGTTGTGTGAACTGCAACTGTCCATGAAAGTTCAATTCATATCTGTGGCCACAAAGTTAAAACATCATTCAAAAAGCCAAACTTCTGGGAAATCATCCTGTGAAAATAAAGAAACCTCAAATAGAAATGAGTTGGCAAACACAAAGAGAAACTGACAGTTTAATCTAAAGTCAAATTATAGGCTAATGATTCCCAGTGTTCAATATTAGGCTCTGGTGTGCGATTATTATACTCATAAGATGCTGATGGTGACATTCGTAACTAATAAGATGATAACCTGTAAGCACAACTCAAGCAGAATAGCAGAGCCAAAGTACAACTCCCAAAAAAATAGTGAAACAATATTCTTCTGTAAGTAAATTGGAGTTTTAGACATTACCTGCTAGAGGGCAGGGATGTGACTCTGGACTTATCTGGAGTTTTTGGAAATGAAAGCTAAATATTAGCTTCATTTCAAATTTCAAACATGGGGAGAACATGCAAACTCCACACAGAAATGCCAACTGACCCAGCCGGGGCTCGAACCCGTGACCTTTTTGCTGTGAGGTGACAGTGCTAACCACTGAGCCATCGTGCCGCCCACCAAAATATTAAGATTTTTTTTACTGTTTAAAAGTATTTTCTTAAATGAATATTTTGCTTTAATTTTCAAAAACTGCAGGGCTCCAGACTGTGATCAAACAGTCGCATTAACATTTTTTCTGCTGGTGCAACTTTTTTTTTTTTTGAGGTCACTCTTATTTGTCATTCTGATTGAAAGATTTGGTGTATTGTTTACATGGGACCATTTCTATTCTGATGTTTACGTGTGCTTTCAGACAGAAATCGCACAGGTGTTTGCTGCGTTTTATTATCCTGTCAACACAAGTTTATTTGTTGGACGCTATTTTTATGTGAAGTGTTGCTCTTAATCAGGCATGAATTGTTGATTTGTTCGGACTTGACTTTAGTTTTAAACCAATTTGTAATAAGCTCAATAATAAATTAAACATGTATTTAACTTTTTTTCCCCACCCCATGGCTGGTGCCACCAAATTAAGGCCCAGTGCCACCAGCACTGTAACTCTCAATTGGAGAGTCTGGAGCCCTGAGATTTATTTTAATTATAAGATAATGTTAAGAGGAAATATTTTAGTGAAATTAGATTCAACAAGTTTAAAACTGCTAATTCTTATCTGCCTTAAAAGGAACCCCAGGTATTAATACAAAATAAATAAAATATCTTACTGAAATCTATATAGAAAACCTATGATTACAAGATTAACACCATTTTAAATATACATATTGTTTTGCACATGTTTTAGACTATAGGGCCCACATAGGCACGCAGTGCATGACATCAAATGGTTGCACTTACAGACCTGCTCGGAATACACAACAAGGAAAACAAAATACCAACACGGTGTCACAATGTGCAGCTTTTGGTTAAAATTTTCTATTAAGAGAAGCATTTTTTGATACCAATATTTACTTTAAAAAACTGGCAGATACAAGTAATGATAGATGCCATCCTGGCAGAATCTAAAAGGCTGACTTGTCATGATACCACTGAAGGAGAAAGTTCCAGCTTACTTCCAGAGGAACCTGAGGATTTGTCTGTTTCCCTCAATATCCAGACCCCATCTGAGGAAAATTCACTGTACATCATTTGGTTTAACAAAATGTTATGTTTTTATCCATCACCACCAGTAAACAATTTCAGTCCACAGGCATCTTCCCATAATTTTCTACTCTTCTTATTGCTAGGAAAGCAATGTAGAACCAGATTGCTTCTCACTTTGCTCTTCAAAGGATAATTTTAACCAAAAGCTGCACAATGTGCCATCATATAAGTATTTATTTTCCAAAATGTGCTGCAGTAAAAATAGCAACATGCAGTGCCAGATTACTGCCACACCTGTTCGCAATCAATAAATCAGTTAAATAGGACCTCTCTGACACATTGAAGTAGACCAAAAGATTTTTAAAAGCTAGACATCATGCAGAGATCCAAAGAAAATGGAAAATGGTTATAAAACCATTTCTAAAGCCATTCGTAAAGATTTGGGACTGCAGTGAACCCCAAAGAGAGCCATTATCTACAAATGACAAAAACATGGAACAGTGGAGAACCTTCCTAGCAGTGGTCGGCTGACCAAAATTACCCCAAGAGTTCTGCACAACTCATCCAATAGGTCACAAAAGATCCCACAACAACATCCAAATAACTGCAGGTTTCAGTTAAGGTAAGTGTTCATGACTCCCCCATAAGAATGAAACTGGGCAAATATGGTTTGTAGGGCAAAGTTCCCCAATAAAAACCACTGCTGAGCCAAAAGAACATAAGGGCTCGTCTTAGCCTTGCCATAAAACATCTTGTTGATCCCCAAGATTTTTTGGAAAATAATCTAGAGAGACTAAAGTTGACATTTTTGGAAGGTGTGTCTTTCCGCATTTCAGAAAAATAACATCATATCAACAGTAAATGATGGTAATGTGATTGTCTGGAGCTGTTTTGATGCTACAAGACCTGGAAGACTGTGATAAATGGAGCCATGAACGTGCTGTGTACCAAAATATCCTAAAGGAGAATGTCTGGCCATCTGTTAGGAATCTCAAGCTGAAGCAAACCTGGGTTCTGAATGGCTAAATTCCAATTCTGAATGGCTAAAGAAGAACAAAATGAAGACTTTGGAGTGGCCTAGTCAAAGTTCTGATCTGAATCCAATTGAGATGCACTGGCATAATAAAATGATAAGCGGAACAGTGCTAGCTGCACAGATCACATATTGTTTAGTAGCCTAAGTGGAGTTAAGCCAAAAGCTAAATGTGCAACAAAACACTCAAATATAGAACCAACATCAATATGAATGCCATGACAAACCTACCAAAGAAACCTAAGATGGCTTTGTTAGATGAAGTTAAAAAAAGAGTCAGATTGTATTAATGAATTCTTTGTGAATGAAAAAAATAATCTTCAAACAGTGTTGCTTGAGCTCTCTCTCTTCAAAAGAAAGTCAAAGAATGAGGAAATATTGTGTCCATTGAATTTAACTGACCCCAAACAATGGAAAAAATCATATCCGATCTAAATTTTTTTAATTAAATGACATTTTAGAGGCAGTGTATAAATGTGACTGACACAACATGAGGTCATATTTATTTATTTATTTTTTATCATTATTTTTTCTGGGTTTTCACCATTAATGGATAGGACAGTAGAGAGTATTGACAGGAAATAGCTGGGACAGCTGTGAGCACCGGAGTGCATGTGTTGATGCACTAACCACTACACCACTAGTGCCGATGTCATATTCATTTTTAACATATACATATATAAAAGGCTACAATGAAATACAGAATGATCAGACAGAATTTTGAACTGACCAAATACAGATTTGTACGATGGCCAAGAGAGCTTAACGTGCTGCAATTTAAGAAAACACCAGCAAATTGAGAAAAAATCTCAACAACGCAAACACATTTAAAAAAAAAAAAACGCTACATTTTCTCACAACGCACACAATTTGTCACCTTAGAATTATAAGGTTCTATCTGCGTTTTGAATGATTTTGAGATATTGAGCTTCAAAGTTTTTGCATTCCATAGCAAACAGTATGTGTGTAACATTAGTTTTTTTAAAAATAAAAAGTCTTAAAACATAAACAACATATAAAAAACATCCCATAATGTAAATAAGTTGTCATTTAATAAGAATATGTCAATGACTCAATTTTGACAAAAATGTCAGATAGAACCTTATAATTCTAAGATGACGAATTATTAAAACGTGCTGCATTTTCACACAACGCAAACAATTAATAAAATGCACTGCATTTTCTCACAACGCAAACATTTTACAAAAACGTGCTGCATTTCTTTTCACAACACAACAGAAATGTTTCAAGGAGACCCTAAAATGTGACGGACCTGGCTATTTAGGTGGTTATTTATGCTAATAAATACAAAAGACTTGGGAATCAGGATGTTTAAATAAACAAACAAAAAACTCATCTTTCAAAGATCACCTACAACTTCACCGAGCAATAGTCGTGACACAGCGGCGTCCGTCACGTTTTTGGGTCCCCTTGAAATATTTCCGTTGTGTTCCGTTCTTTTTGTGTTGTGAGAAATGCAGCACGTTTTCTTAAATTGTTTGTGTTGTGAGAAAATGCATCGCGTTTTAAAAATTAGTTTGCTTGTGACGATTTGCAGCATGTGTGCTGTCAAACTGATGAAGATCTTTTTTTAATTTGTTTTTCAGTTTTTTGTAAATTGCAGCACGTTAAGCTCTCTCAGACATCGTAGATTTGTATCAAACTGGCTTACACTCAACGGCACAAGCTGAACGAGGCATCATGCTGCCATGTGAGGTTATTTGCTGATCGTAGTTTAGTGTAACACAGGCTATTTTTCCTGGTCTGTGGACATGGTTAACAAATGAAGTTTCAGCTTACACCGGTTATGTCAGATTAGTCAACAAATGCATGTGAGTTGTGCAGCCCAAGGGGGAGTGCAAGTACAGATTTACGACAAAGGCAATTGCAATTATTAACCACAAGGAGACTTATATAGTGCTGATTAAATTCACTCAAAAATGAAAATTGATGTTAATTTACTCAACATCAAACCATATGAGATGCAGAGGACTTTTAACTTTAGTAAAACATGTATAAGTACCGCACATGTACCTTGTGATCAGGGTCAACTGCTACTGGCACTTCAAAAGTCAAATATGCAGTATAAACTAAAATGAATACCTCTGGCTCCTCACAAAACATTACGAAGTGAACATTTATTCACAATGGAGAGGGAGAATTACGTGTTTTATTGTTTGTCAAAATTTGTTAGCATTTTACTAACGAAAAAATCCTTATGCTGCTAAAATATAGTTTTAATGTCACAGCAGCGGTCTATAAATGACCAAAACATCATGATGAATGACCTAATCGAATTCAATCCCCCAATGCAGATGAGAAAACTAATGTTTTTTGACAAAAGGGACAGTTATCTTGTCAAAACTCATTGCTGATCTGGTCTAAAAAAGCTTTTTTTATGGCAGCAGCGCTGAAGCTGGATCTCAAAAGTACTTTCTGTCATGAGCAATCACGTAATCAGCAGAAAACACAGCACCGCTGCGAAAACAGCACAGTTTACAAGTCTACAGTATCCAGGAGTTTGCTTGCTTTGACGTTTACAGACTCCGCATAGAGGGAAATTGGTCTTCTTAGGCTCAATTCAAGTGAGCAATGGAAGATGTGTGAACAATTTATGAGGGCTAAATGTATGAATGACAATACTATTGTTCTTTATCCTCAGGACGGGTGAGGGAGCGGATTTTAATAACACCATTTTGGACATTTAAGACACCTTTTGTTGTTTTACAGTTTAACCCTATCCTACGCTTTTCCCCCCCACATTCTCTCCTCTTCCACCGTCATCCATCATGCATGTCGCTGGAGGTCACAAACCATCGATCAGTCTGTCTCTTCTAACATCACCTACTGCTCCCTCTTGTTTGTTAAATCAACTAATTTGTGTTAAGTCTAGATTGGAGTGATGATTAATAAAATGATGAGCTGTTCATTTATGTGTATTAATAGAATGTATGAGGCTGTTTTTAATCAATTGTTTGGAAATGGTGTTGTGTGCACTTGATATTAGAGTGTACACAAACAAAACACACACATTTCTTGGAAAGTAAGTAAGAAAGAAAGAAAGAAAGAAAGAAAGAAAGAAAGAAAGAAAGAAAGAAAGAAAGAAAGAAAGAAAGAAAGAAAGAAAGAAAGAAAGAAAGAAAGAAAGAAAGAAAGAAAGAAACAGAAATATTGTGACAACACAATTTCTCACTGTTTTAAAGTTTTTTTTTAAAAATCAGAACTAAATTGTTTAGATTTCCAATTTAAAAACAAAGCAGTATTTAACTGTAATATGAACTATATTTTACAGTAGGACAGTTATGCAGTATGTTACTGTATTTTAAAGTTTCATTAAGAAAATGACTGTATGGGGCCCTATCATACACCCGGCGTAATAAGGCGCAAGACGTGTTTGACACGATATGTTGCAATTTTTAGACCAGAGCAACACTAATTTTCCCATTTTGCACCACATTGTTTAAATAGCAAATCCATTTGCACCGCTTTGTGGACTCATGGGTGTGCTGGTCTAGAAAGGAGGTGTGTTAAGACGCGTTGTTGACGCGTTGCTAATTTGAGGAACTAAATTAGACTGTGCAATAGACCAGCTGAAAGTCCAGCGCAGAGTGTGTCAGGTGTGCACTTTAAATGCTTACACATTGCTTAATACACACAGGATGTACAGCAATACTCAATATCTTTACAAATGTAAAAAAAAAAAAGGATTAAAATGTTACAAAAATTACTATTTTATACATGAATATAAAAACCTCTTCCTCCATGCCTTCTTCATGTCGGGGGGCTTTTTTTGGTTTATTCATGACAATTTGCATTTGTATAATGTTATTATTATTATTAATATTATTTATTTATTCACCCAGTGACAGTTGGGGTTAGGGGTGGGGTTGGGTGCCACACCTTCTTTTTAAAATCGTACATTTTCGTATGACTGAACGAATTTGCCACTAAACGGACAAACTGTAAAATACTTACATTTCCTTGTGAGATCAGGCTGGTTTTAGACCATATGGGGCATAAGAATAGGACGTGTGTTTGGATATAACTCAGTTTTTTGACCACACTTTTGTTATTATTGTTCATTTATTCGTTTGCTGGAAATTAGAACTGAATTTAGAAATAGTTTTAAAACAAATCTTTGAGCTTAACAAACTAAATAAATATGTGGGCTAATGGATGTCTTCAGTGGAGTACAGTAAGTACAACACCGTTTCCTTATCCACGAAAGTAAAGGAGTAAAGTAAAGAGTAAAAGTAAAGAGAAAGTAAAGAGGCCAAATGGAGAAGGCTCATTCTTTATCCTCACGCTGCAGATGGTCTGTTTAACTGTTTTCTCGCTAGTGAAGCGTTCACTTTTTCCACTTACAAAGTCCGCCATGTAAATAGCAAATGGGCCATGGCATGCCATGCCAACTGACTTTTAAAGGGAATGTGAGATGAGACTCTAATTGGTTTAATGCACATTATGCTCAAAACACACCCATAACTCATTAAGAGAATAAGCACAACACTGTTAGACCATGCGCTGTGGCGCAAAATGTATTTTTCCGTCCTTGAAATAGCAAAAGTGGATTTGGACACATCCTTAATGCTTTTGTAATACTGCAAGTAACTTACTAGATTCTACAGGAAATTAGAGGCTTGCTTCTAAACCAGACAATGTCATGACATACAACGATGTTATTTTATTATTATTATAATAAAACACATATGAAATAGATCAATTAATATAATGAGAACAACAAACGAACACATCATACACTATGGTTTTCACAATGACAATAAGGAAATATATTTTTTCTACGTAAAATTTCACAATTAATTTAATTTGTTACTTTGTTTTTTTTGTAATCTCACAATTGTTGCAAAATGTACTTGCACTAAGTGACAAATAGTTTCTATACAAAAGGGTTTCCTAAATGCTAATTTGAAGTGTTATTGTACAATTTATTGTATTGTACAATTTTGTGTTTTTGTACAATATTGCACAAAAGTAACACCAAAATTGGACACTTTTCAATATTTCAAGAATTAAAAGTGGAAGTCGTAGTTGGTACAATGCATATACTGTAAAATACAATATATACATTCACACTGGAGGAAAAACGTTAACTATAAAGTTTACTGTATATGACTCTTCGAAACAGAATTTTTTTTAAATAAATAAAAACGTATTACACATAACAGTGGCCAAAATAGAGAAAGATGTAAATTTTTTTGTTGTTTCCTATATATTCCGTAAATATTCAGCAGAACTAAATATATTTCTATAAATTAATAGCAAGATAATTTACCAGTAAGTGTAGTCTTATGCATTGAAATGATGTCTAGATAGTGTAAAAACGCACCATCACGATCCTGACCTCAATACCAAAGAAAGCAAATTCTGTCTGTATTTAGTACTAAAATAATACGATTAACTCAAATGCGCAACCAATTCAAAAGCTGTGTCTCTGCATAAAGGTTAAGTGTTGTGGTGCCACCATGTGGATATGAAAAGCAGCTGTGTGCGACTGTCAGTCGGGGCCCCTAAGAGCTGTGCCGTGGCCCCTTCACAGATCTTCAGAAGAAATCAAAATAAACTCAAGTCCTGCCTTTCTGCCTCGCGAGAAGAGTTTGTCTTTTACTGAAGTTTTACAATGAAACTCAAGCTCAGCCAAACTCCAAACGTTGCCTGGGGACGAAAATTAAAACCACATGAGAGAGAAAGAATACGAGAGAGAGGGAAAGAGAGAGAGAGAGCGATGTCTGTTTATATGTTCATACTGATTGCAGTCTGGTCATCATTAAGAACAGAGAAATTGAGGAATGATAATAAGGTCTAATTTGCGAGGAATTTAAATCTCATCAAAGCTTCGGAGAGCGTTTGTTAGGTGATCTGCTATTGTCAGAGCGCATTTATAAATGGTTATGAGCGGTGGGTGGGGAGTCATTCCTGAAAAATCTGAAATTAAATTTAATCTGATGAAGGAAGATGCTCATTTGGGATGTATTTCCTGAGATGTATTTCTGGGTTTTGATGGTTTAGTATCATTTATTATATATACACACACCATGTGACTTTCGCAAAGAGGAAAATTTGTGTCAGCTTCTTCACATTTGCAGGCATGTGCGTAATGACATTTGCTTTAATTGGTTTAAACACTTTAGATTTGTGAAGAAACAGTTTCTGGCTGTGTGGTTTTACACCGGAAAAAACACAGATGTCCTTTTTTTTAGGTAGCGTATAAAAATAGGTTATTGCATTATTTTCTGATGTAAATATATTACATGTTCATCCTTCAAATCTTAACAAATAAATTCTATAATAAAATTTTAATTTAAATGTAAATAATCATTATTTATATTAAAAAAGTTTATGAATTGACATGGTGAAAATATATGCCTATGATATAAAAGGTAACGCAATAAAATATTCCTATATACACTTTACATTTAAAAGATTTGAATATTAATACATAACAGAAACACTAACAGTACTAGCTATTTTATACAGTAAAAAATCAAGTTATATTAAATTAAACATTAAGTTGATTTTAAGTTAAATCAAATAGAATAAATTATGTATCATACAGTAAAAATTACAGGGAGAATGATGAATTAAAAATTGTGAATACTGTTAGCAGTTTAAATTTAAGGAGTTATAGTTAAATTAGGCAAAGTATTGGCATTTAATTAGTCAATAAATATAGAATTTTGAAAGTCTTGTCTCCTATCCAAGTTTTAGGAACAACAAATAATAACTTGAATTTTAGTTGATGCTTTGGTATCAGAAGTGGTTTATATGAAGGGCAAAAGCCTCTAGATTACGCTTATTTCACCAAAATAAAATTTTAATTATTTAATTAGGACAGTAAGGTCTGACTTTGCTAAGACAAATGTCTTGTCCTTTAACAGAAATAATGTACAGTATAGAATATAAAGTCATGGTGCAGTGGAAAAAGAATTAATATTGTGTATGACTCCCATGAGCTTGGAGGACTGCATCCATACATCTCTGCAATGACTCAAATAACTTATTAATAAAGCTATCTGGAATGGCAAAGAAAGCGTTCTTGCAGGACTCCCAGAGTTCATCAATATTCTTTGGATTCATCTTCAATGCCTCCTTCATCTTACCCCAGACATGCTTAATAATGTTAGTGTCTGGTGACTGGGCTGGCCAATCCTGGAGCACCTTAATAATAATAATAATAAATTTTATTTAAAGGCGCATTTCTGGCAACTCAAGGACACTGTACAATAAAACAAGAGCAATAAAACAACAAGAGAAATAATATAAAATATACACAGCAATAATGCACACAATTAAGTATTAAAAACCATCTTAAATAAGTGGGTTTTTAGTCTTGATTTCAATAATGTGAGGCAGTCAATGTTTCTGATGGCAGGTGGTAGTGAGTTCCAGCGCCAGGGAGCAGACCGGCTGAATACTCTATTGCCCATAGACGATTGTCGAGCAGAGGGAACAGACAAGTGGAGGGAGGAAGAAGATCGCAGGGTGCGAGAAGGAACAGAAATGTGGATGAGGGCCGACAAATATGGAGGGGCGAGATTGTGGATGGCTCTCAATTCGAAAATGAACTGGTTACCAGTGAAGCTGCTGCAGGACAGGGGTGATGTGATGAGATGAAGGGGTTCTGATGATGATACGGGCAGCTGAGTTCTGGACCAACTGAAGCTTATGGAGGGATTTATGAGTGAGACCAAAAAGAAGGGAGTTGCAGTAATCTAGTTAATCTAGTTGGTTTATGTTGCATAAGTGGAAGTAAGCAGAACGGGGGATGTTATTGATGTGAGAATCAAAAGATAGAGTGCTATCAAGGATAACACCCAGACTCTTAACCTGTTTAGAGGTCATCAATAGAAAGAGAAAAGCTGTCAGTTTTGGAGAGTGTTGATTTGGTACCAACAAGCAAAACCTCAGTTTTTGCACTATTTAATTTGAGGAAGTTAAGAGTGAGCCAAGATTTGATTTCTGCTAAGCAGACTGTAAGGGATGAAGGTGGAAAATAAGAAGAGGGTTTGCCAGAGAGATAGAGCTGGGTGTCATTTGCATAGCAATGAAACTGTATGTTATATTTATGGAGAATATTACCAAGTGGAAGGAGATAGATGATAAAAAGCAGGGGCCCTGGGGTACACCCGAACTGTAAAATGCTGAGAAGTGAATGATTTGAGTTGAATGAACTGAGTGCGGCCAGAGGGATACGATTTGAACCAGTCAAGTGGAATACTTGTGATGCCAAGAGAAGAAAGTCTATTGATGAGGGTGCTGTGACAAATAGTGTCAAAGGACGCACTCAAGTCGAGGCAAATGAGAATACAGTAGATATTAGTCCAGAATCAGCTGCTGTAAGAAGGTCGTTAGTGATTTTAATAAGGGCAGTTTCCGTGCTGTGGAGTGGACGGAAACCGGACTGGAACTGTTCATACAGGTTGTTCTGAGGCAACATCACCTTGACCTTCTTTGCTTTCAGGAACTTTGATGTGGAGGCTGCTGAGAAGGAGCGCTATCCTGCTAAAGAATTTGTCCTCTCCTGTGGTTTGTAATGTAATGGGCAGCACAAATGTCTTAATACCTCAGGCTGTTGATGTTGCCATCCACTCTGCAGATCTCTCGCACACCTTCATACTGAATGTAACCCCAAACCATGATTTTTCCTTCACCGAACTTGAATGATTTCTTGAGAATCTTGGGTCCATGCAGGTTCCAATAGGTCTTATGCAGTATTTGTGATGATTGGCATGCAGGTCAACAGATGATTCATTGGAGAAATCTACCTTCTGACACTACCAAATGTTCAACTAGAAGTCAAGTTATTATTTGTTGCTCTTACAACTGAGATTGACAACAAGACTTTTATCAGGTAGTGTATATATACTGTATACTTTTACAAGTTCAAAATACTATGTCATTGACTAATACAATTAAAACATAAATACACAAATATAAAGTAATATAAATAACTAAAAATGTATTTTGGTAAAGAATAATCTCTTTTTTTTATTATATCAAAAAATATAGTTTATTTAATGGTGAATTTCTAACAAGTAACTGCCAGAGTATTATCCAAAACATAAATGCAAAAAACATCCAGAGATAAAGCCATGCAGGACTGGTGACAGACTCACAGGACATTCGCTCATCAGTAGAAGGTCATAATTTGGCACAATGCGTGATAGATGTGTTCTTTAAGTGTAGACAGATGTTCTGATGATCTCTGGAGTTCTCAGCACACATGCTTTACTCTCACTAATTTCATGACATCACAACTGTTCATGGCCATAACAAACCACAGGTGCACCTGGACAATCTGTTTACTACTCAACCATCTGTGTCTGGAGCACATAAGAGGTCGTTGCAACCCAGACTGAAATATTTGGAATTATGTGCCCAGGGATACATGTTTAAGAACTGAGAAATATGTACCGGGAGCTAGGTCTTCTTGCAGTTTTTCTTTTTTCAGTTTTTCACCGGCTTGCTGTGTCCCCGGCTTAAGAAACATTAATCAGTATTCATAAACAGCTGAAACATATCTGCTTGGCACACAAGAACAAACTTTTTTTTTGGATGCTCCATACACTTCACATGGCATGCAAGAATAAATCTTACTAGTTATTGATCCTGTGTGTAGAATGTTTTGTTTAAAAAAAATTCTTACACCATTTGCTAAATTTTCCAGCACTTTACAACTGTGGTGAATTACATATTTATATACATATACATACTACATCACATTAATATCAGATGCTATTTGCTTGAATTATTCATTCATTCATTTTCTTTTCAGCTTAGTCCCTTTATTAATCCGGGGTTATTAATACAGCACTACCTACTGCGCCACTGCGTCGCCCTTGCTTTAATTAATTAATTTTCCTTCAGCTTAGTTCCTTTCAGTGTTGAGTAAGTTACTTTAAAAAAGTAATAGATTACAAATTACTGACTACTACTGGAAAATTGTAATCTGATTACATTAGTAATTACTTCATGTAAAAAGTAATCAGATTACAATTCCTTTACTTTGAAGTTACTTTTAAAACATATAAAATATACCTATACAAACACAAAATAAAATGCAGCTCTTTTAAATAATTTAATATTCACTGAAAAACATTACAATGACCACAGCAGCTTGACATATTCAAAATGCTTTAGAGTTCACCCAAAACTTAAAATTCTCTCATCATTCATTTCCCAATCGTGCTTGTCTTTTTTTTTTTTACACAAAAGAAGAGATTTGGAAGAAAACTGAATACCTGTAATCACTGACATCTATAGTATGAAAAAGCACTGCAGTGTTTGGGTGTTCTGTGTTAGTCTGAGGTAATTAATCTACCTAAATGTGTTTATTCCATACAAAGTACGAAGTTGATCTTGACGCGTGACTTGTGGTTTTCAACTGTGTGCGCCTGGGAAATGTAAGCGCGATATGTGAACAACCCCATAAGCAGCTACGCTTCACTTCACATTCAGAAGCTACCTTCACTCCCAATCCTGCACAAAAATTCAATTTAGCCTGGTCAAGTTAAAAGCAGTTGAAAGTTCTTTAGAGACTGGACATAGACGGCATTTCACAGCAATATTTTAGTTTTTACGCTTAATGAAATCAAAGTATTGTCTGTATTTCTAATTGAAGAAGCAGCCACTCTCGACAGCAACTATTTCAGCTCGCATTCTCCAGCAATTTAAAAGTGCATGCTTATTAACTGAAGTTGCAGCAGAAAACATGATTTAAAAAAAGCATTTTCTTTTAGTTTTTTTTTCTTCCAAAAACTATATTTGTAACGCAAGTAATGCAATTCCATTGACTTTAGTAACTGTAATCAGATTACACAAATTTAAAATGTAATTCCTCACATTACTGCGTTTCTCAAAAATGTAATTGTTTTTACCATGTTTTTGCTATAATATTCTATAGTATAATATAGTATTCTAAGAAAAAATGTTTGTACCCAACATTCCCAACATTGAATTAGTGTTATTTACTTTTTTATATATGTAATTTACTCACACCTTTCATCATAAATTTATATTTATTTACATTTCAAAGGGCACAGATAAAAAAAAAAGAAAGGACAGTCATGCTACAGGCACATGCACAGTTTTCATTTCATGCAAAAGCAAAAAGTTAATAATAATTATATTAATAATTTTAAAAACTTAACTTGCATTAACTATTTAGTTAGCACTTTATCCAAAATATAAGATCTTTTCAAATACTAAATTAAAATTTAATAGCTTTTCAATGATTTCCAGCATCCAGAAGCACCCTGATTGTAGAAACTCAAAGGTGCCATGTGACACATGAAAACAAACCTCATTGGATCTCACTTGTCAAGTTGTCAGGTTTTTACTTTGGCAGCTGCTTTATTTGACTTGAATGTGCACAAAACTTGCCATTTGTCTGCATATCTGCATTTTTTTATGTTTTAAGAATTTATCTAAATATGTGGCTTAAAAACCTGACAGATCTGTATTGCAGGGATCGTCTGAAACTAAACTGAAAATTTAGACAATGCCGGACCAGCAAAAAAATGCCACATTTAAATTGCCGTGTGTCATATTGGGCTCTCATTCATAAGTGCATCTTCCCTGATCATCTGTCACCATGTTTACGAATCCACATATTCTTCATCATCACTATAGCTAAGATTTCTCATCCCACTGTTTTTGTCCAAAGTCTTGCATGTTTTGCTATACTGGAGTAATTTCCCTGTCTGGATTCTGTTTATAATTTCGAGTTCATGATCCTAATCTGTATTCTTGACTTCTCGCTTTGAACGTCGCTGATATGTTTGGATTATTGGATTACGTCAGCACTGAATTTGGAACTGATGTATTGATTACTGAAACTGGATTGCAGATTTAGCTTTGAAGCTTTAATTATTCACAGGGGTGATAATCATGTCATCTATACCAAAGGCATTACTTTGAATCTGTAATACATTCTGAGTATATAAAGCAATATGCTTCATCATCCAAAAATGTCAACTTTTTAAAACTAAAAATGGAAAACATTTCTTGTTTTAGTCATCCATTTACTCCATAACTACAGTTTTTGGGACCTTCAAAGTGCAATTTATTAAAGACAATCCCATTATCATTTCAGTGTGAACTTGTAAATTTGTAAAAACTGTATCACATATTTATTATATATGTTTATATATATATATATATATATATATATATATATATATATATATATATATATATATATATATATATATATATATATATATATATATATATATATATATATATATATATATATATATACACTTACCGGCCACTTTATTAGGTACTGTCCAACTGCTTGTTAATGCAAATTTCTAATCAGCCAATCACATGGCAGCAACTCAATGCATTTAGGCAAGTAGACATGGTCAAGACGATCTGCTTCAGTTCTAATCGAGCATCAGAATGGGGAAGAAAGAGGATTTAGATGACTTTGAACTTGGCATGGTTGTTGGTGCCAAAGGGGCTTGTCTGAGTATTTCAGAAACTGCTGATCTACTAAGATTTTCATGCACAACATATAGGTTTAACAGAGAATGGTTTGAAAAAAGAAAATATCCAGTGAGCGGCAGTTCTGTTGGCGCAAATGCCTTGTTGATGCCAGAGGTCAGAGGAGAATGGCCAGACTGATTCAAGCTGATAGAAAAGCAACAGAAACTCAAATAACCACTCGTTACAACCGAGGTATGCAGAAGAGCATCTCTGAATGCACAACATGTCGAACCTTGAGCTGGATGGGCTACAACAGCAGAAGACCACACCGGATGTCACTCCTGTCAGCTAAGAACAGGAAACTGAGGCTACAATTCACACAGGCTCACAGGAAAGCATGGACCTATCTTGCCTTGTATCAACAGTTCAGGCTGGTGGTGGTGGTGTAATGGTGTGGGGGAAATTTTCTTGGCACACTTTGGGCCCATTAGTACGAATTGAGCATCGTGTCAATGCCACAGCCTACCTGAGTATTTTTGCTGACCATGTCCATCCCTTTATGAGCACACGGTCACCCATCTTCTGATGACTACTTCCAGCAGGATAACATGCCATTAAAAAACACGTCATAAAGCGCAAATCATCTCAGACAGGTTTTTTGAACATGACAATGAGTTCACTGTACTCAAATGGCCTCAACAGTCACTAGATCTCAATCCAATAGAGCACCATTGGGATGTGGTGGAATGGGAGATTCACATCATGAATGTGCAGCCGACAAATCTGCAGTTCTGAAGGCAAAAGGGGGTCCAACCGGGTACTATTAAGGTGTACCTAATAAAGTGACCAGTGAGAGTATATGTGCCATGAGACCTTGACAGCCAAAAGTTATATGATGGACTTTTATGGGACCAAGTACACTGGGTTCCTTTACCATTTTTACATGCTTGTAATTTGTTTATTATATTTTATGCATGATTCAGTCTCCTATAGAATCATTCCAATCAGTCTAAATTAATGAATTCTATCCACATGAGCTCAAGCCATATAGTGAAACTGTATTATTTAATGCAATATACTGTATATGTGACTCTAGGTCACAAAATCAGTGTCATGGTGCACTTGTATAATTGTAGGAAAAGCAAAAAAATAGATTATATGAGTCAAAAATGATATAAAAAAAAGGTTATATTAAATGGACATCGAAAAATATATTTTCTGTTATTATTTATTCACCCTTTAAGAAGATATTTAAAAAAATGTTGGAAACCTGAACTGTTGACTTCCATAGAAGGAAAAACAAATACTATGTATAATTTGTTTTTCCTACTATCAAAGTCAATGTTTCCGTTTTCTGACATTTTTCAAAATATCTTCTTTTGTGTTGAACAGAAGATAGAAACTAATAAAGGTTTAGAACCACTTGAGGATGAGTTCATAAACAGTACATTTTTATTTTTGGGTGAACTATGCCATTAAGTAAAAATCATGTCGCATGAATATATGTCGTATATTTTCTTTTGTAAATATATCAAAACATATTTTGTGATTGGCAACGCAGTGGCACAGTAGGTAGTGCTGTCGCCTCACAGCAAGAAGGTCGCTGGTTCGAGCCTCGGCTGGGTCAGTTGGCATTTCTGTGTGGAGTTTGCATGTTCTCCCTGCATTCTGGTGGGTTTCCTCCGGGTGCTTCGGCTTCCCCCACAGTCCAAAGACATGCGGTACAGGTGAATTGGGTAGGCTAAATTGTCCGTAGTGTGAATGAGTGTGAATGAATGTGTATGGATGTTTCCCAGAGATGGGTTGCAGCTGGAAGGGCATCTGCTGTGTAAAAACATATGCTGGATAAGTTGGCGGTTCATTCCGCTGTGGCGACCCCAGATTAATAAAGGCACTAAGCCGAAAAGAAAATGAATGAATGAATGTTTTTTGATTAGTAATATGCATTTCCAAGCTAGTCATTTGGACAGCTTAAAAGTAATTTTAACTCTCAGTTTCCAGATTTTCAAATAGATGTATCTCTGTCAAATATTATCCCAGCATTAAATATATATATATATATATATATATATATATATATATATATATATATATATATATATATATATATATATATATATATATATATATAATATATATATATATATTTAAAGCTTATGCTGATGCATCAAAATCAAAAATTGACCCTTATGACTGATTTTGTGGTCCTGGGTCACAGGTGGTTAGGACCACTTGCCCTAACTAATAATGACAATAGATTCCTTGATTATTGAATAATTTAAATACAATCCTCAGAAGTTTAGTTTTAGTTTTGTTTTTAACATTTAATACACTGCAAAGACGTCAATTATTTTCATGATGGATGAGCAAAAACATCTAAGTTGAGTCCTTGGACTAATAAATGAAAAATATAGCCAATTATGTAATCTTTGTAAAATGTTGTCATAATACATCCATATCAACACACCCACATAATTATGATAACATAATTTTAATTGGCAAAAATATAATTACAAAAACCATGATATGTAATTAGCCTATAGTGCAATTTAGTAGATAATTTGACCTGCACTTTAATTCTCGTTTTATTTAGTATGTTTTACAACGTATTAAGATAAAAAATTATTCTCAATTTTCAGCATAATTGTTTGCCTTCAGTGTCACACAATCCTTCATAAATCATTCTAATATATTTAGTGCTAGTTAATATTAGTGCTTTTCATTCATTCATTTTCCTTCAGCTTAGTCCCTTTATTCATCAGGTGTCACCACAGCAGAATGAAACCGCCAACCTATTCAGCATATGTTTTATGCAGTGGATGCCCTTCCAGCCGCAACCCAGAACTAGGAAGCAATCTATACACTCTCATTCACACACATAGCCAATTTAGCCTATTTAATTCACCTATAGCTCATGCCTTTGGGCTGTAGGGGAAACCAGAGTACCCGGAGGACACTCACATGAACACGGGGAGAACATGCAAACTCCACACAGAAATGCGAACTGACCCTACCGGAACTCAAACCAGTCATCTTCTTGCTGTGAGGCGACAGTGCTAACCACTGAGCCACCATGTCACCAATAGTGCTTTTGTTATTACCAATTTTAAATATAGTTTTTGCTGGTTAATTTGATTTGTTTTTAAACATGTTCCTTTGAAATAAGTTTAATTAACAAAAGGCTAAAATAAATTTTATAGATTTTTCTTCGTTTTACTAATTATTCCTGTCAAGTGTTAAGAACTTCTCTGACTATATAAAAAAGTCAATTGATAAAGTTATCATGCAAAACCACTATGATTTATATTCATTAACATTTCGTTCATAAACACAGATTAAGAGATTAGTTTTTTACAAGTCCTTCTCTGCCTGCGATGAAAACGTACATGCATTTGGTAGTTGATACACCATCACAAGACCATCCCGATCCCTCAATTACAACAGTCCACCAGCAGAGGTCACTGTTACCTTATTATTGACCTCTGTCGCCATGGTTACCTTATGCATACAGCATATAAGAGTACACCCCCCACAAATCTCTTATTTAAATTAATATTTTCTATAGGATGCTTTACAATATTATATTTGTGCATATTCATTAGTTTAGTCAGTACTGACTAAATGATCTGGAGCTTATCTAACAAAATAACTTAGAATAATGGTTAAAAAATGAGTAGCCTAAATGTATACGTTATAGAAAAATATTAAATAAAAATGTCAAAAATAGCAAAAATCAAGAGAAACAAAAAATATATACAATTTTGTTGAAATGTTGTAGTTTGTAATTTTTTTTGCAATATTTTGCATGAATTTAAATGTATTATCTCTCCATTTCTAAAGACTAATATATTATTTTTATAAATATATCTGTTTAATAAATCTGTTTTGTTTAAACGTGCCAAAATACAGTTAAAGTCATAAATATTAGCCCCCCCCCCCCAGCCCCCCCCCCCCCCCCCCCCCCCAAAAAAAAAAATTTTTCATTCTTTTTTTAAATATTTCCGAAACAATGTTTAACAGAGCAAGGAAATTTTCACAGTATGTCTAATAATATTTTTTCTTCTGGAAAAAGTCTTATTTGTTTTATTTCGGCTAGAATAAAAGCAGTTTTTAATTTTTTAAAAACCATTTAAGGTCAAAATTAGCCCCTGTAAGCTATATTTTTTCTTGATAGTCTACAGAACAAACCATTGTTATACAATAACTTGCCTAATTGCCCTAACCTGCCTAGTTAACCTAATTAACCTAGTTAAGCCTTTAAATATCACTTTAAGCTGTATAAAAGTGTCTTGAAAAATATTTAGTAAAATATTATTTACTGTCTTCATGGCAAAGATAAAATAAATCAGTTATTAGAAATGAGTTATTAAAACTATTATGTTTAGAAATGTGTTGAAAAAATCTCTCCATTAAACATAAATTGAGGGAAAAATAAACAGGGGGGCTAATAATTCAGGGGGGCTAATAATTCTGACTTCAACTGTATATTCATAAAAAAAACAGATAGAAATATTCATTTTCAAAATGAGGTGTACTCGATATGCTGAGCACTGTATATATTACACAACTGAATATATTTAAAAAAATGAAGTGTGCACTTTCTCAGTTCCTCTGGATTTTAAAGAATTTATTGGGGTTTTGAGTAAATCTTAATTTTTTATGCTTAAAAAAAGAAAATGACACGTTTCACTCAAAAGACCATATCACTGAAAAAAAATGATTCATTAGATTTACCTTTTTAAGGTGGTTGCAAACAATTAATATGGGCTGAATATAAACAAACAAATTAAATTTAGTAATGTTCAACTTAATTGTTTGTTTAAATTCAGTCCATATAAATTGTTTGCTACCACTTAGGCCTACCTTATAAAAATAGTAAATAAAATTAATAATTTTTTTCAGTATATTGTCATTTACAGTGTTTTACTTAAACTAAAGCCTTAAAAAACCTTAAAAATCTAGTAAAACCCAGAGAAACTAAGAATTTTCAAGTGATCTAAACTTTTTCTATGGCTCAAAACGATAAGACATCACTTACAATAAAATATACATAATTTGTGTTTTTATTTTATATAACTGTTACACTGACAGATGATAATTTACATAGTAACAAATGTAAAAAGTACTCCAAATGTTACTCAAGTGAAAGTACAAATAATGAGTGAAAATACTTTCATCCCAGCGAGTAGACATCGCCTAGTAAGATGCTGCATATCTGGGGCTCAGAACATTTTTAGATTAGATTAGATTCAACTTTATTGTCATTACACATGTCCAGGTACAAGGCTTTGCAATGGAGTTTATGTCTAACCAGGAGTGCAATAGCAGCAAGTGCGGGATATAGGTAAAAAACTATGGTGATATTTACAGATGGATGTACTACGAACATCATACAGGTTGTATTGAGATTTACAATAGATCAATATATGTACAGGTTGCTATTAATAATCAGTATGTGCAGAGAGATATGAACATAATGCCAAATTTATATGTGCAGTAGGTACAATTCAAGATGAATTAGTGCAACGTATTTTTATTAACAAGCAAAGATTTTGATCCTCTAAAAGTTACAGCGAAACTGAGAGCAAATTTCACAGGTGCATAAAGAAAACACCCTTCCGGCTGCAACCCAGTACTGGAAACATCCAAACACACTCATTCACAAACATACACTACAGCCTATTTAGTTTATTCAATTCACCTGTACCGCATGTCTTTGAATTGTAGGGCAAAGTAGAGCACCCGGAAGAGGAAATCCACACTAACACAGGGAGAACATGCAAACTCCACACAGAAACGCTTCTTGCTGTGAGACAACAGTGCTAACCACTGAGCCACTGTGTCGCCCCCTGGCAAGAAATATACCAACAGTAAAGTAAGAAGCCATATTAAAAGTTGTACCTAAAGTAAAAGTATACAGCAAGAGATGCTCTTGCTTTGATGAAGAGTGATCTTGAGTGTCAAGAAATTATTCATTCATTCATTTTTTTTTCTTTTCGGCTTAGTCCCTTCATTAATCTGGGGTCGCCACAGCGGAATGAACCGCCAACTTATCCAGCACATGTTTTTATGCAGTGAATGCCCTTCCAGCTGCAACCCATCTCTGGGAAACATCCATACACACTCATACATTACGAACAATTTAGCCTACCCAATTCACTTGTACTGCATGTCTTTGGACTGTGGGGGAAACCGGAGTACCCGGAGGAAACCCACGCGAACGCGAGGAGAACATGCAAACTCCACACAGAAATGCCAACTGATCCAGCCAAGGCTCGAACCAGCGACCTTCTTGCTGTGAGGCGACAGTACTGCCTACTGTGCCCATGCGTCGCCTCAAGAAATTATTATTATAATTATTTAGAATGAAAACTAGAGATTCTTGTTTAAGCTTTTAATCTTTCACAACACAAAGTGAATGAACTACATGCAATGCTTTATCCTAGTTTAAAACTATTGTATTTAACTGTTTTAACTATCAAACTACAAGACACGACTTTTGAGAGACTTGTTGTCTTGCAGCCCTATCAGGCAATGACTCTGGTGCAGAATTTGTATATGAAGGCATCTCATAAAACGGATTTCTGACAGATTTCTGAGACAGAATAACAATTTAATCACATACAACAAAATAGAGAGCGTTGGTCATGATAACTAAGGGAATTACTAAGGGTTTACAATAATAAATTCTCACTTGAGATGTCATTTTAGAGCTTTGGATGACTCCATAATTTCTCTCAGCTCCAGATGAATGTGCTGACGTCTTTTCCAAAGGACCAATACATCTGTCTGGCCGTTTTCATGGAATGCTAAAACGAATTTCATTGGCAGAATGAATAACATTTAGATTAAAATGGGCATCAGTGCAATTCGATTGTTTTGTTAGCAGCACAAGGAAAAGTAAAAAAAGTACTTTTTTCTTTAAAATAATGTAAGTAAAGGATTAATTTAATTGTACTCAGGTAAAGTTCAAATCCCAAAAATAATACTTAAGTACAGTAATTAAGTAAAATTATTCAAGTACACCTCTGTATATAGTAGCCTAACCTTGCATGTATAGATTTAAATACGAGATATAGCAGATATAGTGTTTTCTTATCTGCATGGAGAACTAGACCTAATACATTTTCCTTTTAACATATCAGGTGGGTATAATTTCATTACAATTTCAATACTTTAATGGAAGGAGGAGGCAATCTTGAATAGTTTACACACTGCGATAGGGTCATTCTACCAGAAACGGACATTTTCACTTATAAAAAATGTGACAGCCTGACAGGGACTGACCTTTAAGCTTGTCCTCCTCAAAAAATCATACAAATACAAGCATAAAATCATACAATTCAATGACAGAACGCATCCTTGATCACTGACAGCTTCTCCATCAAATGATGTCACTTCCTTTAAGTCATAAAGGTGTATTGCACGCACGTTAAATTAAATGCAAATGTGACAGGACTGACAGAAACATGGGGACAATTGTACATTTGTTTGTATTATATTCATTCATTCATTCATTTTTCTTTGGCTTAGTCCCTTTATTCATCAGGGGTCACCACAGTGGAATGAACCACCAACTTATCCAGCATATGCCCCAGCTGCTACCCGGTACTGAGAAACATCATTTGGACTGTGGGGGAAACTGGAGCACCCGGAGGAAACCCACACCAACACGGGGAGAACACAGAACTCCACACAGAAATGCCAACTGACCCAGCCGGGACTCAAACCAGCGACCTTCTTGCTATGAGGCGACAGTGCTAACCACTGAGCCACCGTGTCGCCCAATTTGTATTATATATGTAGTGTTTATTTGTTGAATTTATTTATAATTTCATGTTTTTACTCAATTGATGTGAATGATAGCAACTTACACTTTGCTGTTTCTGAAGTTTTTCTCTCTCTAAATAACAGTTTTAGCATAACAGAACTAATAAAGGTGTAGGCTAAATTGGGCTGAGGACAAGGACAATGACCGGGTTTGTATATTTGTAAAAGTGTTTTTAATTAAGAACAAAAATCTGAGAACCAAATAAATGACATACTCCTTTACAGAACAGCTCACAGAAATCAACCATCAGTCCAATTTAGACATTTTTGTGATGAAATACTTTTTATTCACTGTATTTATGTTTAGATTGTAGGGTCAGATAGCCTAATGTACGTTTCTGGTAGAATGTCCCGATAGCCTTATTAAACTCTGAATTTTATATGTGTAACATTTCAGATTCATTTGTATTCTTGTGTTTATATATGCATATTCATATTAGCCTATATATACACACTCAAAAAAATAACTAATTGGATGAACTCAATTTAATTGAGGGCAGGATTTCCATCCAATAAATTTGTTTAGCACCCACTAAAATAACTATTTACACAATTAAATGCAACTGAGTTGATCCAACATGATTTCATCTAATAAAAGATAAAATACATTTGTATTTTTAATTAACTTAAACTCAAAGGTCTGATATGTCTATTATGTGTCTTACATTTTGAAGTCCTTAGTTTCATTTGAATTAAATTGAATTCATGATATACAGCTGATTGAAACTGATCTCAGAGCTACTTTTAGGACAGTTATAGCTCAATGAGCAAAGCAACAAACTAATTAAGCTGCCAACACCCAAAGCATTGGTTCTTCTGCAAGGTGGTGGTAAACTCAAAACTCAAAGCATTACATGAAAATCTTCTAAATCTTCAAACTAAAGTGAATATAAAACTCTAACAATTATTTATATTAATGTTAAACACTTAGGATTACTTTTATTGTCAACATTTCACTCTCTTAATTCAATCCCACGCAAAGCATGCTGGGAACTAAGCAGGTAGTTGGACAAAGACAATTCCTTCATGTTGTCCCTACACAAAATGCTTAAGTTAACCTAATAGTTTACAAATTTAAGTGAACCGAACATAAACAAAGAAATTAGCCAAAGAATTGACAAGAATTGTGTTGTTTCAGCTCATTTTAAACAGGTAGTTTGAACAAGCAAGTAATCATTTTTTTGAGTGTAGTCTGTTTGCTGTTAAATCTACAGACTATAACCTCCCCAAAACCACTGATCTAAATAGAATGAATCTCTATTGTAGATCAGGGAACCAAACTAAAAAATATGCCATGGTAACAATGTTTGGTAAAATTATGGTAAAGGCCGTCAAAACCCTATACAAGCAAAACTTATAAGATGTAAGGAGGATCCCAATTTAGACTAATTTCATAGTTTGTATACAGTAACTAATAACTGAGGCAGCTATTGTGGTAAATTTTGTAGGGTATTAGTATGTTAATATTACCATAGCGCATGTAAACGGCTAATTTAGGAACAGCGACTGAATGAATGTGTCTACGTCACACAAAGTGACTGAGAACAGTGTGTAACTTAAGTGAAGGGGGAACAGTGAGGGTGTAGCTCTGCTTACCAGCTTTGTTAAATATGAGAGGTTAGCATGAAGACTGCTGAAGAGACCTACCACCCGATTTGAAAACACAAGAAACAGAAGCTCCGGGCAGATAAACTCTATTATCAACTGCATATCAGCGGCATCAGGAGAATAAGTGCCATTTGTTTGTTTTAGCGCCGAAACCTGAGAAGACCAGGAAACAGCGTAACGTCACGGTTGGCACTTGGGAATAAATAAAAGATGAAGTAAGTAGTTTTGTTTTAAAGTCTCACTAATTAAAGAAAAGGTTTATTCATTAAAAACGAACCCGAGTTTTTGAAGGTTGACTGGTTCATCTGTAGACGAGTGTAAATAGAGACTTTGGTAACTACAAATACAGACACGTGGCGATGTTGGGGCAGATAGCAGTTTTTTGGGGGTTTTATTTCTGTTTTATTTCTCAAACATGCCTTTTTCATTAACATTAAAATGCTATTCGTATTGTAAATAAGATCAATTTTCTTTTATATAAGTGAAATTTCTATTTTGTACCCGGTGTGTTGTGTCAGGCGTGTTTTATTGTAACGTTAGTTTAGGGACCCATATGGCGCGATCTTGAGCATCTCACCGGCTGGAGAAAGTTTGCTTAATCCAGTCGGGAAAGTCGACTTTCTGAACCCGTGCTTAGATAGGCTATATAGACAGATGGGCTACACAGAGAAAGACAAAGCTTTTGTCCTGAGGGAAAACCGAGAGGGCAAAATTGTCAGAATTTTAGGCTCCGGAAGGGAAATCTTTAAACCAGGAAACCATTTCCCCGGCTGAATGGCTCAGTTTTGGATATTCAGTGGTGAGTCGATTGATACCAGAGCACGCGGGACTCGAACACTCTCTGTCCATTGTTCATGGAAATGGTGCATATATACACATACATCACAAAGTTTGTAGTAGTCGAAACCCAGATTGGGGTAAATTTGGTTTTATATACACATTCTGACTTTCTCCTTAACAATATGATTTCAGAAAAGTATTTTTGTCAAGTCTAAATAGAGGAATCAAATAAGCAGCCAATGACTATCAAAGCACAACATTGTTCATAGTCAAAAAATATATATATGGATAATGTTGAATTTAAGTCATACTTACGTGTGATTTCAGAACGAACATTCAAGGTAACATGGTAAAAAATAACAGGGGCATGTCACAAGTTCTCACTGAATGAAGGTGCGAATATAAATCCAACTTTACCTCAATGAAATCCAGAACTTGTTGGCTAGATTTTGGGCCATGTAAGTTGACAGGTTTTGTTGAAAGTCACAATGTATGACAACAGCATTGTTGTGTGCATAATTTAAAAGACTCAGTTACTTATTAGAGAATGAAACAGAAAGAGTTCATTCAAGGTCAAGGTAACATATGGGAAGTTCAAAGCACACATAATTTCCTATATTTTAAATACCTATAAGACCTCTCTCACTTTCATAAAGTACATCCTTTAATTAATTACATCCTTTTCTATATATACACTTTTAGAAAAGTTTATATGCAGAATCTGCATGTAATCTGCATATGTAAACATGACCATGGGTAAAATGCACAGTAATTTATGGATCGAGCATTTTATAGGGGCCATCATCCATTTCAGTGCCCTTAGAGATTAATGAACAGACGTACTTCAGAGGACCTTAGTGGTCCCTTGTATATAAACATGTGCCTGAATATGAATCCTTCCAGTTAAATGAGCTGTTAATAGTTACTTTTTAACACACCTGTGTTCCAGGAGGTTTACAGTAGATGCCAAATGTTTTCACTAAATATTATAATATGAACACCCTAAACTGGCTTAACTCATACTGTAAGCAAAGACACAAGTGTAGCTTATCATGATCAACTTATCTTGGATATTTAGCATCAAAAAGCATGACACCACTGACCAAAAATGAAACCTGCTTGGAAATGGAGATTATTTTGAGCACGTGCCTTAACAGAGCGTATGAGTTACAAAAAAAATCCTCCTGTAAGCTTGGCTTTTGAGGACAAAGACATCTAGTGGACTGTGTCTAATCGTGTTAAACACAACACGCTGAATCTGTGTCCTGCTGAGATACTAACAGTTTCTTTCCTCTACTTTCTGTCCGCCTGCCTGTATTCTCCTACCCCCGCTCTAATCTCTATCTTTCTGTATTTATTGTGTGTGTGCGTGTGGATGTTAGTGGGGGTTTTGGTCATCTGAGTTATAGTGACCAGTCTCTTTCAGTCATGTCATGAGATAAGCCGACCCCGTTTACAAACAAAAACTTGGACCCACTAGCATCATCTGTGTCTTTTGAACATCATACCCTGATTTAATAACTAAACTAATGGGTTTAATTTGTTATACAGCATCACATGTGACTTGTTTCACCGGTGGTTACAACAAGTAGTTTTGCACATCGCTGCAAATGCAAATGAACTGGACACACCCATATTTAAAGAAGGCTTTGTGTAGTAGTGGTTGTAGCAAATATTTGGCGTGGCTCTTCCTTTTGCGTCTTATTTAATCCCAGAGATTTCAAGAATGAAAATTTATGGGTGTTTCTACTATTAACTATTTCAAGCCTCTCAGTCTCGTTGACTTGTACTAACAATCCCAACAGTGTACAATTGGACATGCCCCAAAAAAATCTGAAACCTCACCAAATTTTCTGCTAATAATGTTTAATAGCATTATGATTAAGCCAATTTCACAGTGCCTGTAGCTAAGGAAACTGGAATATGCTCTAATTTAATGGAAATCATTCATTAAGTACCGTTTAAAAGTCTGCGGTCTGCAAGAAAACCTCTTGAAGGACAATCATTCTTTTGCTTATAACAAAGGACACGTTTTAGAAAAGATTTTTACAAAGAGCAGGAGCAGCACATCAAGATTGATCTTGATAATAATAAAAATAATAATAATAATAACAAGAAGAAATTTTTTATTTGAAAGCCTAAATTAGCACAATAAAAATGATTTCTTAGGGATCTTGTTGACTGGTGTATAGCTTTGCCATCACAGAGATTAGTTTTATTTACAAATGCACAAAAAATAGTATTAAAAATATAATGTTACTCAGTATTGCAGTGTTTACGATCAAATAACTTTGATTCATTGATCACAAATAAGAATATACAGCAGTGTTTGTGCATTATGCTATTTGTTTTGAGCAGTGGTGGACAGAGTACTGAAAAATCTTACGCGAGTAAAAGTACCATTACTTGCCCAAAAATGTAGTACACGTAGAGTCAAAGTATCTGTTGTAAATATTACTCAAAGTATGAGTAAAATTCAGTCAGTCATTGTTATGAGGTTGTCCATGTTATGGGGTTGTTTACTATGATTTTGTATGATTTGACTGGACAGGAATCACATGACTATTTTTTTCTGTCTATGGGGATTGGCTAAAGTAGAAAAAATGTAATTTTTTTAAAGTAGTGACTGCAAATTGAAGGAAAGTAATAGAGTAAAAGTACTGAAACAGCACTAAAAATGTACACAAGGGAAAGTAAAAGTACATATTTTCAAAACTACTTGGTAAAATACAATTCCTGAGATAAACTACTCAATTACAGTAATTTGCGCATTTGTAATTTGTTACTTTACACCACTGGCTTTGAGTTTGTCCATACTGAAATGATCTGATTCTTCAGTACATTTGACTCAAAACCGAAAACTGTCAATATACACCAGTTCACAAAGCTTTAAATTAAAATACTCAATAGGCCATGTGAGAAAATAAGTCCAAGTGTACTGAATTGTTATTGTTGTGCTGCCAGAGAAACTGCTGTCATTACTAAAGTATTGATTTCTGAAGCCGAATATATCTTATGGTGCTGTATGTTAATAGGCACCTGATTTATTTATTTATGAATTTTATGTCAAATTATGCCATCTAATTTGTTGTTATAAGCTCTTCTGCTCTGTGTTTCACAGGAGAATGGCTCCCTCAATAGAACAGGCGTTCAGGAGGCGCTGGTGGATGGCCGTCACAGCGGTGTTGGAGAATCTGCTGTGTTCGGCTGTGCTGCTGGGCTGGGGCTCTTTGCTTATCATGCTCAAAAGAGAGGGCTTTTACTCACACCTATGCACAGGTAAATCATCATAGAAGTCAAGCAGTTGAGCAAAAACCAACGCAATTACCCTAAGTCAAGTCACAAAAAAAAGCCACAGTTCCTGGGGAAACTTGAACTGCTTGGAGACTTTAAAATTTAATAAAGTCTCTGGCTTTCATTGACCTTCTCTTTTTCTTCCAGTAGAAAATAAGACTGAGAGTGTGAATGCTACTGGTGAAGAAGATAAATGGCTGAGCTGTGTGGAACAGGAGGAAATGTTGAATTTGGGCTTTACCATTGGCTCTTTTTTGCTCAGTGCCGCCACATTGCCGTTGGGTATTCTCATGGATCGGTTCGGCCCCAGGCCACTCCGCCTTGCTGGAAGGTGAACACACACTTTCAAATCAATGCAGTGTCACCACAATTTTTCATGAATGCACTTGTGTTATGTAGCACAGCATGACTCATGTTCGTGCTAGAGCACTGCTTAAGGAATGTTTATTATAGTATTACTCACATTTAGTTCATTAAGCAGCGTTGCCAACTATTTTCAATAAAAAAAAACGCTAGGCTCTTCCGGAAAAGTCGCTAAATGTAGCTAGATTACGTCATAAGATAATTTGCATATTAGTGACATCATCACGTCTAACTGTTTCTGTTTGTTTAACAGCCTATGGTTAATAAAGGGGTATTTATATTTACAGTACGCTTTATGTATGCATGTCAATTTAACTAAATGTATGGCTGTTTGAATACAGTATATCAGTGTAGATGTGTAATGAATTTGAAGTAATCTCTCAGACGTAATAAACTCAGACAAGTTCTGAAGCTGTCACTAAAATATCTGTGATTGTAAACGAGAAAAAAAATAAACTGTTAAATTTAAAACAAAGGAGAAGCAGATCGGTTTGATCGTACAAGGAAGATACCTCACACTCGCGGTGCTAAACCATTTGCTGTCGGTACGCAGAGCAGTGTCTGCACTAAGGCTGCAGGTGGGAGAGACTGCTGAACGAGGACTGGGCCTCCTGTGAGTTTTCTTAGGTGGGGGAGGGGCTGACAGCATCAGTATGGACACTAGTCTATAAAAATCTTTAGTAACACCAAAATTAAGTCGCTAGATTAGGCGCTGGGGGGGGGGGGGGGGGGGGGGGGGGAGGGGGGTGGTCGGTCGGTCTAAAAAGGCACTAAATATAAAGTTGGCAACACTGTCATGAGTTGTTTTACTCTCATTTGTTGTGTTTTTATTTCTGTCTTGGTCTGTTCAATTTCTCGATCAGTGTTATATTTTTCTTTTTAGTGCGTGTTTTGCACTCTCTTGTGTGATGATGTCTGTATCAGCGTATCAACCAGAAGGTGAGTACACAATCAGAAAATAGAGCTCAATGGTCATTTGTCAGGGTTTATTCTTGTCTTTTTTCAAATGTAAGTGACCTTGTCAGGGTCTTAAAATGTCTTAAATTTCAAAAGCAAAATTTTAAAAAACTAAAAACAATTACACAGTTCCTCATGATAATAACAGCAATATATCCCTTTACATAATCTTCCATTTACACAAAACTATTAACAGAAGAAAGTGTGGACATAATATTTATAAATAGGCATGAAACTTAAGGTTTTAAAACAGAAACGTATTAGGTTGAATAGGAGTTATACTCAATTCCTTTAGACCAAAAGCAAACAAATATATATTTTTGATTATTGTAGTTTTCTTCATAATAAATATACTTTTACAATTAACTCGACATTAAAAAAAGAAACGTTATGTTGAAAAAAAGTGTATATACAACCAGAATTTTCTTGTTTTGACACATTAAAATATGTGGTTAAAAAATAAATACATTAGTTTTTTTCCAATTTCATTGGTCCAACCGGGCCATTACAAAAAATCCTTACTGTTTAGCCCCAGATAAGTCTAAAATCTCATTCATAATGGTCCTAAAGGGTCTTAAATTTGACTTGATGAAACCTGCAGAAACCCTGGGTAAGAAATCCAATAAATTGAAAAGGGCATTTAATTTCATGAATGTATTTTTACTGCTGTTCAGTCACATCACCTATTTGAATAATTATTCCTGCATTTGAAATGTAACATTTGGCTGAATTAAAAGACTTTCAGACCAGTAAAATTATATTTTATTCCAGTCTTGAAGATTACTTGAATTTTTAAAAATATAATTCATGATCAGTTTATCCAGCAGCTGTTGCGATTTGTGTAATGTTGTTTGTGGTTTTTGTTCTAGTCCTCTCTGCATTCATATTTCTTGCCCTGTCATTTAATGGCTTTGGAGGGATCTGTCTGACCTTCACATCTCTAACGGTAAGGAGCAGCAGAAAATGATAGAGACAGGGAGCACATGGAGTAACAGACGCCTGCAGTGTTCTGCAGTGCAGCTGTCACACAATGCTTTTGAAGATTTTTTTTGACCCGACAGGTGTGTGGGTGTGTATGTTTGTGTGTATGTATGCGTATGGTCCAGTCAGAGGATCAGCACATGACTAAAGGAGAAATTTTCCTCAATTCAACGCCCACCAATCAGAAAGCTAAACTGCCTGCACGCCTTCTCTCACGCCCTCACCCTCCCATCAACCTCGTGCTGAAACAAACAAGGGCACAAGCGTTGTACACACACTCATCAAAAAAAGAGTGTGACTTTCCTTGTCGGGTTAGAGATATCACCTGGTGTGGGAATGAATGACTATATATATCCGCTGCCCTGAGATAGCCCACAGCTCTCATGCAGATTTCAACACACACTTATCCTTGTGCAGTCACATAGCTTTTTCCAGAGCTGTTCAGGTATGCATTCATACCAGACAACATGTGACAGTACACAACGGTTTAAAGTCAGTGATATAGCATCTTTGTTGACACTCATTTACTACCAACATGGAGACAAATAGCAGTGTGTTCTGATATTAATCTGATCACTATGTTTACACTGTTCCACTTTGTGGATGGATTTGATTTTATCTGAACAGTCGTGTGGTCACCAACTTGATGAACCTCAAAACATTGCATCTGATTTCTCCTTTTTCTAAATTAACAATGATCATTCATTCGTTCCTTCGCTCCATTCATTCATTCAAGGAAGACCATTTATAAGAAAGACAAATTACAAATGAGCTCCACCGAATTCCTACTTATCCTGGATTTCCAGCAATTATATTAAGACAACACACAAAACTCAAGTTCTCAAGTTCTTCAGAGATCAATTTATCACCAGTGTACCTCCCAGGTTCTGTGTTGGGCCCTTTCTTCTTTTCATTATATAAAATGTTGGGGCATCTATCAACCAGCCACATTCCTACCACTGCAATGCTGACAACACAACACTTTCCCAGTCTAACTTAGTCAAATCTGAACAATGCACTCCGCGGTGACTTGGTGGTTATAGCTGTATAATCTATTGTAATTATCGGTATGGTAAGGAAAAACATCTGAAGTTGAGTCTCACAACGAAGACAACAGAGATCTCCCTTTACTATCATTCGCTACAAACATCTGATGATGTATATATTATGATATCAGTAATGATGTTCAGTAACATTCCTTTTGCTACTGTACAGATTGGCATCCTTCTGTCACAAGTTCCTTTAGGGGCGACTCTGCGTTTGTGTGTGAAAAGCACAAGGAAGTAAAAATGTGCTGTTTCACAGAAGTGTGCATGTGTTTTCTAACCTTTTCATTTCACACAGGGCAGTAAAACACACTCACACACACCTGTTAACTTAACAACAGTCTGGAAATACAAGGCACTGCTCTGGAGTTCTTGGAAAATGTGAAAAACAAATTTAATACATATAATCTCCACACCAGGAATTTTTGTTAAGGAACTATGCAAAATCTTAGTGTTATCATTCATTTACATGTCATTTTAAATTGTGATTATTGCTATGATTAAACATAAGGGTTGACTTGAATTTGGACCATTCAGAACATTTTAGCATCATTCTGCCGGTTTGTCTAATATATATATTAATGCTGGGCAAAGAATAATCGCATCTAAAAATAAAAGTTTTTGGCATAATATATGTGTGTAGGTATAATGTAGAAGTGATACACATACATAGAAACAAAACTATGCAAACCAATTTGTGTGTGTGTGTGTGTGTGTGTATATAATTTGTATCATATACACATATTTTATATCTAAATACAAGTAAACATTTTCTCAAATATATGGATGTCTGTGTGTAGTTATATATCATAGTAAATATACACCATACAAACACTCGTATTGTCAAAACATCTTTTATTTTGGATGCAATTTAATCACAATTAATTTTTGCCCAGGTTTAATATATGTATATTCGTTGCAAGTGATTTTTTTTTTTGTTTTGTTTCCCACCTATATTGATAATGACATGCGTTTCCTTTTTCCTTGTGATAGCTGCCAAACATGTTTGGAAGTCTGAGCTCCACTGTCATGTCACTTATGATTGGCTCTTATGCGTCATCAGCTGTCACCTTCCCGGGAGTCAAGGTATTTTTTTATGTGTAAATAAAGGTTAAACCAGTTTGACATGAACAGGCATTGAAGCATAGTCTGATGAAATGTTGCATCAGATTGAAAGAAACGAATTCAACTGTGTCGCCTGTTTTGAACTCATTTGCTTAAAATTCTTAGTATTAAGGCTGAGCTCATTCATTCGTTAAGGTTTTGTGTTATGATTGTATATCATTAGTGTAAAATTGGATCCCATTTACATTGTTGTTTGAACGGCCTCTGATGTTCTAAGGCTAAAGTCTAAAGTTCATTTCAGAAATATTTTTTTGAGAATGAATTTAAGTCATGTCTAGTGTTTTTTTTTTTATATGTAGAATAAATGCATTCAATATAGACCATATCATTTTATAAATGCCATATTATAACCACTAAAACTAAGAGGACACAGAGACTCTCAATAGATTAAATATAGTGCAAGTATAGTTAAGTATGCATAGTATAGTAAAGTAGGTATAGTAAAGTATCGTATAGTAAAGTAACTCTAAACCTAATTCTAAGCTTATTGCAAGTACATGTTGCTAACCCATATTACCAAATAATAGATGTTACATTCTAGATTTCTTCAGCCTCATTAGACCAATTACCATCAACCAGAGGCAGCAGACAAGTGAAATCATTTTTTCCTCCATTCAAGCATGTTATATAAATTGAAGAGAGAGAAAAACCTCATCAATATTGCATCCCCTCTTTGTGTCTCCCTCTTTTTTCCAGCTGATATATGATGCAGGAGTATCATTTACCCTTATCATGTGGATGTGGGCAGGCCTTGCAGGTCTGGTCTTCCTCAACTGTTTCCTCAACTGGCCAGAAAAAGGATTTGCAACGCCAGAAGAGATTGAAAAGTTAGTATAACCAGTCTCAAAGCTCCGTTACGTACTTCTTTAACATGTAATCATGTTCCTGTAAACCTCTATAGGAGACTTTCATAAGGAGATATTTTGATAACTGTTGATTATTGAAAAGTTCCCATTGCAAGTTACAGTCAGAATATAAATGAAAGTCGATGAGAACCAACGGTTTGGTTACCAACATTCTTCAAAATGTGTTAAGTGGCCCACAGAACAAAGTCATAAATGAGGCGATTATATGATTGGCGTATTTAATTTTGAGGTGAACTACCAGTTTAAGCAACATAACCCTTGAAGATTATTCTTTATTCTTTCCTTTTTCTAATTATTTATTAGGAAAAAGATGCATGAAGCTGAAAACCACAAACTGACTCCAGCTGAAGAGGCGACAGGAGAAACCAAGAAGCCTGCTCTACCTCAGGAAACACAAAGTGAGACTCTTTGCGACAAAGTGATACATTCTGAGAAGATTTGTTACACTTGTGTGAATGTGTAGTTGAAGATGTGCCCTGGCTTCTGAAATCTAATGTACGAACTCCTGGAAATGTCTTTCTCAGCTGCTTCTGTCCCGTTCCGTCGCTCCGTGTTTTCTCCCATCTTCCTGTGGAGTCTGATCACTATGGGAATGACCCAGCTGAGAATCATCTTCTTTATGGGAGCCATGAACAAGATGCTTGAGTTCATGGTGACTCATGGAGACCCGCACCGTAAGTGAAGCATCAGAACTTGCACACCATCACTTAATGTATTAAGCTTGGCTTCTGTTCAGGTGACTTAAAAATGCTTCTGTCTTGTTTAGCCTCTGAAGAGCTGCAGTATACGGCTAAGAAGAATGGTGAGATCCTTACATGTAACTTTGTATGAAACCGATAACATGCTTCTGGACAGGAAATCGGTGTTAAACACGCTAATTGCATCCGTGTTTTATCTTCAGTGAGTTTCTACTCCTCCATCTTTGGCACACTGCAGCTTTTGTGTCTCGTCACCTGCCCTCTGATTGGATACATCATGGACTGGAAGATGAAAGAGTGTGAAGTGGATCAGGCAGTGGAGGGAGAAAAAAGGTCAGTTTTGTTTTAGCAACGTTGCATAACAGACTGTGGTTTGCAGTAATGACAAAATGACTTCTCTTAACCATGACTTCACAAACTGGTATATGGTACGGTGTATTGAAGCATACAATTCCTCCACAAAAATTCATTTTTTTCTTAAATAGTGGTGTACTAAACTAATTTTGGTTTTGCCTTTAAATAAATTCAGCTACCGTTACAGTTTTCTTTTTAATCATATAAGAAGAAAAATCATGCAAGCATCTAAATTGCACACAAGGAAGTTTTTACATTTAACTTTTAAAACTATTTATAAAATAGTTTCTACTTACATCCTTGTTAAAATGTAATCATTTACACAGAGGACTTTGTATCATTTTTTAATGAAAGATTTATATAAATACGCATTCAGTAATAAAGACATTGTGAGATCAGACCATGTGGATCAGATAGTTGAAATGGTAGGCTACAAATAATTAATTCGTTGTGAATTAAATAATTATTAATAAATAATTCACCGCCACCTACGACGACGGTGCCATCGTCCATCGCAACGTTTTTTTACATTAGACATTGTACCATGCCAAACTGGTCGACATCACCCAACCCTAATTGAAAGCACATGTAGTTAATTAACGTTGCTGGGTATTTAAATGTATGATTACACTGTAACAAGGACTCCTTTTCATCAAGTAAAATTATCTCAGCAATTTCATGCTATATTACATTTGTTGTTGTTAAGATTTTTGTAGTTGCTGTGATGTTTATGAACTTATCTATTCTCAGACACCATAGAAAACAAAAACTTGATGTCCATTCTTTAAAAAAAAAAAAAAAAAAAAAAAAAAACAGTATCTGTGCAATATCTAATGCCACCAATCTAACTGTTTTATTGCACGATGTCATGAGGGGGCGGAATATCTTCACAACTGTTTAAAAAAGAATCCTAACAATTTGTGCTTCAATTAATTGTGCGTGGTTTGAATAACTTTGTGAAGATTTATTGTTTTAATTGAAAAGGGTTGAACATTTGTATCGCTTAATCGCTCTGTGTGAAAGTGCCTTAATGCCATTGTTTACTATCTGTTTTTCTGCAGTTGAAACACTGAGTGATTACATGTAAGATGTTCATGTTTATTTACTGCTATAACTAGAAGTAAAGATGGAAGAATGATTGTTTACTTCCCCTGTAGCTTGAACTGCGGCACTGATTCAACGATGTATATCAAAATATACATTTAAAAAAAAATTCCTTACAAAACAACTTAATTTTACAGTTGAGACTTTCTCAACAAAAGCAATCGAATAGTTTGATTATTAGAAGGTATATAATGTCCTATAATATCTAATGAAGTTCACTTTACACTGAATACACTAACATTTCTTTGAGTCAATACTGATTAGTTACAATGAAGATCTACTGTTTAAAACTAGATGCTTTCAGGTTAAGTTCTGCAAGTGCCGGCATTAAAACAACACTGTATTTGTGTGATACATGGACGTAAAAAACATTTTCATTATTAACATGGTGTCCTTTATAAATGGCACAATCATTAAACAAATAATCATTTTTGGGTTTTTGTCTCCTGCCAGAGCTGTTGCTGTACCCAAGCGTGACCGAAAGATCCAGAAACTGACCAATGCCATGAGAGCCTTCATCTTCACAAATATACTGCTCATTCTGTTTGGAATCCTCTCCCTCATAAACAACCTGCCTCTACAGGTATCAACTTCATACACATTGTTTGAAGATTAAAATGGATGAACATGTGCACAGTATTTAATTTCAAATACACTATTATTAAAATGATTGGGGTTTATAAAGATGTACATGATCCTACAGAAAGTACTCTAATAAGGCTGACCATCCACAGTAAAATGACTGCTGAAGCTTTTGTTCATTTACTGCGCGTGTGCAAAGACATAAGGTGCTTTTACTAGCATCATATCTGCCTGGTGTTTATTTACTTTCTGTCTCTCTGAAACGTCTATGCCAAATGTTGCAACTGTGGTCTGCTTTCTCTGCTGAACAAAAGCTCACAGTAAACATTCCATGTCCTTTGAAGAGAGGCAATATGGAGCATGTACAAACTGACATTAATCTTTAATAAAGCTGTCAAAACAGACAGTATCCAAAACATCTGCTTTACAATGTTGTCCGCCATGTTTGCTGAATTGGTCACATGACTAAAATGGTCACACAAAAACTGCATTTTCTACTGATCCACTTTGGACAGGGATTTTAAAATGCTGTCTTCGTGTGGACGGAAGGCCATAACAGACAAAAGTATGCGTTTTTTGACAAATACGTATTAGTGTGGATATGGCCTAAGCTGATTTGATAATCAAAATATTTGTATTCGCTGTTAAAAACAGTTACTGAAACTGCAATTTATTAAAAAAAAATTTATTTAATATAGATTTTTTGGTAGTTAATTTATTGTACTCATAACTGTCTCCCTGTCTTTGTCCAGATTCTGACATTTATTTTGCACACTATGGTTCGAGGATTCATTCACTCCTGCTGTGGGGGCATGTATGCTGCTGTGTAAGTACATGAACATATACACATCCTCATGTACCTTTTATTTGCTATCATTAAACATGTTATTTAATCACACTTGCAAGTACAGACTCATCCTGCTCTTATAAAATCAGTGATTATAAAACAAAATCAGTTTGTGTGCGAAGTGTGTGGATAATTCAAACTCAGTGAAATGCATTAAATAGGTTTCTATTTCAGATTTCCACAATTTCTACAGCACAGGTGTCAAACTCAGTTTCTGAAGGGGTGTAGCTCTGCACTGTTTAACTGCATGATTTTAGCCCTGATATTGACTCAGGCCGACAAATGCCTGAAATCACAGGCAAATCGGTGCTCGTTCAGGTGAGTGATAATCACACAGTGTGAACTATCAAAGACGTGATCTGAGAAAATCGCAGATGAGTCGCCGACACCCGTGAGATATTTGGCATGCTAAATATCTGGAGCTGTCGGCGATTTAAATCATGCCGTGGGAAATGTGTTCTGATTGAAAATAAAATATCATCCGTGATCACCTACAGCCAATGAGAGGGCAGCAGCCACTAGTATTGGTACCTGCAGGCCAGCGGGAAGCTGGGGGAAAAGTAAAAAAAAAAAAGTTGAGGAGAGATTGTTAATTCTCTTTAAAAGCCAGGTGAGCAACACCAGTTTCTAAAGCTAAAGCCTTCTCTTTCCTTTATGTAACGTTAGTTAATAACGAAAGATATATTATGTGACCTTGCGTTGTTTCCATGTCACTTCTCGCGTTTGTTTGGTTGTGAGATGTAGTTGTCTGTGATTCTTCGTATTTTAAAGTCATGCAGTGTGAACTCTCCTGTCACCGATCCATCCTGCAGTGTAAACACAGCACCGACAGAAAGCTAACCCAGATAGTCATGCAATGTGAAAACATCCGTGACACGACTACTTCGAAAATCATGCAGTCTGAACTCTGCAAAAGCCGCAGTCACACTAGAGTTTGATGTTAAGCTAAACAAGTTAGATTAGATGTTAAAGCGTGCAATTGCTCTGAACCGAGGGGTCATGTTTTGATCTTCTATTGGTCTCACACAATCACGTGATGCGATTTCGCAGGTCAGGGTTCACCAAGCTTGAACTTTACTTCGTAGCAACCTGCAAAACTTTTCACTCAAGCTTGTGTTTCCGGTCTGCTGCAGTTGCATGTGAATGAATGGAAGTCTATGGGACGAAAATTGTAGTGTGACTGTGGCTTTAGCTTTAACCCTAATTAAACACACCTGATCAAACTAATTGAGTTTTCCAGCCTTGTTTGAAACCTACAGGTATATCTGCGATCACACTAGAATTTGAGCATGTGAAATTCTGTCGTACGGCGCTGCGAAAAGGGGCGGGATTAAACAAGATGATTAGACATTTAAAAAAGCAAGCGATTGCTCCATGTTTTAAATTTCTGTCCAGAGAGGTCATGTTTTGATCCTCGATTGATCTCACGTGATGCGATTTCACAGGTCAGAGTTCACCAAATTTGAACTTTGCAAAGCACGCCCTGGCGTTTTCGGTCTGATGCATTCACGTGCGTATGAATGGAAGTCTATGGAGAGAAAAGTCCAGTGTGACCGCAGCTTAAGTTTGTTGAAGCAGAGTTGGAATTAAACTGAGCAGGGTTGCGGCCCTCCAGGAACTGAGTCTCACATCCCTGTTCTACAAGGTTTTATTAACCAAAGTTATACATTAGCCAATGATATGATGAATTTTAACTTATAATGTAGTCATATGTCTTATTAAAGGAGAGAAAGATGTGTTAATCAAGCATAAATGGCTTATACTCTTACGCAGCCGTGTGTGAGGTGTTTCTGGAAGATTATAGGACATAAGTTTTTACAGAGGAAATGAGAATTCAGCATTTCCAGAAGAACAAATCAACTTTATTTTATTTATGTATTTGTTATTTTTTACTTTAAAATGTGTGTATGTGTGTGTGTGTGTGTTTGGGGGTATTCCTTTTTCACGTTGGCTGGAAAAAATGCCTAATGTCACTGTCAACTCAGAGAAAATATGGGCTGACATTAAGGGCATGTCGCAGAGACTATGAATAAGTAATGTACTGTATATGGAAAAACAATGTGCATTAAACTATCCTAGTACACAAACAGAATTTCTGTTCAAATGGCACCTCATTGACAACATTTCATTACAGTTAAAAATCAAAGAATCTTACAGCTACAAACTTTCTGCTAAATGAATCACAGGTACCCATCCAATCATTTTGGCACTCTGACCGGGCTGCAGTCTATGATCAGTGCTGTGGTGGCCCTGCTGCAGCAGCCCCTCTTCATGATCATGGTGGGATCGCTAAATGGAAATGCTTACTGGGTAAGAAATCATTTCCACCCGTTATCTTCCTAAATAAGATAATTCATGGCATATTTCAGTTTGTAGTTTTGTTGCATTCAAAAAAATGTCAGACGGATCATATCTGTTGAAAGCATATGAACAGCATCACAAAGTCATTATTATAAAGGGGAAACCCAGAGTTTCCAGCTCAAGTAGGCATTTCTAGACTGGGACAGAGGTAATATTTAGTACACACTACTGCTTTTTCTTAAAGCACGGATCTTGTTGTTGACTCACACAGTTGATGCAAAATCATCACCAGAACAATAAATATACCACGAATAACCATCGTCCAGTTTACACAGTAAACTAACATTCCTTCTTTTAATCTAATCAGATCAATCTGGGACTTCTGATCTTCTCATTCACCGGTTTCCTTTTGCCGGGCTACTTGTTCTACCACCGCAGACAACTTCAAATACAGGCTAAAGGAAAAACCAGTGCACACACTCCTGATGAAAACCAGGCTCTCACCAACGGACACAGCAATGGCCACGTCCCGCAGGAGGCTTAATTTAATAATGGAGGATCACAGGACTCCTCTCATTTCAACAGCAATGGCAAACCCTACTCGAGATGACAGACCTTGCCATTTCTGAAACATCTTCACTAAACACATGACTTTTTCTTTTCTTTCTTTTTTTTTTGGTTGTTGTATAGAAGACATTTGATTAAGTCAGTATTGTCTTGTATGAGGATCAGCTGCGAGTCTGTATTGAAAAATCTCCAAATCTGCCCATCAAAACTATGCATTTTTATAAAAAAAAAGATATCTATTTATTGGACCGTGCGCACGCTGGCTCTGATTGACAGACATGATTTACCTCAGTTTGTTTAGCTTCTGCTCTCCTTCACCAAAGAGACTTGATTGATTGCGTGTCTGTCAGTGTCTGTTTTCTGTCTTTTTAGTCTATACTTGAAAACTTGAAAGACAATCAGCACCAGCATTTCACGGAAATTCACCAAAGACACTTCTGACGGAGCTTCTTAAAGTGTATCACTTTATTCTCCTTGCGTAATTCACTATGTTAAGTGTTATCCCAAAGCAGCAAATATTTCAGGCAGATTTATGAGTGAGCGGATTGAACTTTAGTGTGTTCTGTACATGATTCAGCTTGACGGGCACTAAAAGGAAATGTATTTTTTGTATTTCTGTTATTGTACCTTTTATCTATTGAGCTTGATGTAGATGTGCTCTGTAAATAATGCTTTGATATTTACTTTTTCTGTGCAGTGATGGTGGATTGGGCTTTTTGTAATAGTTTTGGTGAAGTCAAGCGAAATCCATGATGTGCTTGTCGCAGTCTAAAGATGTCAGTATGCTTTTTACTATGTATTTGTGTGAAAATAGTGCCTTATGTTATTATTGAATGTCACCGTTTAGGGAAACTTGGGAAACCAAAGCCATTTTTGGATATGGATGTATGCGATAAAGCCATAATGGGACTGTTGTAGAGTTTTGGAGAATATGCAAGAGAGCATCCATGTACACAGTGTAAAAAATGTCACATTTGAAGAATCAAAAAAAAAAAAAAAAAAACACACAATAAAAGATGCATACCGTTATTGTGAATGGTTTTCAGGGACGCCTTGTGTGTTATTACTGGCCAGCTTGAGATTGTGATGGTCTTCGTGGAGTGTGCTGCCCTCTGCTGATACCTGCACTTCACAAACCAAACAGATTGAGAACTCCAACCAGACACTTTTTTTTTCTGTTAATTATTACTATTATAGTATTTATTAATATTTTAATCTGGTCCTCGTTTGTATTGTGCTGTCATTTTAATTACATTTTAATGTAGTTTTATTTTTGGATTAGTTTTAGTGATTTAAGTACTTATTCTTAAATGGATAGTTCACGTACTAGTTCACGCATAGTACTCCAACAAGCAATTTTGTGTTTAATGTACATAGATGTATAGCATGGATGTCTTGGCTAAAACAAGGCTAAATTTGGTCTGTCGGTGAAAATATAATAAATATCTAAGGCTAGACCAAAATTAGACTAATATTGAAATAGGCTGATTATACAGAATTCACGTGAAGCTATTTATTCATGTGTAGGCTATTTGATGATGACTTGTCATTCTTGTCTACTGGAATTTCACTGCCAAGACGTCTTTATTTAGACGTCTAAAAACAGACATCTTTTAAACAAAAAACGCGTGCTGGGATATTAATCAGAGAGTGCTGGCCTGTAACGTTCAGACACTCATTCACAAAACGCAGAATACCTAATGACAAACTCACCCTCGACACTCCCTCAGCAGGGAATGCGGTCCTTCCAGTCGAGGCTCGTGCTTAATGTTTTGGTTGAAGAATGTCGTCGATTCCGTAGTAAAGTTTGTTGCTTTTATTCTGTCACGGTTTCCTGTGAGTCATTCAGTCACTGGCCACTACTATACTGACTCAACAGTGAATGTTTTATGAAAGAAAAGACACTTGTCAGAAATGTTGTTCCTCGTTAGCCTAGCGCACTTATCATTGGCACACTTTCCCGCTAGAAGTTGTCAAATTTACCTGCTTAAAAGCTCATTTCTAAGACTGCGCCTTCTCCTGACTGGATTTTTAACTAAATCCCAATCATATCATCTGCATGACGGATATTTAATTTCGTCTCTTTAATTTTATTGTGTGGCTGTGTTAATAGAATATACTCACCGGCCACTTTATTAGGCACACCTGTCCAACTGCTTCTCGAGACAAATTTTTAATCAGCCAATCGCGGCAGCAACTTAATGCATTTAGGCATGTACATGATCAAGACGATCTGCTGCAGTGCAACGGAGCATCAGAATGGGGAAAAAAGGTGATTTATGTTACTTTGAACGTGGCATTGTTGTTGGTGCACTGGCTTGTCTGAATTTTTCAGAAACTGCTGATCTACTGGGATTTTCTCGCACAACCATCTCTAGGGTTTACAGAGAATGGTCTGAAAAAGAGAGAAAACAAGAGAAAAGGCTGACATGGCCGTTAATGGCCACCAACCAGTCACTGGTCGGACACCTGACCCACCAGCCAGTTGTTAATGGCCACCAACCAGTCACTGGTCGGACACCAGACCCACCAGCCAGTTGTTAATGGCCACCAACCAGTCACTGGTCGGACACCAGACCCACCAGCCAGTTGTTAATGGCCACCAACCAGTCACTGGTCGGACACCAGACCCACCAGCCAGTTGTTAATGGCCACCAACCAGTCACTGGTCGGACACCAGACCCACCAGCCAGTTGTTAATGGCCACCAACCAGTCACTGGTCGGACACCAGACCCACCAGCCAGTTGTTAATGGCCACCAACCAGGCTCTAGTAGGTCACATGACCCACCAGCCAGTTGTCAACTGGCGGGTTAAATGCAGCTGCCACTGGCTGGTCATGCTACCCGACAGTTAGACACTGACGGCTGCCACCAGCCACTGACAGGTCACGTGACCCGCCACTGGTGGCTCCTGCCAGCCAGTTGAAGATTGAACCCCTACTGGAGGCAACAGTAACTCAATCACACATTACAACCGAGGTATGCAGAAGAACATCTCTGAATGCGGAACACATCAAACCTTGAGGTGAATGGGCTACAGCAGCAGAAGACCTCATCGGGTGCCAATCCTATCAACTAAGAACAGGAAACTGAGGCTACAATTCGCACAGGCTCATCAAAATTGGACAATAGAAGATTGGAAAAAACGGTGCCTGGTTTGATGAGTCTCGATTTCTGCTGCGACATTTGGATGTTAGGGTCAGAATGTGGCATCAACAACATGAAAGCATGAATCCATCCTGCCTTGTATCAAAGGTTCTGGCTAGTGGTGGTGTAATGCTGCGGGGGATATTTTCTTGGCACACTTTGGGCCAGGAAAAAATTCAGTTTCAAAAAAAAAATTCAGTACATGACTTTTTTTGTTTGTTTGTTTAGACATAAATATGAGTGACATTTTTTAAATGTGACCAGACCACCAAGAGTTAACCATGCAATGAGCCTGGAATGTTTGTTCATTTGACATTTTGGTGTGTGTTTTATTCTACAGTGATGTACAAGAAATGTGTTATGGTTTTATGATCTGTTGTTGTGAACAAAAAAGAAAGAGTGCGTTTAAAGAATGTATAAAGAATAACAAAGTTTAATCCTTGAGCTTTTCATCATAACCAGAAAAAGAAGTCAGAAATCATCAACAATCGGCCTTTGTAAACATCAATCAAGCACACTGGTCCATATCAGAGTCTGGAACACGGTTCAACATCATTTCATGTGTTCAAACATACACCCAAACAAGCACACTCGCTCACACACAACTGTTCTATCTCAGGCTGTTGCTGTTGGGTTGAGATCCAGTAAGACCAGGATGATCAGGACTGTGTCGATTCTAAAAGAAAAGAGGGAACAGACCAAGCAGATCTTTTAAATGCATTAACAAGACAAAATGGGGTGTACTACAAATGTGACAGGCCCCAGCAATAAACACTTAATTATTCTATAACATGATAAAGGTATTCTAGTACGATTCTAGGGAAATATATGTATATGTGCAGACCATAGATTTGATTTTGAATGCCACTAAAATTGAGCATTTAATATTGTGTTACAGGTTTGTGCGATATTGGAAAAATCTAACATTGAGATATTTCTTTACTCTGCGATATATATTGCAATATGAATACAATTTCACCAGATGACTGTCACTATTTGGAAATTATTTATAATATTAGATGGATGGGAACGATTTTGCAGTGGGAGTGCATCTGCATAAAATCTAATAAACAATCTTTAAAATTTTTGGGATCCCCAGGCACATTTTCATTGTGGTCTGTGCTATTCGCAGTACATTTCTGTATTTGCATGTGTTGTGAGGATTTTCATGCAAAACAATCTAAAAATACAATCAAGGAAAAGATACAAATAAATAGTGTTTTATCATTTTGCGAGTCTAACAGTATTCGAGTACAGTAACTGAATGATAAAACAATTCAAAATTAGTTGTTGTTAAAGTCACAAATGGTACAATTTCTTATAGCTGGATGTTTTTAAAATCATTATACAATCACCAGCATCAAAAAAACATGCAAATGATAAATTATATTACAAGCTCAACATCGCAAATCCTGCGATGTGACTATTGCAAATGATCACATTGCAATATTGATGCTGAAACAATAAATTGTGCAGCCCTAATGTGTTATATTTTAGTATTATTTATATAATGTTACACTGCAAAAAAAATAAAAATACAGAGTATTACTGTCTTGTTTCCTATTGTGAATAACTTATCAGTTACTTAAATCAAGAAACATTTTTTGAGAAGCAAAATGTCTACAGTAAGTTTGAAAATTTATTTTGTTTTAGTAAATGAAAACAATAATTGTATTCAAATAAAATTCTGAAAAAAAAAACTCATACATATGCATACAGTGTACAGCATTTTTGAAAATTCAGATTTTTATCCATTTCTCAGTGAATATAGTCAATATATTTTAATGTTGTATTAAACTTTTATATTCATTCAAATAAAATTTTAATCACCTAACGCCTTAAGGCAGGGGTGCTCAACCCTATTCCTGGCGATCGACCATCCTGCAGTTTTCAGTTGCAGCCCTTATCAAACACACCTGCCTGTAATTATCAAGTGCTCCTCACGTTCTAAATAATTGGTTCAGGTGTGTTTGATCAGGGTTGGAGCTGAAATCAGCTGAAAGGTCGATCGCCAGGAACAGGGTTGAGCACCTCTGCCTTAAGGAATAGAAAGACAAAAAATTTCAACAAAATGTTTCTCTTGATTAAAGGTGCAGTAGGTGAACTGCCAAAATGCTAACCGGTTAGCATAATATCTTTGAAAACACATAGTCCAGCCCCTGTTTTCCAAAGCCACGTCTCCTGAAAAATCACAAATGAGCACCATAAAGATGACAGTAGACAACCCACTAGATCATGTCATTCGCCAGTCAGAAAACCTTACAGTACTTTATACCACAATTCCCAACAAAATACTGTATTATATCTAGCACGTTTTCAGTTGTGTAGCAAGCTAAACTTGTCATGATGTGCAATATTTCATGCATGCGAGGATCACTGGTCTTACTCTCTCATGCGCTTTGTCCTAAAGCGACTACTGTATGCTTAGTGGTTGGCCGGCGGGTGCAGGAATTACACTTCCGTGCATATAACGCAGTGGTGTCCAAACTCGGTCTTGGAGGGCCGGTGTCCTGCATATTTTAGTTCCAACCCCAATTAAACGCACCTGAACCAGCTAATCAAGCTTTTTCTAGGTATACTAGACTTCCAGGCAGGTGTGTTGGAGGAAGTTGGAGCTAAACTATGCAGGACACCGGCCCTCCAGGACCGAGTTTGGACACCCCTGATATAACCCATCCGTAAAACAACAGAATCGACATCAGCTTTGCGTGACCAAAATAGTTTTAAAACAGAACATTACCTGTCTAAAAGAAATACTTCAGCCATGGTGTCATTTTTTAGTCTTATGCCTTACCCAGAATAAAAAAAATACATATAAATACATTTAGATCATTTACTTTAATAATCACTAATGGAATGTGAAGAGACTTTCAACCAGCACAACAACAAATGTTTCTGAAGACAATCACGTACTGCAGCCTTAATTAATTTGGCTGTTCTAATTTATAGACTGTGATCTTAAGTCTTTTTGTTAGACTACTTCCAGTCTTAGCTTCAGTACTGACTAATCTAATGTATATGCACAACTATATTATTGTAAAATATCCGTATGGGGTGCATTCATTAAGTTTACACGTCTTTTTAAAATGTAAAATAAACACAGTTTACTGTTGAAAAAATGTTTGTGTGAAGAAAAAATTATAATTATTATAAAGGGCAAAGTTCAAGGCTGCTTAGATGCTGCACCAAAGCAAAGCTGCCTCCGATGTGTATATATTTTTAAGAATTGAATAGTGTATTACTATTTATACAGGAACATCCTTGTTCAATGATAATACAGACTTTTTAATTATTGTAAAGATTCTGCGCCGCCTCAACAAAGTGGCTCACCTTTTTTTTCTTTTTGTCTTTCTTTTTCTTCCTGCGATCAGGGTCATTATCCTTCTTTTTCTTCTTCTTCGTGGGGGGTTCTGCACAGGGAAAAGGGAGTTAAAATGCATGTGGTGCACAGAGGAAATAAAAAGTGAAAATCCATGAGCTTTTATAGTGACCTAGCAGTAGAGGATCCTGAGGGCGATGATGTCTTTGTTTATGTTTGCTCTTCTTCTTTGGTGGCTGTATGTGCATCAGTCTGTACTGCTCTGGAAGCTGCAACATACACCAACACTATAAAGACAAAGCTCAAAGAACACATTTAGATTGCTTTAGAAAACATGCTGTCTACATCTCATATAAAAGGGGACCTATTGTGCAAAAAATCACTTTTATAAAGGTTGATTTATACTTCTGCCTTGCCTTGCGGGTAGTCGTGCATTTATACTGCTGCGTGCTGTTTGTGTTGCTCTGTAATAACACTTCCGAAATGCTAGCTGGCAGTAGGTTATGTTATGTTCCTCTGTGTCGAGTATCTTCGTGGGTATTTTGTTTTTTCTGAACGCTACGAGTAGCTAAAACTCACTCATTCAGAGGCGAGAACTGGCGAATGTCCAACAACTTTAATCATAAGGTAAACAAAACAACAGTTGCCATCTGGAGCTCCTTCACAGGACCCGACATTTGTAAACACTTGCTCCAGCGGGCTCGCAGCTGTCAGCACTGCCCACTCTCGTTACCGGTATCAAGCCGACCGATCACAGGGTTTGCGATACGCGTCTTTGCGATGTGTAGTTACGTTTTTTGAGAGGTGTGCGTCAGCGTCAGCCACGGCGATGGCTATGCGACCGCGCAAAGGCTGCGCCGGAGCATACACATGCGCTTGATGCAGAAGCATATATCAGCCTTAAGAGGTTTTAACACAGTTGTGTGGCAACAGTGTGTGAATATAACCAGCCTCGAATTATAAAAAACATTCATTCTAGTTTTTATAATCACGCTTCATAAAAACAGTCTGCAGAAACACTTTGATTGACATTCTCCCTTTATATTAACAGCCCTAAGTGAAAAGCAGCCTTGCATGATTAGAATTTTCACACTTTTGAAAAAAAGAGCACAATCTCTCAAGATTTGAATTTAAAGTGACAGTCACCAAAATAGCACATTTTGGATCAAAAGGGGTAGTTTCAAAGAGTTATAAAACGTTTTGTGGGCTATTTTTAGCTGAAAATTCATATACAGTCTAGGGCACAGGTGTCAAATCCAGTTCCTGGAGGGCCGCAGCTCTGCACAGTTTAGTTCCAATCCTAATTAAATACACCTGATCAAACTAATTGAGTACTAATTGAGTAATTCGCAAAGTATCCTAAAAAGTATTTGAAAATAGAATTAGTATGTCCCAAACCATAATATGTTGAAAAGAGTATGCCAAAGGTTCCTGGATGGTTTACTAATTCTGGTAAAAATTTGAAGTGTAGAACCATCCATACTCTAACCACTAAGAACTTCAAACGTGGGTGAAAACTGTAAACAAACTACAAACATGGCGGACATGCGAGACCAACCGTCAAGTAGAGAGACTTCAGTAAAGTTGTTTGAATGACTGTTAATCAATATCTAGCCAACTGAAACATATTTAAATCGTGTTTTCCATGTTACATTTCATCTGCAACAATAGCGAGACCTTATATCAAGATTTGTTTGGACATTAACTTCTGAATGCATAATTCAGGTCCAAAGACCGGAGGAGATTTCTCTGCATGAAAAGCTTGTGAATGGGAGATTAACCTGCTGCTGCTTCTCCAATAAGGTAGGTAATTACATATGAAAGAAATGTGGATGATGTGTCAAGATGATTGACAGGGGACGTAACGAAGCAACACAGTGATCTGTTGAGGAGGAAATAGTATGTCCCACAGCTTGCATATTCTTTTGTTACATATGCAAAAGTATATACATTTCCTTTACAAAAAAAGTGCATACTTTTAGGGCGTAGTATAAGTAAGTGAATTGAGACTTTGTTTCACTTTTGTTTGAAACCTACAGGTAAGTGTGTTGAAGCAGGGTAGGAACTAATCTGTGTACAGCTGCGGCCCTCCAGGAACCGGATTTGACACCTGTGCACTAGGAAAATCAGAACTTTATCTTGTAAAAAGGGGCTTAATAGGTGCCCTTTAATGGGAGAGTTCACCCAGAAGCAGTAGTTGTCATTAACCCTTTCACAGGTAAGTTTTAAATGCTCCTGCTGAACCCCCTGCGTGACTTTTTTCATGTGACTATTATTAAGAATACATGTTTTTAAGTTTCCATGGCAACACATCAAGTTCATCACATGACACATTGCAGCTCGATACGATTTAAACATATATCCTTTTGAAGTATTCTTTTTTACATTTTCTGCAAATATTGATAAATTGCTAGCTATATTGTGAAATATCTAATATTCCAATCCCACATATGTAAGTGAACATTTATTTTGTCATTTAAACAGCTTAATGATCATGTTTTACGATCAATGACAGGTGATGGGCATGCCATGTTAGCCTGCGCTTATAGAGAGATCAGAGCTGCTGGATTTACAACATGTTAATTCATCAACTTCTCCTGAAAAACATTAAAGTGGCTGTTTAACTGGAGGAAGAACAAAGTAACCATTCTAGTAATCTAAACAATGTGAATATGATGTGAATGACACATATCTAATTAGGTTTAAAAATAATTATTACTATTGTAGTAGACTTTAGCATGAAATTATTTTTAATTTGTTTTGCTAGTACTTCTGTGTATTTAAATGACGGAAAGTGAAAATAAACATTTGTTTGAAAACACTGATAAATTAAGATTTACAAGTGCCACTGACCTTTCTCTGGCTCAGAATGCTTCAAATCACATTTACCCCTGTATTATCATTGTCCATTTGTAATGAGTGAGATAATAAAGTCCCTTTAAGGCAAGTCATTTCACTCATCGGCCATCTTTGAAAGCCTGCTCAGGCATTCTGTCTGAATGGGGAAACGTTAAATTTTCCAAAATTGCTTGCCAAGCTAACGATTAAATGTTATATTAGGAATCAACAATAAGATTAAACAACAACTGTCTATTTAGTTTAATTTATAAACTTTCTAATCACACAAAATCTGCAGATATTTCCGTCTGGTTCAACCCCCTCCCCCGGAGACTCATCAGTCTATAGTGATTGCTGATTGGCTCCTGTACTAGAAGGCGAGGCTTCATTCGCCATATTGACCGTTAACACTTTTCCCTATTCAAAACTATACAAGTGACAAATCTTGTGCATTATATAGTGTGGCCAGGGTTGTGTTAGTGCATTGACTCACCGGGCCAGTGTGTAATCTAAATCCAGTGAGTAGAGCTCCTGTCAGTGGACTGAAAGAGTTTCCACAGACGGGGGGTTTCTCTATGAGAGAGCGCAGAGAACTGCCATCCTGGACCCCTGGACAGTCTATCATACCTGAAAATATGAGAACATCTCACTGGCAAAATACTGTGATAATAGTATACCATGGTATACTCATATTTTATGCCAAAGATTTGCTTATCACCATTTGTGAAATTGACTTTCGATTAATACACTGGAGAGTAGGGCTGGGCAATAAAACAACGATAATTTTTTCAATGTAATGTAATAACAAGCATTCAATAAACTCAATATACCTCCAGTTTCACTGACATGGCTTGAGGCTAGTTCTAGATTATATTGCATGTTTGAGCTGTCTAAGCTGAAAATATCTTGCAGTGAGATATCTTAAAATATGTCAGTGCCATTGTTTTGTCTCCAGATGTACACCAGTGTATTTTCCTAAGGCATTTTCATGAATGCTGCTTTATAACTTTAACTTATGAGAGGTTTAGTCCTGGCTTATGCTAAACCCTGTTTGTGAAACCGGGCCAAAATGGTCATTTCAAAACAGAAGTAAATGTGCTGCTCATTTGCACCACATGGATCTGCAGTGCAAGTTTCATTTGTTTAGATGCATCAAGGTCTCTGATTGATCAAGCAAGCAGCTCCAAAAAGACATGCTTGAATTTAGAAAAAACACAAATGTCTGAATGATTTAGATTAAGACCAGATAAAACATGGCTGATGTTCTCAATGGCACTGACAAACAGCTGAAACACTATGTTTTCATGGACATCCGTAATCAAATTACTTGCCTTTATCTGAATGAGACAATAATATGATTAAGGTGTCTACATTAGTTAATGTTTGAATGTTCCTATCATGACCCCGTTTTACATGTTATAGCACATAATTCAATTAACGTCATCGCACCACCAGGCTATCCGCATTTTCTCCAGTTTAATGTAATTTCAGGTGATTCATTTTTAATTTGTCAACTTTAACAACTTTAACTGCTGTTTGGTACTTTCATTCAGGAACATTTCATGCATGCCCTCATGACAAACTGAGCTATTGGATGCGAGGAACTGCTGGAAGAGTGTAGTTTTAATGGAATATGATATCGCACGCCGTATGGAAAAAAAAAACTCAACATTTCGTAGTGTATGTGTCTGTGGTCCTTCACTAAAGCCCTGCTTACACTGTGAGATTTCAGCCACAATTTTTTCATCTGAGACAAATTTGGGAAATCCTAAAAGATTCCTGAAATCCTAGGCTAAAATCTGTGGTCTTTGATTGTTGGTTTGACATGTTCACAGACTGCTGCTTAGTGCCCGAAGCGATCAGATTTTCCTCCGATGAAGTTCTGGCAGTGTCAGAAGATTTCAGACACTTTCCTGCAGTGTGACAACAGCTGTGACGAGCGTCAATCCAAGAACCAATAGGAGCGCCAAATCTGATGATGCAATCCATGCGACAATTCCAATAACCGAGAGGAAATGTCAAGACAGTTTTTTTCTTCCTGTTTTTATTATTGAGGCGTGCTGTGTGCAAAATTGCAACTACAGATTGTTTATGTTTGCTGCGAGAAATCATTTCAGTACGCGGGATAGTGAAAGTGTCACAGGTAGATGACATCAAACTCTGGGGACTTTTTTTTCCTGTGTTTGGTGCATCTTCATTGTCGTCCAGTCTGACATTATGATGGCTGAGATCTTATAGTGTGACATAATGGCCATGTTTGTGCAGTCTGACATGCTACAATCGCTCAGGATTATTTATATAAAAAAAAAAAAACAAATTAAAAAAAAAAATGCACAATGTGAGCCGGCCTTAACTCGGTAGGTGCAGAGAATAGTGTCAAACAGCCGTGTGTATAGAATATCCTGTCGCAAAACGCGGCGAAAGTCCTACACAATGTTAATAGTTTGATTAAGGTGTTTAGATATCTGTACTGCACTTCAATAATGCAAATAAAATTGGCATACTCCACATGTCTTAACTTGATTTCTGTTTAAATAAGCAAAAATAGCTGTTTACATGGTAAACTCTTAACCAGAGTAATGTCTTAATCGTACTAAAATCACATTATTGGTTTCCATGTAAACATACTCACTGTCATGAACAATACAGTTTTCCATGGATGTACTGTAGTGCCAGTAACCGCACAATGGTATTGTTGAAGTATTGGAAGATTTATGTATTGCGCTTATAAACATAGACATGCATTAAATGTATTGCAGAAGTATGGAATGGAATAGAACATTTCTATTTATATGTGCTTGTTTTTTTTATATTAATTCTCATAGAAACCTCTAGGTTACATTTCAATGTGGTATTCAGGGCTCTCCATGGGTCATGGAATAAAAACCTGTTTCAGTATGCGTTTAATATTTTTTATTATAAATATTGTACCTAAGATTTGTCAAATGTTCATCTGGTTGATGTATTTGTCAGATTATTATTGTATGTAACTTCTAACTGCCTGGTGTCCAGTGATTTAACTCGGGAGCAAAAAAATTAAAATGGAGATTGGACATTTATTGTGATAATTATCGACATCACTGACATTTATTGTGATGTTTTTTTGGCCATATCGCCCAGTCTAACGTATACTCCTCTCTCTCCAACAAATATAACTGCTTTACCTGGTAACTCTGGTAAAAAGTTGCTCAGTTTCTCTTTGACTTTCTTCCCGCAGAACTTATTATACGCGTGCTCCAGATTATAATGCGTGATCAGGTTCGTGTTTCCCGTCAGGTCGTTTCCAACTGAATCAGAACAAACACAAAAGATCATCCTTGTTATGTTGACAATGTTGCCTTTTATAACATTTTCACAAAACACACATAAACCTTACTGCACTCTTACACAAGTATTTACCGGGGAGTTCTCGTAGTAAATAAAAAGGTTCGTTCATAGCTCCGGGTTTTCGCAGGGGAGGCCCATCATCCCCGTGCTGTCCTGGCATCTGGGCCGCTACTGGGCCCTGGTTTGGCGGCATAGGAAGTGGAGGTTTACCGGGAGCAAACCCCAAAGCTGCTGGCCCAGAGGGCGGCTGTGCGTCATTTTGTCCGAATAAAGTAGAAAATATTTCGGTCATGATATTTGAAACTAAACCATTTACATATTATTATAAAAAATACTAATAAAAAGCCTCGGACAACTGCCAGTTACCGGAGTTGTGTATACCAGCGAGCAGCTGTCCGGTTCATCACATTATCAACAGTAGCGTTACCGTAATGATTAGATCATTAACGCACTCAGCTTATTTTTTAAAGTCAACCAGTGCCCTCTAGTGCTTTTCAATTTGTTGGATATAATTTTTAACATTAAAAGACCATCTGATAATAAACTTTTCGTTAATTTTCTAATCTTAAAATCAGAAATATCATTTGAAATAAATATTAATAGTTTCTGTTAATAACCACATAAAAGCTGGTATAATTGTGTATAGACATAATACAATGCTGAATAAAGTGTTAAAAATACCATCAATAGCAATAAAAACCATATTAAAACTAGTAACAGTGTAAAAAAATCATGAAAACAATTTAAAATAATTGCATATCAATATTTTTTCAGTATTAAAAATAACTCGTTATTCTAACTCCTAATTCCAGTTGCCGTGGAGATTTTTTTGTACATTATTTTTTACATAATCACAAATAACAGTTCTTTAAAATACTAAGGTACTAATGTAGAAAATGCAATTTGTGTCTTTTTCCATTTATTTATTCTTTACAATTACACAAGGGAAAAAACAAACTGTTAGAAAAGTGCAAAGGCTGTTTAATGAATAATGATTACACATTCTAATTAAGTATTATAATACAAAATAAACCATGCAGATGCACAATAAGCTCATATTCAAGTTCCATTAAACTGTAGATTGTAGGTGTTAGAGAGACTCAAAATGTTCAGATGGGGAAAGAGTCACAACAAACGCTTCCAGATCTTCAAGTGATGCCTGCAGGTGGAGAAAAAAAAGAAGCTGAATTTGTGATAACATATGAAAATAAAAGGTTACAATATTATCTATATCTATCTATATCTATATATCTATATCTATATATATATATATACACAGTTGCAATCAGAATTATTGAACCCCCTTTGATTTTTTTTTTCTTTTTTAAATATTTCCCAAATGATGTTTAACAGAACAGGGAAATTTTCACAGTATGTCTGATAATATTTTTTCTTCTGGAGAAAGTCTTATTTGTTTTATTTCGGCTAGAATAAAAGCAGTTTTTAATTATTTAAAACCCATTTTAAGGTCAAAATTATTAGCCCCTTTAAGCTATATATTTTTTCAATAGTACAGTATAAAGAACAAACCATCATTATACAATAACTTGCCTAATTACCCTAACCTGCCTAGTTAACCTAATTAACCTAGTTAAGCCTTTAAATGTCACTTTAAGCCAGGGGTGTCCAAACTCGGTCCTGGAGGGCCGGTGTCCTGCATAGTTTAGCTCCAACTTCCTTCAACACACCTGCCTGGATGTTTTTAGTATACCTACAAACAGCTTGATTAGCTGATTCAGGTGTGTTTAATTGGGGTTGGAACTAAAATATGCAGGACACCGGCCCTCCAGGACCGTGTTTGGACACCCCTGCTTTAAGCTGTATAGAAGTGTCTTGAAAAATATCTAGTAAAATATTATTTACTGTCATCATGACAAAGATAAAATAAATCAGTTATTAGAGATGAGTTATTAAAACTATTATGTTTAGAAATGTGTTGAAAAATTTTTCTCTCCGTTACACAAAAATTGGGGAAAAAAAATAAACAGGGGGGCTAATAAATCAGGGGGTTGAATAATTCTGATTGCAACTTTATATATTTTTTTTACCTTCCACTCTTGGACTCCTGATGCGATGCGCTGTTCAGTGCGTGTGATGTCCTCCCTGCCGGCTAGTACTTTTTGAGCGAGAGCAGCATTCTCCTTCTGGAGCTTCTTTAGCTGTATCCGCATATACTCCTCCTGCTTTTTATAACTTGACACTAAATCACTGCAAATGTCCTGCTCTGGAACACCATTAGGACGCCTGCAAAATAAAGCATGAGCTTCAGTGTAAGAATCAATGCACAATAAAGATATTAAACTATAAATAAACCAAAAAAATACGTTGTACATACAATTATGTACGCAACTTAAAGGATTGCAAATTATTGGATGATAAAATGACTACCTGCTTTACTACTGACTACAGGCTTTTACTAAAAAACAATATGATATATGTGATTTAGAAAACATGGAGAGAATTACAGAATCCCTTTTAAAAAAGGTTGAACCGGTGGTGTAACGAGGAATGTCTATGAATTTGGATGAATAATGGATGAATAAACCAAATACAGTGCTATGCACCATATAGTATCTACGACTATTATGCTGTTAATAGTCTCTTTAAATATTAAATATGAATGATTTCATAAAAGATTGGTGATGTTTTATTTACTACACACATAATCAAGCTATAAACATGAACCATTGAGAGTTGGATATTGAGCATTATACAACTTTATTTGTGAAAAACTATTGAAAGATTACACCAAATAAACATTTGTTTTAGCTGAAATCATGAATGAGCTTTATTATTGCTGTACAGTAGAATGATTCTTAAAGTAATAATAACCAAGTGATAACATTGTTGTTAAATTAAATAAGACGAATAATTTCAATATATTGGAGATGCTTTTTTGATTATTATAATTTATAAAACATTTTTTAATTAAATCAAATCACTGAATTCAGAAAAATGAAAACAGGAAAAACATATTTTGATTTTCCCAGAATTGTGATATTATTTCGTACAAATTTTGATTTTACATGCAGTCTTTCAATTCAAAAATTTTATCTTGCAATTGCTTTAATCTCCTAATTAAACAAACTTCCATACATTTGTTTCCAGGATTAATGCTATAATTATCTGTATAGTGTACATAAATGCATATAAAAGATTAGTAACCATATTAACATTAATGGTCTTGTAACAATAGTAATTTTGGTTATTGTAATTGTTTTTCTTCTATGATATAGCATTAGTCTGAACTCACCATGCAGGTTGTGCTGTTTCTTTAGCAAGCTCCTCCAGTTTATCCAACTCTTCAAACTTCACCTGCAGGTCTCCCTCCTCAATCACAGTGGCAATCTCCTTCTAAAAACATAAATCATCAGCCAAAACATCAGATACATGATCAGACCAATCACAATATAGATTGCGATAGGAAAACAATTTCACTAGATTTGTTGAACAACTATTTGAAAAGAATTTTAAATTTTAAATTGATTAGGGTGACCGTGCTGGGGAATGCATCTGCATAAAATATAAGAAACAATCTACAAGCATAGAGAAATTCAATAAAGAAAAAGATGACAAGTAAATAAACAGCATTTTAGAGGAGTCAATCTGTATTCAGGTATATACTAATTGAAAATTCAAATGTAAAATAATACCTCATAGTCATTGTTTTAATAAACAATTCAATAAAATTAATCATTATTAATTTGTCAAAGTTACAAATGGTACATTTTCTTATGCCTGAATGCTTTTAAAACCCTCACATAGTCACAGCCCTCAAAAAACTCTTTCAAAATGGTAAATTATAATCCAGACTCAACATTGCGTGTACTTGCGTTGTGACTATTGCGAATACATTGCGATATTGATGCTTAAACGATAAATTGTGCAGCCCTGCTGCTAACTTTAAGATATACTCTGACTTCATAAAACTCCTGGATGACACCTAGATTAATCAAATTACCCACCTACCATGTCTGTAGTGAGATGTCTGAGTTTAATGTGAATTACGAGTGTGCTTGAACCATATTTAGACTGGAATTACAGAATTAATGGAAACAATCATGCCATTTTAAAGGACCTTCAAGACTTACTTTCAGTTTTGATGAGGATTATGTGTGCAGTGTAATGCAATATGTACTATAGTGATGAACATCCTCTACCACACATAGATAATTTCTTTTATTGTTTTAAGCAAATAAGGCAATAGATAATCAAGCACAATAGCTTAAGCTCAATGTTTCCATGACAAATTGATTCATTTGTGAGCCAGAGACTTTTTGTCTGCTTCAAAATCAATTGGCAAAAAAGTATTCTGTGTGTGTATATATATATATATATATATATATATATATATATATATATATATATATATATATATATATATATATATATATATATATGAAGAAAAATAATAATTGCAAGTATAGCATCTACTTTAATGTTTCAAATAAGTAGTCAATTTACTATATTTTAATGATTTAATATAAATAATGAAATAGTAAATTATTTCAAACTTTGGATGGAATAAATGCAGGCTTGGAAGGATTTCTTTATAAACCATGAAAATCTTACTGTTCTAAAACCTTTAACCAGTTTTGTGCATTTTTGTCAAATGAAACGTACTTATTTTGGTCTGCTTATAATAAACATAAATGACCACACATAAAAATGTATTTTATTTTATCGTATATTTTAATAGATTACTTGCTGTAGGCATGGGACGATAACCGGTTTAAAGGTTTACCGCGGTTTAAAAAAGTCAAGGTTTTAAAACCACTAAAATGTTCTGTTATACTGTTCCTACAGTATATGTAAGGTTTTTTTATGGGTTTTTTATGTTTTGTAAAGAAATTTTTTGTTTGTTTTTGAAACTTATGAAGATAGCAGAGGTCAATGATTTATTTGAATTATTTAGCATGACATGTTTACTGTTCCGAAACATTATACATGCTTCGTAAAATAAAAAATATAATGTGTTCAAAGGGGGGAAAAGTTGTTGTTTTTTACCCAGACATTTAAAAAGAATATATTTTAGAGCAGTAATCACAATACTGTGATATTTTTATCCAAGGTTATCATACAGTCAGAATCTTCCTACTGTCAAATAAGTTAAAAACTTCCGTGAAGGCTAGTGATAAAGTAGTTTGTAAATTATTTATTTTGGGGTTGCGCTGTGATCCTTAAATAATGTTTTAATTTGGCATCAATTGACATTTCTAGATATGACATTTTTTATTTTAATATATAAAGTGTTGTTACATTAAATAATGTTTTGTGTCTTCTCTGTAAATCATGTATTAAATAAGTTTGATTAATTTTTTAAAGACCTGTTTTAGAAGATAGAATGTATCAGTAAATACATTAATATAATATTAATAATACATTATAATACATTAAGTATAATGTATCAGTAAATAATTAAATCGAATTAAAGCTAAATTAATATGCTAGCCTACTTAAAACCACCTTTCATATTTATGTTGGGTAAAAAAAGCTATATAATACAATTTAAAGCCTATCTTACTCTAAAAAAAACCCAAAATAACACATACATTCACATTTCCTTAAAGGGAAACTAAGTAACAAATTTAAGTGACTGGGTTGTGCGAATGGAAATGCATCTGCCGCATAAAACAAATGCCAGAGTAATTGGTGGTTCATTTCGCTGCTGCGACCATTGATAAATCAGGGATTAAGCAGAAAGATAGTAATGTTAGTGGATGACTTTGGATTGTATTTAATTAGGCTACTTTTCCCCCACACCTTTGACCTAATGTAACTATATATAAAATATAGCTACGCCTTTCTGTGCATATTGGAGTGAAAAACTGTAAATTTAAGACAGAGACTTACAGTATCATGTGTATTATTACCTGTACTAAAGTCTGCAGTTGACTGATGAACTGTTTGTGCATGACTTCAGTCAGCTGAGGGTTTTGCTTTGATAGTGGCTGAAAATAGTGGGAAAATCTGTCGAAACTGACACAAAAAAGAAACAATGTTTAAACCGTGAAGCTACTTAATAACAGACAGAATAAAACAACCCGTTTACATGCCAAAAGAAGCTAAAGCAGTGCGAGTTTACCTAGCGTTGTCCAGCAGCCACTGCAGACTCTTCTCCATCACTTTACTGAACAGTTTAAGCCTCGGTTTAGACTGAGAAGATTTAACCGAATCATTCCGACGAGTAGACACCTGTGCAGAAGCCTCACCAGCTTGATCCGCATCGCTTTTGGATGAAACCAATTCACTGCTCTTCTCGGGCTCCTCCATGTTTCCGCATGCCGAACTGTTGATATTTACAAAAATCCCCGCCAAGACACCGCCGCACTACGGCAAGCGAGCAGCTGCCGCTTCAAATCGTACTCACGAAACGCGTTTCTCAGGACCAACGGGGTCATATTTCTGCTACCAGCTGTCTATGATCTATTTCTAGTTTCTTCTCTCCCCTTCTTTTTCATTCATCACATGGGAGGCAATCTGTGTCAGGTCTGCAGCCATGAGTTTAATTAGAGGACTGGTTTCCACTATTTACTATCTTCCAAAGATTTATAAATGGTTTTACCGGCCCTATTATTTCCTGTCACTGCTAATGACTCTGGCGTTCGTCATCGTGCGCTGCTGCCCGGGATTGTGTGAGCATTTACCGTCCCAGAGAGAGGACGGAGACTCCTGCGCCTTCGACTGGGTCAGTGCTGCACTTCATAGAGGTTTAACTTAAACTTTAATGTAGGCCAATAGCATTTCAGAATTAAAAGTATCATTCAGGAATCAGGATACTGTCATTTGAATATGGCTAATATCCCTATAAGGACTACTGCATAGTCTGTGCTGTTTCTGTTAATAGATGGAAAAACAAAACAAAAAGCCCTGATTATAGCCTATTTATTATAACTTGTCATTTATATTATGTATTTTTAAAGGTATTTTACAACGAAAAGCCCATAAATGAGGCCTCAACAAACTTCCAAGGGGATCAAAAATTAAAAATGACTTAAAATAAGACAATCATTAAAATAAAACATATTTAATAGTATCTTTTATAAACGTATATATTTTAACATTTTAGACTTAAAATTATCATTCATGATACTGTTATTTAAAAGATAATATGGCAATAGTCCTACTGCATAGTCTTTGCTGTTTCTGTAAATACATTAAAAAAATGTATACAATAATTCCGTGATTATATTTATTATAACTTGTCATTTATATGTATTTTAAAAACTATTTTACAACAAAAAACTCAAACAGGGGCCTCAACAAACTTCCAATGGGCGCCAAAATTATTTAAAATGATTTGAAATAAGACAAACATTGAAATAAGCTTAAAAAACCAACAAAACACTTAATAATATTTAATACTATATTAATATTCATACATTCATTTATTTTTTTTGGCTTAGTCCCTTTATTAATCAGGGGTCGCCACAGCGGAATGAACCGCCAACTTATCCAGCATTTGTTTTACACAGCGGATGCCCTTCCAGCCGCAACCCAGCACTGGGAAACACCCATACACTCTTGCATTCACACACAAACACTACGGCTAATTTAGCTTATTTAATTCACCTATAGCGCATGTCTTTGGACTGTGGGGGAAACCGGAGCACCCGGAGAAAACCCACACAAACACGGGGAGAATATGCAAACTCCACACAGAAATGCCAACTGAGGCGATTGTGCTGCCCACTGCGCCACCGTGGATTTTTAATACTATTTTATTCTAAATATATTAGTATATAACTAAATGAATTCATACAAAAAATATGTTTAGCTTTAAATAATATTGAGTAGAATTTATGATTCAGAGAGCATGGAAAATCTGAGGCCATAAAATACAAAAAAAAAAAAGTTTAAGATCTGCTGGTTTACTATTAGAGGGTTGAGTTTTGTACTTTTAGTTGTAGTTTTTAATGTGTGTGTGTGTGTGTGTGTGTGTGTGTGTGTGTGTGTGTGTGTGTGTGTGTGTGTGTGTGTGTGTGTGTGTGTGTGTGTACGTGTGCGTGTGCATGTGTGCATGTGTGCAAAATCAAATGTTAGGTATTAGAAAGCATGTCTAATAAAAACAATTTTAAACCTATAGTAACCAAAAAAATACTTTATGGTCATATGACCATATGTTTATCTAATTTCCATTTTATTGTATTTTAAAATATATTATATATAAAATATAATATATTAAAATAATTACAAAAAATACTTTTAATGTAAATAATAAATCTTTACAGATAATTTCAAATGTCTTTATATATTTGCAAAATATGTTTGCTTTCTATAGCGGGAGGTGGAGATTTTTATGTTTCTTGGTGCCATTGTCATGATGAAAAACCGCAGAGCAGGTACGTTCATCATCATATAAACAGACAAGATATTCACTAATGGCATTTGCATTGGTAGTGCTTTTTTTAATTAAGGCTGTATTTCTTCCTCAGTAACTGTGGAGCAACATATAGGGAATATATTCCTCTTCAGTAAGGTGGCGAATGTGGTGCTGTTCTTTCGAGTGGATTTAAGATTTGGCCTGCTCTATCTCACGCTGTGTGTGGGTAAATAAATGATGGCAAACATAAAATTAAGACTGTAAATTATTCAAGAGATGTGTAAATAAATAATGCATCAAATTAATTAAAATAATGTGCAAAAATAACAGAACCGTGTGATAAATAATGTGTGATATTTGTTGTTCTTTATTTCTCACTGCAGTGTTCTTGATCACATGCAAACCACCAGCCTACATGGGCCCTGAGAACATCAAATACTTCAGTGACTCTACTATAGATGTGAGTACAGACATTATGTGTTTTGTTAATACTTTGTCTGTTCTGTTCTAGCATGTGGAAACGTTTGTAACACAAAAAAATACTATTTATATCAGTTTTTTAAATTAATTTATACATTTTTAAATAAGTTTATACTTTTTAATTTATTATAAATGTATATTATTGAAATTATGTTTGCCACTTCCCAATCTTTTAATGCTTTATGTTTATACAGATTTATTTGTAGTTAATTTTTTATCAATTCCTCATGTTTTAGTGATTTATTTATCTATGTAATATTGAAATTAAATTAGCTACTTCACCAAACAAATCTTACATCTTACAATAGACTGTAGCCTAAACTCTCTGTATAGTAGTATACTAATATTATTCATGTTCCATAAGTAATAATATAAGATAAACTAATCATTGTGCATGCTATTCTATGTAATGTCAGGAGGAACTTCAGAGTGACAGTCGTGTCACATGGATTGTTGAGTTTTATGCCAACTGGTCTTCAGAATGTCAGTCATTTGCCCCTATTTTTGCTGACCTGTCACTTAAGTAAGTCACACACACACACACACACACACACACACACACACACACACACACACACACACACACACACACACACACACACACACACACACACACACACACACACACACACACACACACACACACACACATGCATTTGTACAGCTATCTTTATGGGGACTTCCTATAGACGCAACAATTTCTATATACTGTATAGACCAGAGATGCCCAAACTAGGGCCCGCGGGGCAAAAGTTGGCCCATGGGAAACTTTGATTTGGCCCGCCATCCCATCTGAGTAGAGAGGAAGAATGATGGGGATGGTTTAGATATTGTAATTTCTAATATAATGTAACCTTTTGTTTGTTTATTTGTTTGTTTTAAAAGCTAACTAAAATTAATGTTTCGATGAAACGGTGTAAATAAATCAGATTTAGTTTAAATGTACATCCTGTCACCCGACAAATAGAGGACAACTCAAGGCAAAGGCAGATTCGGCTTGACCAGTGTATTCAGCATAGAAATCTTTTGTGTTATAAATGTGATTGTGTTTTATTACAATAAGTTATCACTTTAAATGTTATACTGCATTAGTTAATACGATTTAAATAATGTTTTCTAATAAATTAGGAAATTACCCATGGTTTATTATATTTACCTTCGGCCCACAGCTCTCAATGATATTTTGTTTTTGGCCCTTTATACAAAAGCGTTTGGGCACACCTGGTATAGACTTTATATTCTACCCCTAAATGAGCCGTTTCCTCATGGGGACCAAAAAATGTCCCAACAAGGTCAAAATTTACTTGTGTAGTTATATACTTGTGCCTACAACGTAAGGCATACAAGGTACACACACACTAACACACACACACACACACACACCTTTAAGCAATAAGGCCAGAGAGGTTACTGTGAATAGAATCACAGCTGAAAGTCATTATTAGACACAACGTCTTTTTTCTGTAATACATAATGTAATGAAAATCATATTGTTTACAGTATATATAGATTTTTTTATGCTGCTAAGGGTAATGCTAAGTGCTACAAATACTACAAAAACATTGCTTTTGTAATGTAATGTAATGTGTATTTATATAGCGCATGGCCATACACCCAAAGCACTTCACAATCATGAGGGGGGTCTCTCCACACCACCACCAGTGTGCAGCATCCACTTGGATGATGCGACGGCAGCCACAGGACAACGACGCCAGTGCACTCACCACACACCAGCTATAGGTGGAGCGGAGAGACAGTGATAGAGCCAATTTGGTGGATGGGGATGATTGGGAGGCCATGATCGTAAGGGCCGAGAGGAAATTAAGCCATGACACCGGGGTTACACCCGTACTCTTTACGAGAAGTGCCATGGGATTTTTAATGACCACAGAGAGTCAGGACCTCGGTTTTAACGTCTCATCCGTAAGACGACGCCCACTGACAGTGTAGTGTCCCCTTCACTTTCACTGGGGCATTAGGACTCACACAGACCGCAGGTTGAGTGCCCCCTGCTGGCCTCTCTAACACCACTTCCGACAGCAACCTAGTTTTCCCATGTGGTCTCCCATTCAGGTACTGACCAGGCTCAGCCCTGCTTAGCTTCAGTAAGTAACCGGTCCTGGGCTGCAGGGTGATATGGCTGTGGCTTTTGACCAATCAGCATTTTAGATAATCATATGTCTATCCCCATAACCCAATTTCTAAACACAGACAACTTTAATAATAATAATAATAATTCCTTACATTTTTATAGCAGCAAAACACTGAAAAGTTTTACACATTGTTGGGGGAATCTCCTCATCCATTACCAGTGATTTATCTATTACTGGATGAAGCAACAGCAGCCATACTGCGCCGGACTGCACACCACACACCAGCTGATTGGGGGAGAGTGATAAAGCCAGTTATGATATGGGGATGGTTATGAGGCCATGATGAACACAGGCCAGTAGGCAAATTTGCCCAGGATGCTGGGGTTAAACCCCTACTCCTTTTTGAAGGACATCCTGGGATTTTTAACGACCACAGAGAGTCAGGACCTCGGTTTAACGTCTCATCCAAAGACGGCGCTCACTGAGCAGTATAGAGTTCCCGTCACTATACTGGGGCGTTAGGACCCACACAGACCGCAGGTTGAGCGCCCCCTGCTGACCTCACTAACACAACTTCCGGCAGCAACCTAGCTTTCCCCTGTGGTCTCCCATCCAGGCGCAGCCTTACTTAGCTTCAGTGGGTGACCATGTGAGAGTTGCAGAGAGCTAGCTGCTAAGACTTTCTGGAAAATAGTGTAACATTCATACCCGCTCTCCCCTAAATAAATATTTTGATTATAAACGCTTTTCCTGTTGGGCCTGAGGAGTACACCCACAGTGATTTTTGAAGTTCACAATGTAGGCTAAACAAGCACACATACTTATATACCTCTTCATGACTTTGACTGTGTTTACCAGGTATACCTGTTTAGGTCTCAAATTTGGGAAAGTGGACATTGGACATTATGGAGCAGTTGCTGAGAGGTAAAACCCATTTCCCCAGACTGCCTTTAGCTTAACCTCAAAATAATATTAGAGACAGGCTTGTTTAGAGTTATATGGGGCTGTGCTAGTTCTGATTAACTCTGCATCACTGTGCTCTTGTTCAGGTATAAGGTAAACCCGTCTCCTCTCTGCAAGCAGCTGCCGTCTCTTCTGATGCTGCAGGCCGGTCGAGAGCTCATGCGCCGCCCTCTGGTGGACAAGAAGGGGAGAGCCGTGGGCTGGAATTTCACTGAGGTAAAAACCTGCACACGTCCAACATTGAGGGGTTGCCAAGTCTGCGGTTTTCTCATGGAGTTGGCCTGATTTTAAAGTCATAAAAGAAATAGAAATTTGTAATCTCTCTCAAAATTTGTGTCTGTTCTGTTCTCTTTTGATTTTTAATGATTTACTGGCAAGAGATCAACCTGTCACGCACATGAGATTACAAAAGCAAGCAACAACAATCAGTTCCTGATATACAATACTCACAGTCACAGTCTACACTAGTATGCAAGTTCCCTTTCATGTAGACTTTGTACATTTACTGCAGGTCGATTCTGAAGTGCTTTTGAATATTTTGTTATTACACCAGTGATGAAAATGGAACTGCTTTACTTTGTTTGTTGTGTGATAGGCAGTATATTGTCTTATACATTTTTCTAATACATAAATATAACATAAGATAAAACAAAATCTATACATGAAAGACTAACATATATGTAAATAAAGAGAAAACAAAATAAAAAAATGAATGAAAACAAATAAAACATAAATATCTTAAACAAAAGTCTGATAATAACACTTACAACAATATCATTATTTCTTTTCAGCAGCACAGTTGATTTAGCAGCGTTCTTATTTAAAGATAGGCAAACAAATTCATTACAAAGCTTCAAATCAATGCAAAATGTTCTAAAATTAGGCACGCGCTTAATAAGCTTACATTTGGGAGGATGAAAAAGGACGCAAAGAGTTAAAAATGACAACACACTGTCCACTTCCTTACAATCCCAAATCAAAAACAATAGTTTCATTTTCTTAAAATCAAAAAGTTTTTTGTAAGCTGAGAAAACAACCCAAGATACTTCTTTCCAAAAGCACGGGTTAGCACTGTCGCCTCACAGCAAGAAGGTCGCTGGTTCGAGTCCTGACTGGGTCGATCAGTTGGCATTTCTGTGTGGAATTTGCATGTTCTCCCCGTCTTCGCATGGGTTTCCTCCGGGTGCTCTGTTTTCCCCCACAGTCCAAAGACATGTGGTATATGTGAATTGGATGCACGAAATTGACCGTAGTGTATGTGTGTGAATGTGAGAGTGTATGGATGTTTCCCAGTACTGGTTTGCAGCTGGAAGGGCATCCGCTGCCTAAAACATATGCTAGATAAGTTCTTGGTTCCTTTTTGCTGTGGCGACCTCTGATAAATAAAGGGACTAAGCTGAAAGTAAATGAATGAATGAATGAATCTTTCCAAATTAGAAACATTTAACAGAATATATATTCAGAATTATAGAATGTGTATTGTGAGGAATTGTTTATATTAAATTTAGATATTAAAGGGAATACATTTTGCAGAAGGAGCTTCTGATAAATATTTGCATTCACTTGACCTTTTTAGTTTATTTCACATTCACATAAATTATATTATGTTGTTCCTATGCTTTGCACGCAGTTTAAAAGTAAAATTTACCCCCGGACAACAAAACTAGACTTATGTTGCATGGGCATATCTCTGAGAATAGCCAAAAATATAATGTAAGAGTAAAAATGATGGATTTTTAGTTTATGCCAAAAATCAAGATCTTCTATGATCTACTTTCTGTAAATATATCAAAACTTAATTTGGTGAACGATATGCATTGCCAATAACTTAACTTGACAACTTTAAAGGCGATTTTCTTAGTATTTACATTTTATTAAACTCTCAGATTTCAGATATTCAAATAGTTGTATCTCTGCCAAATATTTTCATATCACAACAACAATATAACAAAGAAAAGCTCATTTATTCTGCTTTCACATGATGTGTAAAGGTGCAGTAGGTGATCTGCCTTAATGCTATCCATTAGCATAATATCTTTGAAACACAATCCCTCGCCTGCTGTCCAAAGCAGGCCTCCTGAAATTACGAATGCGCACATTAAAGGTGAGATGTAGACAACCCACTAGATCATGTCATTCGCCAGTTAGAAAACTTTATAGTACTTTATTATACTACAATTCAGAACGAAAAACTATTATATCTAGCACGTTTTCAGTTGTGCTAAACTTGTCATGATGTGCAATATTTCATGCATGCAAGGATCACTGGTCTCACTCTCTCACGCGCTTTGTCCTAAATCGACTGCTTAGACTATGCTTGGCAATGGGGTGCAGGAATTACACTTATTACTAAGCCATACTTGCATGCTATTTCAGACCAGATATTCAAAGTAGCATGGTAAAAAATGTAGGGAGCGCGTCACAGGTTGTCTTTGTTCAAAAATGAACCAATGTGAATATAAAATCAACTTCACCTCAGTAAAGCAGGCTAGGTGGAATAGCGCCATTTACTGATGTTTTGTTGTTAAACTAAAAAAAATCTACATTATCGATGCTGTAAAAGGTCCCTTATGAAACTGAAAATAGTCACATCAATCTTTTGCCGGAAGATTTCAGTGGCTGAACAACACTTCTGTGCATATAACCCATTCGTAATACAGTAAAATCTGTATAAGCTTTGCGTGACTAAAATTAAATGTTTTAAACAGAACATTACCTGTCTAAAAGAAATACTTCAGCCATGGTGTCATCCTTCCTCCAGCGTGCAAAAGTAACTCCAATATTGATTCAGGGTTTTAAAAAGTTTTGATTCAGCATTTGTTTTTAGCGCTGTCACTCTCTCGTGTGCATGTGAATGCACATGCACGTGCAAATGGCGGATCTGTGTCAACAGGGGTGCACAGATGTACAAATCTACATTTGTTGACAGACAGTTTGGACTACTTATCAGAATTATGGGAATTGTCAGTCCAACAAATTTTAATTGGATGAACTTTTTTAGTCATATGACTTAAACAAAATTTAAAGTTATATACAAATACGTTTAGATCATTTACTTTAATCCCGGGGTGCCCTTCATTTTTCATATGAAGGGCCAGAAACCAAATATCACAGAGCCTTGGGCCGAAGGAAAGTATACCAAACTATACAGTACTAGATTAAAGTTGCCATGTGTAATTTCCTAATTTATTTCATAAGATTTAAATAGAAGTAAATAGAAAACATTACTTTAAATCATATTAACTAATGCTGTATAACTCTTTAAATGAGAACTTACTGCAATAAAAACAAACAATCACATTTATAACACAATGCTGAATACACTAGTCAAGCAGAATCTGCCTTTGACTTGATTTGCTCACCAAAGTCTGCATTTTTGGGTGACAGTATTTATATTTAAACAAAACTGATTAATTTACACCATTTAATTGTACCATTTCATTTCAGTCAGCTTTTAACAATAAAACAAACAAAGGGTTACATTAAATATGAATTGGCAATCTTGAAATATTCGCATCATTCTCCCACTTCTCAGATGGGATGGTGGGCCAAATCAAATTATCAATTAATCAAATTTAATCATTACTATTGGAATGTGAAGAGACTTTCAACCAGCAAAACAAAAAATGTTTCTGAAGACAATCATATTGCACCTTTAAATCTCAATTTCCCAAAATAAACCCTTATGACTGGTTTTGTGGTCTAGAGTCACAAACGTCCAGCGAGTGGTGCTAAAAATGTGTTCAGTTTTCTCAGAAACTTATAATCATTGCTGTGTTTTATTAGCTTGGTTCATGCACGTGGCAGTTCGGAATTCAAATGACCAATGAGTGAGCCTGTGTAACAACCAGTTAGATATTGTTCCCTAAGACATGCATTTATGTGTTTTACAGGACAACATTATTCGAGATTTTAACTTAAATGAGATATTCCAGAAATATAAGAAATTCAGCAAAGGAGAGAAGCCTGAGGAACCACAGCAAGTGCTTGAAGAAGAGGAGTCTGAGAGCTCCCTGGAGGAAAAGGAGGAGGAATCAGAGAGCAAGAAAGACAAATAACACTCATTCTTCATGAACCCACAGTGAAGTTTTCTCCCTCTAAATAGTTCTATACAAATTTCTCACATGTGGAAAACCTTTCAACCTTTATCCTGTCTATTACTTGCGTTTTAGTTCACATGAAGCCTTTTGTCACAGGATGAGGGGGTCAATTTAGTTTCAAGTTTTGTCAGTGAACACATAAGCATAACATTTTTGCTAAAAGTTATGTTGGTTTTCATATATTATGGCCTCTGGCTTTTTATAATAAATGCATTCAATATGTCTTACCTTTTGACCTAGGCTTTATTACATTCTATACATTCTCAGCAGTGACAAGGAAAATAGTTTTGAAACCTCATTATTTGCTCATGACTGTGACACTCTAGGGGGTTTGATCATTACCCTTTGATATAAATATGAAAAATGAAAAACAATATTCATTTAAAGAGTTAGTTCACCTAAAAATGAACATATTGTTATTTAGACACTCAAGTCATTGCAATCTGAGACCTGAGAATCTTTGTTCACTGTAACGACATGGTGTTTGACTCATCGTTGCAACTCCACAACAAATACATCAAATAATCATTGGGAAAGTTCTTACTGTAGTATTTCCCACAAACTGCTTCCTTCATGTCTGTCACTGTGCTGTTTATCTGACGCAGCCGAGGCAGAGATTGAGGCACACTCTGACAGGCACGTGGGAACAGTGGGTGGAGAGAACTAGCATTAAAGGCACAGGCCACAAAAACAGCTATAATGTGTTCAAAGCAGAAAATTCAATATTCTTAAAGGTATAATAAATAATCTGATTGGTGTTTTGAGTTGAAACTTTACAGACGCATTCTGGAGACACAAAAGACTTATCTTAAACCTTGAAAAGGGGGTAAAATAGATTCCCTTTAAGATATTTTAGATGAAATCCAGGAGCTCTCTGATCTTCCATAGACAGCAAGGGTTGTGACTTGTGAGTAGGCTTATTATGATTTTTTTTTCTTGTTGCGATTAAATGTTGAACTTTTCATCATGAAATACTTCACGATATTCACTTAAAGCAACCTATTATGGCCCTTTTTACAAGATGTAAAAAGTCTCTGATGTCCCTAGAGTGTGTATTTGAAGATTCATCAGCTCAAAATACTACAAGTGCCTCAAGTATATATTTTTATAACTCTGTAAAACTGCCCCTTTTAGGCTTTGATACAAATTGTTTTGGTGACCGTCCCTTTAGAGTCAACTTAAATTGTGCTCTTTTCAAAAGTGGGTGGAGAGCATCAACTTATGTCAGATTCAAAACAGGACTACTGTAGTATTGTCTCTGTGAAAAACTGAAAAAGACAAAAGAAGTGGCTCAGAAGTAGGTCGCCAATGGAGATTACAGTGTTCATTTGTACATACTAAGACTCAACAATTTTCCCAGTGATGGGTTGCAGCTGGAAGGGCATCCGCTGCGTAAAACATATGCTGGATAAGTTGGTGGTTCATTCCGCTATGGCGACCCCAAATTAATGAAGAGAAGAAAAGAAAATGAATGAATGAAGACTCAACAATTATAATCCTGTTAGTCGCTAACATTATCTTCAGCTGGTACGATGTGAAAAATCTAATCGTGGATGACTGCTTCTCACTCAGGGCTGTTTATGCTAATCAGGGGGAATGTCAATCAAAATGTTTCTGCAGACTGTTTTTATTAAGTGTTTTATTAAGTTTTTACCATTAGACGGTGGTTATATTCACATGTAGGCACACCAACTATTTTAAAAGTGATTTGTTTGCATAATAGGTCCCCTTTAAGCCTCAAAAAATATAAAATAACCAAAAACACTTACCCCCGGTTTCACAAACAAGGTTTAAGGCTAGTCTTGGATTAAATGACATGTTTGGGCTGTCTCAACTGAAAATAACTTGCAGTGAGATGTCTTAAAATATGTCAGTGTCATTTTATGTCTCCAGGTGCACATTAGTAATGTATTTTTCTAAGGCTGATTTTATAAATGTGGCTTAAATAGCCTAATTTAACTAAGGTCTAGTCCTGGCTTAAGCTAAACCCTGTTTGTGAAACTGGGCCTATGTGTATTGCTTTATTATACTTGTAGGGTCCAACCAGTTAGTCCAACGACGGTATCTACTGGTGGATGAAGGTTTATTGCCTGTTCGGTCTTTTCAGTGCACAATGTTGATTTACTTTAACTTTAACTCATATCTGACTCCAATTTTAGTATGAGGTGGTTTTGAATATTAATATATTCCTTCTCGTTTTATCTGACTCCAATTATAAAACATTGATAAGGTTATTTTGTTTCTTTTAATATTATTTTAGGTTATGATTGAATATTCTCTTCGATTCATTATTGTATGTTATTCTCGTTCATTCGGATTCCTATAACATCCTGAGTCTTGTACCGGCCGAGTATACAATCTCTTAAACACAAACTTGTTAGTCTTGGTCATTAAACAGAGGCGATTAACCACTATTCTAAAAGGCAGAACCCTACTTACTCAGTTTAGAATATTTGCTGTGTGGTCCCCATAGAGCTGCTATCTACTAAATCAAGACAAAACTATTTAATCTTACCATGATCATTACTATAGAATTGGGCTGACCAATTTACTTAAATTATTAATAACTTTGAATAATCACCATATGATTTAAATAGTATTATAAGTTTGTAGATGAAGGCCTACCCACATTTAGACTTGTCTCAACAATCCTTTGTTGTTCTAAATAGAAAACCCATTATTGGCCTTTTACAGTCTAAGTATACTTGAATTAATACCAACGTGTTAGTCGGAGCCCTAAGATCATCGTATAGCGTGCCACACTGCTCCGTCTATCGTGTCTTAGTCCGTTACTAACCTATACAGGGGTTTGCGGTGTTATGGACTTAACGTAATCTACTAGAGATAATAACATGAGATCTGTTTGAATTATTCAAAACATAACAATTTATTAGTCAGGTAACTGTGTATTAAGCCAATTCATTCAGTCAATTCATAAACAATTAATACAAGACATCAAATTATCAAAGATAAATCCAAGATCAAAAGATGCATACCTGACATCAAAATATACATAGCGTGGAGCATGAGGGCTCCACGCTACGGGCTAATCTGGGTACAGAATCGCGTCGAACACTTAGAAACTGTTCCTTAAGTAGTCAAACCAAGAATCTCCTCAAGGATGGGTGTTTGTCGAATAACAAAAGGCATTTACATTTAGTGGCATGTTAGAAGAGTTTCTGCCTACAGGGAACAAATGGTCATTTGAATAAAGGCCCCCTAGATAAAGGCACACCCTTACCAGTGGTTCAAAAGATATCTGAAGTTATATATCTATTATTTTGATTATGTCTATTTCTGAGGGAATGAGACCATTGTACCAGTCGCACTGAGACATTTCAAATGATATCAGACATGATAGATAAAGTCACTTGCATTGATATAGAACATTCATACTTTGAAATGACCATTCTGTGTGAGTATGTATGAAGAGAGGATGAGTGCTTCAAATGTAAATGAAGGAGCTGGCTTTCCCGCATTCCCACCTGGTGGGTTGTGGAGCCGATTGTCTCTGTGTTTCCAGCTCATATTTGAATTGTCAAAGACATCAAAGTATTTGTGGTATCTCAAGTCTTACATACTTGTTTGGTGTAAACAAATGCTTAAAAATAATAAATTGCAAAACAATTATAAAGTATAATAGATAACACTTAAACTTTGGTGAATGCATTGAAATCAACACATTTTTCCTATGTTAAAGTTAGTTAAAAAAATATAACAAGATTGTATATATTAGCTCCATTTCCTAAATCAGCTTTTATAGTTTTCATTGTAAGTTTAGTTAAATTAACTGATGTTAACAAATGGAGCCTTATTGTAGTGTTAACAAACAATAGGCCTATAAATAGCCAAAGCATTTTCTATCAATATCCCCTGCATGTCATGGCCAGATTAACATGTGATAATGACATGTGAAATTAAACAGTCTATTCAGACAACCAGTGCCAATACAACAATCTGAACATTCAGAAAAAACACTCTAAAAGTTGAAATAATAGTAATTATTTACAGTATTTTGACAACAATATCAATATTCTGCGTCTTCATAATCACAATATATTGAATGATTGAGTATCAGCACAAGACAAGAACAACATCAAAACATTCCATGTGACTTCAGTGGTTCATAATCATACAAAGCTTCAAGAACACTTGTGTGCACAAAAAAAAAAACTCCTGTAAAAACAACTTAATTCACCAATGTCTTCCATATAGTGTGCTTTTACTACAGGCAATACAACACTTGTGTGTTTCGCGGCTGATTCTATTGGCAATACTAATGGCGTACTGCTTGTAATGAACGCACACTGATGACCTGACACAGGAGAGAAGATATAGGTAAACAAAATTTTTTTTGGCACACAAAACCATTCTTGGAACTTTGTATGTCACGTGGTTTCTTTTTCTAGCGATGGTTGCTGTATGTGGAGAATGAGAGAGCTCCTGGATTTCATCTAAAATATCTTAATTTGTGTTCTGAAGATGAACGAACGTCTCAGAGGATTGGAATGACATGAGTGTGAGTAATTAATAACAGAATCTTAATTTTTGGGTGAACTTATCCTATAACTTCCACCACATTGCACTGTCCCTGATTAATCCCCAAAATTATGTAAGCATAGTTTTAAAGCAGTTTTAAAACTCTTGGCTTAGCATCTTTCCAGCTTTATTTTTATGCATGGTGACATATTTGATCTTGAGGCTCAAAGTTTGAAGAAATGCTGAGTAAATCATGTTTGGTCAAGCGTTAGTTATTCATACTGACATGACACAGATTTAAAGGAATACCAAAAAATGAGTAGCTGTCATTCATATTCATGCATTCACATCTTCAAAACCCACAAGACACATTTTGAACATCTCCTGTTGTGTTTCGAGCAAGACATAAGGCTGCGTAAAACATAAAGGATGTCCATCAACAGAAATTCATCAGTGGTGATAAGTCTTTCTGCTGACAACTCAATCAAAGCTCTATGGCTTATGAAAGAAATCTTTATGTATATCTATAGAGGATGAATTCACCTTGAATCATCATTCAACATGGGTATGTGTTAAGATGACTGATCTTCAGTGTAATAAAGATCTCAATATCAGAGCAGCTGAAGCCGATGCACCTGGAGGAGAAACATATAAGATATCGACAGACAAAAGTATGTATTTTCAGATGGACGAAGTTTGGAATAAATAAAATGTAAAAACGTTCTAAAAAAGTGTCTTACACTTAACAAGGCTGGGTGTATTTGACTGAATTTATATACACTACCTGAAAAAAGTCTTATTGCCTATCCAAGTTTTAGGAACAACAAATAATAACTTGACTTCTAGTTGATCATTTGGTATCAAAAGTGCCTTACATGAAAGGCAAAGACCTCTAGATTACGTGTATTTACCAAAATAAAATATTATCATGCCTTGATTTTTAATTATTTAATTAAGACAGTAAGGTCTGACTTTGCTTAGACAAAAGTCTTGTCACTTAACAGAAATAATGTACAGTATAGAATATAAAGTCATGGTGCAGTGGAAAAAGAATTAATATTGTATATGACTCCCAGAGTGCATCCATACATCTCTGCAGTGACTCAAATAACTTATTAATAAAGTCATCTGGAATGGCAAAGAAAGCGTTCTTGCAGGACTCCCAGAGTTCATCAAGATTATTTGGATCCATCTTAAATGCCCCCTCCTTCATCTTACCCCAGACATGCTCAGTAATGTTCATGTCTGGTGACTGGGCTGGCCAATCCTGGAGCACCTTGACCTTTGCATTCAGGAACTTTGATGTGGAGGCTGAAGTATGAGGAGGAGCGCTATCCTGCTGAAGAATTTCTCCTTTCCTGTGGTTTGTAATGTAATGGGTAGCACAAATGTCTTGATACCTCAGGCTGCTGATGTTGCCATCCACTCTGTAGATCTCTCGCACACCCCCATACTGAATGTAACCCCAAACCATGATTTTTGCTTCATCAAACTTGACTGATTTCTGTGAGAATCTTGGGTCCATGTGGGTTCCAATAGGTCTTCTGCAGTATTTGTGATGATTGGGATGCAGTTCAACAGATGATGCATCTGAAAAATCTACCTTCTGCCACTTTTCCAAATGATCAACGAGAAGTCAAGTTATTATTTGTTGCTCTTACAACTGGGATCGAAGACAAGACTTTTGTCAGGTAGTGTATAAATAGAAATCTGCTTAAAAATTCTATATAAATATTGGCTTAAATAAATCAACCTGATTTTTTTAATATCATTCAGTCTTCATAATAATATTGATTCAGTTTTGAAAATCTTGGCATGACATTTTACCATTTAATCTATAAAAATACAATCTACTTTCATATTAGAATTTATTAAAAACATTAGTATGTTTTCCATTAAGTAGCTTACTATTATCTCAGTTTCTAGTGCTTATTGTATTAAGCTGTGCTTATTCTTCAGTTTCTATACTGTCAAAATTCTGGTTGCCTTAAACTTTTAAGCTGAATTAAATTAACCTTATGAGTCCACTGAATTTATATCATGTTAAAACAGCTTGCGTAACATATAAAATTAAGTTAAAACATGATTAACTTAGCTTATAAGTTACACTGACTTAAAAACATGCAGTCAGGACTAATTAGTCATATAACTTTTATAGGAAAAATCAATTAGATTAATTCATTAGACAACTGTTAAATATTTTACTTCATTTTTATTGTAGATACTATAACTAATCTTTAAATTATGGTATTTTTTATTACATATTGTTTCAAAAATAAGAATCAACGATTGAAGAAACAGCTGTATATTACTCATATTTTTATGGATCGTTATTTCTGTGCACAGTTACAAAAAAGCCAATAATCTTCCCTGTCTGTGCCCGTCTGTATTAGACTCTTTATATGTACTGTATACGGGCCAGTATGTGTCTTTCTCTCTCCTTTTATTGACGTGTGAATCTTTGTGAGGCGTATTATTTGCACTTGTCGGCTGCTCCTGTTTGCTCCTGATGCCTGGAGAGAAGGGCCTGAGTATGTGTGCTCCAGCACTGTAGCATTATGGCACCTTGGCAGACAGTATGTTGGCACGAATGAGGATACAGAGACAGATTGAGGCTGACACAGCAGACCTTCAGTTGGCGAGCGGCTGGCACTGCCTGCTGTGCGGATCAGAGCTCGCCTCTATGACATTCCTCTCAGGGGGGCCGTCACCCTTTTGCACTCTTCGGGAAAAAAAAAGCAATGCTGTTAGACTTCAATTCCGGCTGCAGGATGGCGACAACAACAGCGGAAAATGCTTGGAAATCCTTCACAATATGATGCCACGTTCTAAATGTCATCCAGGAGTCTCAAACGTATCAGAAAGAAACCCATTTCCTTTCATCAGGACAAAAAGGGCGACCTGCCTTGCTGCTTCAGAAATATTTCGGCATGTTTCGCTGCGTAATGTTTTTGTGGAAAAAGTTTTATACTTTAGAAGAATAATTTACGTTTGTACCATTATAATTGTCTTTACTGTCACTTTTGATGAATTTCATGCTGTTACAGGTCAAGTCTCATATCGAGCCATAGATATAAACAACACATAGATGGACACTATGTTTATATGGACACAGATGTTAGTTGTCCGCCATATTGGAACAATCATAGCTGGTCCATAAACACTTGAATGCATGTTGACTTTGAACCTGCAATCATAGTTACATACACGTATATAAATATCTATACCATGCTACAAGATTAAGTCATTCACTAACGAAACAGTAAAAATGTCATATATTAAAGTTATTGCAAAAACATTTATTTTATTTTCGGCTTAGTCCTTTTATTAAACTGGGGTCACCACAGCGGAATGAACCGCCAACTTATCCAGCATATTCTTAATGCAGCGGATGCCTTTACAGCTGCCACCCATCACAGGGAACCACCCATGCACACTCATTCACTACGGACAATTTCAATAGTGTCTGGATGCAGCCTTTATGATGCAAGCTGAGATTGCATCGCTCAGAGATGCAATGTCAGACACAATGCACTGAATGTAGCTTGTGACCTCACTGTGAGAGGTATAGGGTTAGGGTGGGGTTAGGTGAGTGCATTAAAAATCATTGTATGCAGCTCAGATTGCATCTGCACCGAGCCTGCAGCCAGACCCCTCTCGACAATTTAGTTAACCCAATACACCTATAGCGCATGTCTATGGACTTGTGGGGGAAACCGTAGCACCCTGAGGAAACCCACTCGAACACGGGGAGAACATGCAAACTTCACACAGAAATGCCAACTGAGCCAACCGAGGCTTGAACCAGCAACCTTCTTGCTGTGAGGTGACAGTGCTACCCACTGTGTCACCATGCCGCTGTTGCAAAAACACAAACCAGCTCAGTCTTACATATTTTCCCGAGGTTACCCTCATCTCAAGTCTCAGTGCTTTTTACAAGGAGACATTGTTCAGTGTCTCATCTTGGAAATCTTATTGATTTGTACTTGTGAATGATGAAGCATTGGCTGTTGTATATGGCAGATACATAAGTCTTGTCTGGATCAATCAAATGTGATATCTGTGTAAAGCATTTATGGACAAAGCGACCAAGAATCTGACAAAGATAAATGCAAGAATGGATTTGAAGGAGAAAAGTTCACATTTTGCTGTTTTCCAAAGTTCAAATTTAGTGAACTCTTGTCCTGCAAATTTAAAGGGCACCTATTTAACCTCTTTTTCAAGAAAGTCTTTTGTGGCTCCAGAATGTGTCTGTAAAGTTTTAGCTCAAAAAACCCATCAGATTATTTATTATACCTTTCAGAAGTTTGTAATTTTCAGCTCTGAGCATCTTGTAGCTGTTTTTTGTGGCCTGTGCCTTTAATGTTAGTTCTCCCCACCCACCATTCCCGTATGCCTGTCAGAGTGTGCCTCAATCTCCGGCTGTGTCTGATAAACAGCACAGTGACAGACATGAAGGAAGCAGATTTCACGTAACGTTTGTGAGAAATACTACAGTAAGAACTTTCCCAATGATTATTTGATGTATTTGTTGTGGAGTTAATTCAAGCCTTTTTGCGAAGATGAGTCACACACAATGTTGTTACAAAGTTCTTGAACACACACACACACAGACACACAGTGGACACACACGTACACAGTGCACGTGTTTGACTTTGCACTGTTTTTGCATGGAAAATGTGACAGGATACATGCTAATATCAACTGCTGTATGTACATTGAGTTAAGTCCACAAAGCGAGATTAAAGCGTCTTCTTTTATAATTGTACTGACATGCGGCTGTGGTGATGAATTACAGTGATTTTACTGTCTTTAACTTACTTTATTACAAACATGCACTGTTTTAAAAACGTTTTAAACTTGTAAAATTCCTTCTTGATCACGTTTGATGATTATTGATGATCACAGAGAGCTCAACAGATCTTTTAATCACAGTTGCGGTGCGCACGTCCTGTCTTGTTGATATACGTGTTACTACAGAGACATGTTAATATGAGGCTGTCAATCAATTCGATGGGCGGGGAAACCGCACTTCTACGTCACGTTGTGGTGGGCCTCAAAAAAGAAGGGATTTGGATCCTATTTTAACATCTGGAAATTTCAAAAAAGAGACTTATTGGCTTTATATCATCTCAATATGACTGTGGACACACTATACCTACACAGAGTTCTGTCCAAACAGCTGACAAAAGATGATTTTCATCATAGATGCCCTTTAAAGATTGGTTGAAAATCGAGCTTTTAGATAATTTACAATTACACTAATTTTCAATGTAATTACAGGGTGACAGTAAGGTATAGATTGAATGTATTTAAACTTTGAATGGATGCTAAATTGTGTTTTCAAAAAGGTGCCATAGAGTGTGATGTCATATTACATTTTTCAGCTCTAAAACTAGACAATTCAATTGGTTAAGCTCTCACTGTGTATTGCAGCATCCCAGAGGAGACAGTCCAGTCAAAAGCAATGAATATCAGACATGTTTGATATTTGTGATCTGCCATTGGGAAGGTTCCACCTTGATAGTAAATTTGTAAAATAACCACAGACTAAAAAATTCAGCTTAGGGCACTGACTTGTTGTCTTGCTATAGACTGTTTCTTTTATGAAGACGCCTCACAAAATTTCTGAAAGACCTTCTGAGGCAGCATAACAATTTTGTCATGTACAACAAATTAGGGTGTTTAGGTAAAAAGTTGGGCGTCACGGTGGCACAGTGGGTAGCACAATTGCCTGACAGCATGCAGGTTGGTGGGTCGAGCCTCGGCTGGGTCAGTTGGCCTTTTTTTGTGGAGGTTGCATGTATTCCTCGTGTTGGCGTGGGTTTCCTCCGGTTTCCCCCACAAGTCCAAAGACATGTGGTAAAGTTGAATTGGTTAAGCTAAAATGTCAGTAGTGTGTGTTTGTGAATGAGAGTGTATAGATGTTTGCCAGTGTTGGATTGCAGCTGGAAGGGCATCCGCTGTGTAAAACATATGCTGGATAAGTTGGTGGTTCATTCCACTGTGGCGACCCCAGATTAATAAAGGGACTAAATCGAAAAGAAAATGAATGAATGAATTTGTCAGTAGTGTATGTGTGTGAATGTGAGAGTGTATGGATGTTTCCCAGTGCTGGGTTGCAGCTGGAAGGGCATCCGCTGCGTAAAACATGGATAAGTTGGTGGTTCATTCTACTAAGCTGAAAAAAAAAGAATGAATGAAAGGTGATAAGTTGGTGGCACGGTGGTGCTTTGGGTAGCACTGTTGCCTCACAGCAGAAAGGTTGCTGGTTCTAGCCCCGGCTGGGTCAGTTGGCATTTCTATGTGGAGTTTGCAAATCCAAAGACATGCACTATATGTGAATTGGGTACGCTAAATTGTCTGTAGTGTATATGTGTGTATGTCTTGGTCCTCCTGGTTGGGGGTTGAGCGTAGGGCTAACAACCCACTTTGTAAAAGTTAGATGTTACGAAACACCAACATGGTGCGGCTAAATATCAACTTCGATATAAACCCTGGGAGTAAGTAAGTAAGGTGATAAGTTAATATTTAATTACTATGGGATGTGTGTTGAAACAAAAAAAAAACAAATATTTTTACACAAAATAATCACCAAGTGCAGTTGCATGCATCTTTTTAATTAGCTTAGGTTGTGGGTGTTGTGGAAAAAAGATTGTGGTCTGCAAAATATTTTCTAAGTTTCTAAGTCAAAGTCTTCAAAAAATGACAAAGTCTGAGATCTCCGAAGTCTTTAGGCAAAGCAGTTTATTGTTACAGCAGCAGTAACAACAGAGACAGGTCGTTCGAGTCTCTGATGAGTAAAGGCTAGCACACAGTTTAAATACACTTCTTTGTCTTAACACTCCACCCAAATTTACACATTACACACCTCCCTTAGCTTCTCCACTAATAGGATCTCAAATCTCTCAGGTGTCCACTACCAATAGAATCTCAGGGTTTTTTATGGATCCTACCCATGTCAAGTTAAGATCTTTCCTTCCTACTTCAAATGTGATGACTCAGCCAAAAAACAATGCTCAACAATATATCTTGTTCACTGTGCACTGAGCTGTCAACTGTAAGTTCAGCTGAAGTTCACGGGTACTCATAATTTTTTAGCAGTCATTACAAATGAATGTGGGCGCACATGCAGGTGTGCCTTATCATGAGTTACAGAACAGAACGCAGGTGCCCTTATGGCCTTGCTTCCATAAATCTACTCTCATTGTGACATTTCATCCTGCTCTTCTAATTTCTCTTGTCATCCCTGACTGCATTTGCACAAGGTGACTTCTTTTATTTACCAAAGCACACATAAATGATAATAATGCCACAGGTATGGGTAATAATACTGAAATCAGTCAAATAATTATATAAATGAGAGTAATAATTTCATCAGAAATTCATCAAGACACAATGAATTCCCCATCAAATCCCCCCTTAGAGGGACTATATCAGAAAAAAGTCCCTCTCCTAACCCTCAACCGAAATGCAGCATAAGGTACCAACATATCAGTCCAATTAACCTCACTAATGCAACAAAAAGTTGCCCTTCACAGTCTTTACCAAATGTCAGCATCCTTATGTCGCACTCCAGTGGAGAGGCGGAACCAAACATCTCCCCCCTCATTTGACTAGAAGGGAGTAAAAGATCCCGCCCCCCCTTATCTAACTACCAATCCGGGGGATTACAATCCACATTTAGTACAAACAATACAGACAAGTTTCATACTTGATTACATGTAAAAGAAGATTTATCCAAAAAGAAATTAAAATAAACAAAAAACAAAATAAACCCCTTAAGATAAAAGAACATTCACAGTATCTCCTAAAAAGAACACTATCTTGAGATGATTGGTCCCACGTTGCCAGAGGTACTACTGAGTACTGTCTGGTGTTGGAGCAAGCAGCGGGCTTTTGAGCCACCAGTAGAGCCTACTCTTACAGCATCCGCCAGCTTTGAGTTGATCGTTGGTTCCCTTAAGCACTCAGTTCAATTCCTCTTTCCTCATGAGCAATAGGTTAAATGTGATCCTGGCAGCTTCGATAAATGTCCATTTTATACTTAGAAATATTATATATTCATCATACGGTAATATTGCAGATTATATGGTAGATATCCTTCATTTCAGGTCCTTCTGTTTGCATTATCTCATAGCACGGATAATGACCTGCTTGAAACCCTCTTTTCATTCGTGTCATTCTGATAAAAAAAGAACAAGAGAAGAAAAATAGAAAAAGTAAATATAAAACATCGTAGGATTATTTGCATTGTTTAAAAAATTATTTTTGGCATATTTATGAAAAAGAGAGTCAAAGTGCCAAAATAAAAAACAAAACATCCTTTAACTACCTTCCTACACTATTCATTATTCTAATAGTCTGTCTACACGTGATGAAAATCTACTCTCATTGTGACATTTCATCCTGCTCTTCTAATTTCTCTTCTCATCCCTGACTGCATTTGCACAAGGTGACTTCTTTATTTACCAAAGCACACATAAATGATAATAATACAATATGGGTAATAATACAATTATAATACTGAAATCACTCAAATAAGCATGTAAATGAGAGTAATAAATTCATCAGAAATTCATCAAGACACAATGAATTCCCCATCATGGGACATCAAGCCAGGGATAGATCTTTGGCAGCATTTTCTAGCTTTCATAAACGTATAGTTTGTGAAATATGTTTATAAAACTTAACTATAGTTTGGCACTGTATACGGCTAATTATATTCATCTGCTTACTAAATCTTGAAACCTTCCTTCTAATTATTCCCTCAGAAGCAGAGAACAGTCCTCTTTTCATCACTTAACCTTGAACTGAAGGACTCCCGTATCGCATTAAGTTGGTGTCGTATCAAGGCCAGAATGAGTCCTGATGTGGACTTTAGATTTACCTGCTTAGCTTCCCTCATTATGTGCACTGTCAGGTGCTATCAGATCAGCCGTGTTTGTGTCAAGCATTTTCAGTTCAGCCATGGCCTGGAGACTTAATGTTTTTTTTTGCCAAGCTTTCCAGCGAAAAGAGGGCTGCAGATGAATCTCAATAATGAGCCATGTGCTCCAAACAGCAGGATTCTTGTATGGTCTCCTGTTCAAGCTGTGTCTGTGAGTATGCTTGCTTTGCCACCCAAACAAGCCAACAGGGGGCTTTATAAGTGCGCTGCCCCATTTTAGAATAAGGGATTATTTAAATATCTGAATACTCAATCAGTAGGAAATAATTAAGCATTCTCAAATCAGCCCTGCATCCGTTAAGCATATTGATCAGCCATGGTCTACAGGATACTGTACACCGAGCCATCTCAGCGGACACCTTGAAATGCAAATCAATTTGATCTCAATTGACTACCCATTCACTCATTCACTTTCCTTTGACTTATTCCCGGATTTATCAGGGGTCGCCACATCTGAATGAATTACCCTGGCAATTGTTTGACACAGTGAATGCCCTTCCAGCTGCAACCCAGCACTGAGAGTAAAACATTTCTTATTATACTTTTTGTGTTTTGGTGGTCAAAAGGGCATCAATGTGTGGATGTCAAATGAACATCAAGGTTTTCACATCAAATCGATTTGCATTTTTAACATGTTTTTTACATCAAGGTGCCTGCTTGAAAATGTGTACAGTAGGATCTTTTACAAAGCAGTTCACAAACTTACCGGTTTACTATTTCAAAACGCAGCAATTTAAAGGGAACCTATTTTACCCCTTTTTCAAGATTTAAGATAAGTCTTAAATGCGTCTGTAAAGTTTAAACTCAAAACACCCATCAGATTATTTAATATACCTTCAAGAATATTCAAATTTTCTGCTTTGAACACATTGTAGCTGTTTTTTGTGGCCTGTGACTTTAATGCTAGTTCTCTCCGCCCACCGTTTCCACGTGCCTGTCAGAGTGTGCCTCAATCTCTGCCTCGGCTGCGTCAGATAAACAGCACAGTGACAGACATGAAGGAAGCAGATCTCACGTAACGTTTGTGAGAAATACTACAGTGAGAACTTTCCCAATGATTATTTGATGTATTTGTTGTGGAGTTGAGATAATTAGGACGATGAGTCACACACAAGTTCATGCACATACACACAGACACACACACACGGCGCATGCATTTAACTTTGCACTGTTTTTGCACACAATTGTGACAGGATACATGTTAATATCCCCTGCTGTATGGATATCCGTTATGTTAATGTGCAAAATTACGGAGACCCGGAAGGGACGTGATGGTGGAAAAAAAAAACTGAGTGGGAGAAAAAAAATGGGTGGGAGAAAAAAAAAACAGTGATAGGAAAATATATATTTTTTAAAGTTTTTGCGTTCCCTCGCAAAGATTGCGTTCCCTCACAAAAATGTTTTGCGAGGGAACGCAATGATGTTTTGCGAGGGAACGCAAAGAGGTTTTGCGAGGGAACGCAAAACTGTTTTTCCACAAACACTTCCTGTTCACTTCATACATGTCAACCCTCCCATTTTTGCCTGCATTATCCCGTATTTTACAATTCTATCCTGCTATCATCATATCATTCAGTATTGTCCCATATTTCTCATGTATTTTTAATCTTGAAAACACGCTGAAATTAATATAAAAATGTCTGCATTCACTTTCTTTCCATTAAAGCTGTGGGTCGATCATCACCCTGCAACCTCTGAATCAGCCAATGACTGGTATAAGCGCTGACTGACAGACGCGCTCCGTATGATAAACTGATCCCAGATCAGCTTCTGTACACGCCATCTAAAGAGGAGCGAAAGTGCAGGGCATTTTGGTATATTCGGGTGTATGTTTAGACAAGACAAAAACTCTTAATAATTTGTAAACATGTCCGTACTGCGTGTTTTATTTTAAACACACCTACAAACTAATGCACAAACAGTTACGAAAGTAAAGGAATACTTTCATTATAGATCTGTGCATTATACAGTGACACCACTGTAATCAAATAAAAAACAAAAGATTAATTTGCTGCTCTTCACTTGTTTGATAACAGAGGAGTCACTTTGGTGTGTACAGAAGCTGATCTGGGATCAGTTTATAATACGGAGCGATTCTGTCAGTCAGCGCTTATACCAGTCGTTGGCTCATACATACATGCATTCGCTGATACTGAATGATATGATGATAGCAGGATAGAATAGTAAAATACGCGATAATCCACTCAAAAACGGGAGGGTTGACATGTATGAATTCATTAATGAATTCACTTAAGTGAACAGGAAGTGTTTGTGGAAAAACAGTTTTGCGAGGGAACGCAAAACATCTTTGCGAGGGAACGCAATCTTTGCGAGGGAACGCAAAAACTTTAAAAAATATATATTTTCCTATCACTGTTTTTTTTTCTGCCACCCATTTTTTTTTCTCCCACTCAGTTTTTTTTCCACCATCACGTCCCTTCCGGGTCTCTGTACAAAATAAACCTTTAAATTAAAATAAAAATAAATTTAACATCCACAAACCATAATTGAAGCATCTTCTTTTATAATTGTACTGACACGCGGCTGTGGTGATAAAGACGGTAAAATCGCAGTAATTCATTACAAACATGCACTGTTTTAAAAACGTTTTAAGCTTGTAAAACTCATTCTTGATCACGTTTGATGATCACAGAAAGCTGTACAGATCTTTTAATCACAGTTGCTTTGCACACATCCTGTCTTGTTGATGTTGAGACATGTTAATACGCAGCTGTCAGTCAATTTGGTGGGCGGGGAAACCGCACTCCTACGTCACGTTGCAGTGGGCTTGGATCCTATTATAACATCTGGAAATTTCAAAAAAGAGACTTATTGTCTTTTTATTCACCGTGGACACACTATACCTACACACAGTTCTGTCTAAACTACTTACAAAAGTTGATTTTCATCATAGATGCCCTTTAATGCACATATATAAAGAGGCAGAAAACAAAATGGCCTCTCATGCTGTTTTCCTGCACAGTCCATTAACTGAGGTAAGCCAGACCCACTTCACATCTCATACATTGGAAATAAACCCCTCAACCACACTGAAGCACTGGGTTAAAATGATCCCGGGGGAAAGCTTGTGAAAGAGGCAGGTCTATAACCCTTGGCTATGGGGAATTGCTCTTTTGGACCGTTTTGGAATAAATTGAGTGCTGTCTGTTAGCAGCCGCACCAGAGCTGTCAGATTGTCATGTCATTTAATTCTAGAAATAGCTGTGAGGAGGGTTAGAGAAAGAGGCAGCAGGATTATCCGTGTTTATAAGCAATGCTAAAAAAGGATCTCAGCATGACTGCAAGACGCATAAAATGCTCTTTGCATGGAAAATGTCAATTTCATCCTTTGGTCTTGGTGTGAAGGTTGTGTTGTGTTGTGTTGTGTTGTGTTCTGTTTGGCGCCATCTGTTGGTACTGAAACGTTACGCAGTCAAAGCTGGCAAATTTATTTCAGAATATCAAAACATAATATTCTTTCATTCAGGTTTTGTAGAAAATTAAGCAGATCAGTGATTTTTGCATAATACTTGTTGTCTTTCCGGCTAAATTTACAAAATAATGACAAAAAGAAATAAAAAAAGATGGCCTTTTCTACGCAACTTGTTTGTTTTGTTTTGAACATTATTTTTCATATCTGCTTGGCCGTTAGCGTAGCCTAATTGCCACTGTTAAGTTTTTTTTTTTTTTAGTATATAGTATAATGTTACTTATTGTTTGTTGCTTACATGAACAGTCGTCTTTAAACTCATGGAACGTTCTAGAACTTTCTAGCTCATGTAATGCTTCTCAAGGGCAACAGAAACAGGTGTTGAAATTTTGAATGAACAACATTGTTTGGTCTTATTTTGATATTCTTCTTATTAAAGATCACATTAATTTATAATTTTATGGCTTCATTAATCTTCACTTTGTATGCTTTATAGCACAGTGAGCAATTTTATCCAGATGACTTAAGCATCATAGTTAAATTTATCCAGTAAATTAATGTTTACTGCTTCACCTAATTAGTATTTATTTATTTTTATTTACTTTAATAAGAAAATTAAAAAGTCAACTGACTGTTTTTATGTTTTTGAGTCGTTTTAAATTCACACACACTGATTTTTTGATCAATGGTTGTTGTTGCATTATACATATAATATTCATTCATTCATTCATTTTCTTTTCCGCTTAGTCCCTTTATTAATCTGGGGTCGCCATAGCAGAATGAACCGCCTACATTATAATAGAATAGAATAAAATAGAATAAAATAGAATAGAATAGAATAGAATAGATTAGAATAGAATAGAATAGAATAACTAAAAATAAAAATGTCAACAAAAGTTAGTTGTTGGAGCAGAGATCAAGGTCACATAATACAATCTGAAATCATCAATAAACAAAACAGCTGCATATCATTAAATGGTTCATTAACATTTTACAGATGCAGATTAATTATTTTACAGCTGATTAATTATTCAGATTTTCTAAACATCATCAGAAAACATTTTTATTTTTATTTTCTATCCAGCTTACTTACAGATGTCTCTAAATTGAGAGCACATATGCTTTTGCACAAACATTTTTTGTGTCCTGCTGATATTGTATTGCCTATTCCTTTATATGACGTTTGCTTTGGCACTTGTTAACCTGTCATTTTGAAAACTCTTGAACCTTCTAGAAACTTCGAGGCTATGCAATGTTTCTCAGGGACAATAGGAAGAGAAGTATTACACAAATGAAAAGACAGATGTGTTTGTTTTATGTGTTTTTTTCTGTAGTAAGATTGCAATAATTTACACAATGCAATACAGATGTACTGATTTTCATAAATGTATTCATACTGTTGCTTCATTAATCTCATTTTGCGTGCTCCATGGCCACAGTAGCAATTTAATCCAGGTGACTTGATTTAAATCCAGAATTTATATTTAATGTTTACATATATTTAAGCTGTCACTAAATAAATGCTTACTGCTTAGTCTAAAATGTTTTTATTTAAACATAAAGCTTTATATTTTAGTATTTATTATTAGTTATATTATTATATGTTCTTAGTTTTATGATAAAAAAATATAATATAATATAATATAATATAATATAATATAATATAATATAATATAATATAATATAATATAATATAATATAAGTTGGCGTTTCTGTGTGGAGTTTGCATGTTCTCCCTGCGTTCGCGTGGGTTTCCTCCGGGTGCTCCGGTTTCCCCCACAGTCCAAAGACATGCAGTACAGGTGAATTGGGTAAGCTAAATTGTCCATAGTGGATGAGTGTGAATGTGTGTGTGGAAGTTCCCAGAGATGGGTTGCGGCTGGAAGGGCATCCGCTGCGTAAAATCGTGCTGGATAAGTTGGTGGTTCATTCCGCTGTGGCGACCCCGCAAGGGACAAAGCCGTCAAGAAAATGAATGAATGAATAATATAATATAATATAATAATTATATCTATCAAAATAATAATTCTGTGGATCCTAATTCAATATAGCACAGGTTTATGGTGGTGATTTAATATGAAAAAGATAAATAAAAATACCTGATATATTTTTTTTTTAATATATATAATTGTTGTTGACCAGCGTGTATCTAACATGCTAGAGAGCAACAAACCCCGCCTCTGCCTGACCAAGGGGGCGTCTTTAAAGTGTACACAGCCAAGCACGAACCAATAGGGATTCAGAAAGACAGAGCTCTGTGTCAGCACTGCCCAATAAGGTGATCCTATGTTTGGATATGGACTTTCTCAGGGTATATAACATGGAAGAAGCCTGCGCGTCACTGCCTGACGCCAAGGGTTGGGGTGTGCAGGGGCAGAAGTAAAACTTGCTTTAAACTTACATACTGAGAACATTCTTCTTTTTTCCACTTTTAATAGTATCTTCTTTAGTATTTTATTTAATAAACTTTAATATATTTGATTTTAAACAAGTCATATAATCGCCGAAAGGTAAGTGCAACATTTATTCATTTATGGTATTTCAGTTCTTTGCATAAATACGAAGTGTACGGTTTAACGTTATATTAATTTGTCACTTTTCGTTCGGGGTCCAGATGTTTCGTTTGAAGTTGGTCGTTAATCAGGCCTACTACAAATGTCCTCTACCATCCTAAAACAACAGAAGACTCTCTTCGTCCGTTCGCTAAACTTAAAATAACGTTACATAGTTTCAAACATTGAAGTTAAAGTGTAACTATGTTATTATATTGTTTTTAAAAGTTATTTTAAAGTATGACACAAACTCTGATGGTTAAGTGTTGGTGTTGGTGTTTAACCATTGCTGACCCACTGGTGGACGGACATGCCCAGACATGACCAGCGGCCCTCGCGCACAGTGACGCATCAGTCTGTGGACCCCAGCTCTACAACACTGCGTTCACGATTATAAAGCGCAAATTAATATAAACAAGCAGTTTGGAGAAATGACTGTGTACAAATTTAAATGAGTCAGAGTTTCGTAAGCCTCAACATGCCCGGGCATGTCGCGTTAATTCGCCGCGTCGTTATTCAAAATGGACACTTGTTTTAACTGCCCTACATGGTGACCACAGTTTCACACGGTGGTGTCAAATTAATTAAAAGATATTGTAGAACAGTTTTTAGGGGGAACACTCTATCATAATTAATTCCTCTTTTGTATTACTCGCTTAGAACTGGTAAAGCAAGAAGTGTCGATGCACAAAACCATTAATCAATACGTAACATTGCAATAGGTTTAGCAATGACCTATTATTAGTTTCTGTTGGTCTTAGAGCCCAGTTTAAGGCTTTGAAGGCAATGTAAAGTCTAAAATAATTATTTATTTTTTTAAAACCAAAATTAAGCTCACTGGCATGTATGATTTAATCAAATTTGCTTTAAAAAAAGCCCTTTTCTACTTTACAGTTAAATGTGCTCATGAGTTATTCTATATTATAATGTTTGGGAGCAGAGCCTTAAACTTATGTATGGAAAAAGTAATTAGGAACAAGTTTGAGTTATGTTTTCCTCCAAATTAATCCTTACATCACATGACCAGTACAGAAATTTGTTGTATATGAATATTGCTGTAATCTTTAACAGTACTTTAGTAACAAGTTCCTGTTTTGGTATTATTTAGATGATTGACCAGGTGACCGGAACAGGGGTTTTGCCCTTTGCAGTCCAGCTCAAATCTCTTCTAGACCAAGAGTCCAGATATCAGCCCAAACTCTGTGGACTCCGCGTCATTGAGTCCGCTCAGGATAATGGTCTGCGAATGACCGTCAAGCTGAGAGACTATCAAGTGAGAGAGCTTCTCTCCTTGACTCGATTCTTTGGCTTCTGTGCAGAGACGTTTTCCTTTGCTGTGAATCTCTTAGATCGATTCCTGGCTGTGATGAAGGTATGTGCGCTATTGTCCAGTTTTTGAGAAATACGACTGTCATCTCAGCACTTGGCCTTCTGAATATGAGGCAAAGAGGCTCTGTTTGAATTATATTTTTATTTTTTCTTCAGATTCAGCCCAAGCATCTGTCCTGTGTGGGTCTGTGCTGCTTCTACATCGCTGTGAAGACTTCAGAAGAGGAGAAGAACGTTCCTCTGGCCAGTGACCTCATTAGGATCAGCCAGAATCGCTTCACGGTTCACGATATGATGAGGATGGAGAAGATCATTCTGGAAAAGCTCAACTGGAAGGTCAAGGCTCCGACCGCTCTTCACTTCCTCAGATTCTTTCACTCTCATATTCAAGAGAAGGTGGACACAGAAAGGTGAATGGCTTGCTCCCATATATACAGTGTTTATTTTTGACAATTAATTTAAAATATTTTATATTATTTTAAGAGTTCACGCTTCGATATTGCTTCATAATGAAAGCTAGTTTGGCATGCTGTCCCGGGAGAGAAACCTGTGCTCAGATAAGTGAGCCTAGTCCTACTAATTGGGAGTTTGGATTAATCTGATTGGCTGACTAATGATTGTGGATGGGAGACCAACCGCGATCAATCATATCACGTGCGCTTCTCAACATAAGTTTGTGAAACTGCATGAATGAAATGGAACCGTTTTTGTTTACCTACTGTGTAGGCCTAGATGATATGGCCAGAATTCATATTATGACCGATTTCTTAATTTCAGCCAATACAATATAATTCTGATATCAATTGTAATATTTAAAAGGCCTCAGAATAATTTAAGAACTTCCTTTACGTCTAAACAAGGTCTCAAACTAATTGGCCAAGTCTATGAAACATCTTAAACAATATTTAAAAAAATAAATAAAAAGTTTAACCTTTTAACTGTCTGTTCTACCAAATGGTTGACCACGTTTTGACTGTTTTTAAATGGCTTACACACACACACACCGCATTGTTGGTTTACAAAAAACAAGCAAACATAATCCTGTTGCACTACTACCCTTGACTTTGGTCTTGTAAAAAAAAAAAAAAAAAAAAAAAAAAAAGCATGTTAAATGAGAATCTGAGTTATTTTATGGCATACTTCTAAAAAAGAAAGATTTTGTATTTAATTTTTATTTTGCTTCTGTTTTTAAATAAATTGGTCTTACACTTTTTTTTATTTATTTTTTAATTTATTTTATTATTATTATTATTATTATTATTATTATTATTTTTCAGATTTTTCATAGTACATGTATTAATTCCGGTACTTTTATCAAACCGACATATCAACCATTTGGTAGAGGTTGATATTTTAGAAATTATGGTATGTAGAAAAAAAATGCATTGAGTGTTAACTAGCGACATTAGGAGTTAAGAAACTCAATCCAAAAGTTTTCTTGATGGGGCAGTTAAAGGGTTAATGTTTAATTTTTACATTGTATTAAACCTAAACAAGAAATGTGAAAACATAAATTAACTTAACACTCGTATACTTTTATTTACCTTTAAACTAAATAATATAGACTGATTATTCTTGGACTGAAATAAGAGCCAGGATACAGAAGTGAGCTACATGAATTGATGAAGATGGCGCTGAGGTTTCATTTACAATTTGGCTTAAATTGTCAAAGTTACCCCATCTTGTAACTCAAAGTAGAAAAACCGTGAGAATCAGTAGCATTTACCACTCACTTTGAGCACTGTTGGGTGGATTCTTAAACTTTCACCATTTAATGGGCCTACATGAAATGTGCCGCACAATGAATGTACTTTTTCAATCGCTCTTTGTATCTTCACCGACCCTTGAAGCCTTGTTGATGAGCTTTTTTTTTTCTCTCAGGATTTTATGACAAACTGGAAATAAAAAAACTGCATTTATTTGTAATTTTATAACATTTGTAAAAGTTATCACTATATTTTATTTACCTTGCTGATTAAAGTTTTTTTTTTTTTTTTTTTTTTTTTTTTTTTTTTTTCTTGTAACCTGATTTAAATGTTATTGTACACCTTACTAAAAATATTTTCTATGTTGTTTTTCAGTAAGAGGATTCTGAACATCGAGAGGCTTGAGGCTCAGTTAAAGGCATGCCATTGCTCATTTACTTTCACTAAACTAAAGGCAAGTTGTTATTATTATTATTATTATTATTATTATTATTATTAATGGTCCAGGTATATTTAAAGCTTGATCATAATTATATAATTGTCTCTACAGCCTTCGCTGCTTGCTTTGTCTCTTCTGGCCCTGGAGATTGAGGATCAGCACGAGTATGAGCCAGTTCCAGCCCTGAAAGAGGCTCTAGATGGTCTGCAGCAGACTTTGAATGTGAGTTTCTTAAAATTGAAAGTTGCTTTACAGATTTCCACAAAATGGCTTGTGCTTGACATGTCTACTTAGTTGGGAAATGGCATGAAGACAAACTAAGATCACATTTACATGTCGCTTAAATATGCATATATTTTTCTGTTTTAGACTTCACTGTCCACACTGAGATGTTTTTAATCAGCAAATGTATTTTCAAAAACCCTCTCAAAAGTGACATTTTGAAACCGCTGGTTACATTTCAAAGAGACAAAAGGAATAAATGGCAGACAGAAATTATGGGAATCAAAGCATTGTGTGTCTTGAGTACAGGGATGAAAGTGTTTGTCGTTAATGTTTAGAACTAACTTTTAGGAAACTAAGAACTATATAGTGTGGACGCTGAGGATTGTTTTTTTTTTTTTTAATAAAGATAAAGACACCATATTAATGCATCCAAATTAGTGTAGATCCAACTGTATTGCGCAACTAGTTTTGATCGCAGTCGTCAAATTAAATCATAATTTAATAGAAATCATTTTATCTTTTTTTTTATTTATATATCTGAGTGTAATTATCAAAAGAATTTAGGGTACAATCCATTAGATTTTTAGGAGTGGCAATAAACACTCATTCAGTGACCTATATTAGGTTGCATATTGCAGTGCATGGAAGCATTAAAATGCTTTTTAAATGGGTGATTTCTGTAGTTTATATCTAAACAATACATTTCTATCTATTTTTGTGTTAGAAACTTAATTTTGTTGTGTGTATTTCAGGTTAAAGCTGGAGACCTGGTTTGTGTGAGGGAGCTTGTTGCTAAGTGCCTGGTTGAATATTCCAGCACTAAGTGCCAGAAGCCAAATGGCCAGAGACTGCGGTGGATGATTTCTGGTAGAACTGCCAGACAACTGAAGCACAGTTACTATAAGATCGCCCATCTACCCACAATTCCTGAATATGCTTGTTAAGACTATTAGTGTTGAGTGCCCATAACCGAAAAACATTCAATCCTATGGAAAAATGTGTGAATGGCTTAATTATCGCTACATTTTCTGCCTTCAGATTATGGTTTTATATAGTTTGTAAAGATGATGTTATGGGTACCTAACTCTAATTTCTTGACCATTTCTAATTTTGTTACTCACTTCCCCAGTCTTTATATTCTCATTGACACTTTTCCATGATTGTATTCATTTACATCCACACTGATTCCATCTTGATTACTAGTCAAAAGTGGTTTTCAGCAAGTTACTCAGATGGCTTACACTGGTAAGGCTTGCACATGTACAGTATGTTCATTTGAATCGGTGCAAAAAGCGCTGGTTGTTTGAAGCAATGAAGTATAGAACCGCCTAGGTCCTCAGTCCACTGTGTGGAAGAGGAGGGAGAAGGGTTTTGAGATTCAAACTACAACAATGGAACCAAGAGATCAGGCCCGAAACCCTTAACTCCCACCCTAGGTTGTCAGCTGTCGAAATGCACACTCCTACCCAAGGTGATGAAACGAGATGTTTTCTTTTCTTCTGCTTTCTAATGTGGAATGGCTTTGGAAATGCAGGTTTTAACTTGATTTAACATGCCTTTAAGAGGAAGGATTAGTTAAGTACTTATTGACCAGTGTTCTTTGTTTTGTTTTTGGACATTTGGTTATTACTACAGTATCTATGACCATTTGTTTTACACCTGGTTTAAATAAAACTAATACAACACAAAAAAAGAGTGATACAAATAAAACTGTTGAAATGGATTGTGTTATTTGAAATTGCTCTTTTTTGTTTTGGCTCTAATCTGGAATTTGAAAGCAGCTTTCTGTAAAATGTAGTTGAACCTTTCAATAAAACCTTATTGAAATGTAAAACGCACTGGCTCATTTGTGGTGTTTGAGAAGAGGCATTTCAGAAGTGCATTAATATGATTTATTAATTCAAAGGATAGCGGCGCTAACAGTCTTTTGAAACCACTGTGGTGGTGGTTACAAAAAAAAAAAAACCTTGGCATTTGTAAATTAAAACCACCATAAAGGCTCCTTGTGATAGAGTGCTTTATAACAATAGCTGAAATTTGTTGCGATATGCTCCTTGTATTTTAAACCTGAAACTGGAGAAAGAAAACTCAAAAAAAAAAAAAAGTGCAAATTGGTAAGAAAAGCAGTCCGTTTATTTTTGCAAGCTGGAGAAATCTGGTCCTCCACCTTGAAAGTTCCCAGAGATCTCTGCCCCGCTGAAGTCAAATCCAGGGTTCTGTTTGAAAGAGGAAAACATGAAATGTAGACAATGGATACAATTGTTTAAAATAAAACACTGTCATTACAGACACGCTGCATTTGCTATTAATAGATAAGTGTTAACTAACATGGCTTCAAAATTTCACAGAATTTAAATGTTATTCAGAAGGTCGTGATTTGCACTTGTTGAAAAGTAACGTGTGTATATATATGTTTTTTTTTTACATTCTTGGCAGATATCTAAACAGGTGTTTCGGCAGTGAGGAAGGCATTGTGCAAAAACATCTGTTTTTTTTTTTGTTTTTGTTTTTATCTCCCAAGAATGTAAAATAAAGCTATATAAGTTACTATTAACAAGTGCAAATCATGACCTGAATGATAATATTAAAAAGATTAATGCAAATTTTAAAAACTGTGAGCGTGCAGTGCAAACTTCATTACTAAATGAGAATGTTTTAATGGTTTACTGTAATAAAAGTTAGAAAATCAATATTTGTTGGAATAACCCAGCTTTTCAACACTATATGAAACGACCTTTTCTAAAATAAAAAAAATTTAATTACCATTTCTGTTTATGAAATTTGGAGGAAATGTTCTCAGATCTAAATAAATAACATTTCACTCGTACACATACCTAAAAAATAAGTAAATACAAAGAAGCAGAGTTTAATAATTGTTTTCCATAGATTTATATGTATTTAGTTAGTGCAGATTTAAGTCGCCAGTAGGGCTGTACAATTAATCGGAAAAAAATTGTGATCTCGATTCGACCCTGCATACGATTTTAATTCAGGCGATTATATTTCCATGGTTAGGAGAGAAGAGTGAAGGCGGTTGCACATTGTCTTCACATTATATTATATACGTTGCTCAGCAACATGGACACCTCCAAATGGTGTTAAAAGTGTCTTCATGTAATGACGCATTCGCGGCTGCGAAATCACACAAGATGACACACTGTTTACTACCAAGAGTAAACGCCAATGTCGTTTACTTTAGTGAACAGAACCTGCATAAGCTGTGGATAACAGGTAATAAAGTTGCAAATAACGTTCAGTTTGTTGCAAACTAAACCCAAAGGGACGGCAGCCATGACATGAGCACACTCAGCAGTGAAAAGTGAAACATTTAAATCAGGGATTCTCAACCGGTGGGCCGTGGCCCACTAGTGGGCCTCAGCAATCCTACAGGTGGGCCGCGAGATAGCTTAAAATTAACTCTCAATATTATATTATAATTTTTGGATTTCATTATTAATATGCTATAATAAAATGATCGAAGTAATGCACTTTCTCCTGTTCTCTGATTGATTACCTCAAACTCTGCGCAAAAACAGCCGCATGATCGTGTCTGCATGCGGCCAATAATATCCAGCTGCAAACGCAACCGCCATCAGATCGACGCATTTCAACAGCTTGACTGTATTTTACATTTGTCGGTTTTGAATAGTAGATATTTAATAGTAGATATTCAGCAATCTAGTTTAAAGCAGAAGCTGGTTTTTTGCAATCTCCCTGTTGACCTGTGGTTCTCTTTGAATCTGTGCATGTTTTTAAAATATATAGATATTTATAATTAGTTTTAATATATATTATATAGTTTTAGTTTTACATATAATTAAATTTAAATAAAATTATATACATTTTTAAAATTAACAAATATATTATATATATATATATATATATATATATATATATATATATATATATCTTTCATAGCGAACACAAAGTGGTACGGTACGATACAGTTAGGTATGCTTTTATGGCCGTTTCCACTGTCAAAATGTACCAAAAAAGCAAACCGTACTGTACCACATTTTGGTCACCCTTTCCAAAGGGTACCTAGCTCAATAAAAGGGTACCAAATGGCAGAGCAAGAAACACAGCTGAATGCTATTGGTTTACAGAGAAGCGTCACTAGCACGTACACATGCAGGATAATAAAAACAACGAAACCGCCATTTTTAAATACACAGCAGAGACATTACACCGTAATAATATATACATATAATAACGAGCTATGGTCGACCCGAGCTCAAACAAACCTTGTTGTCATTTTGATGAACAGCCACAGAGCCAAGAAGAACAAAATCTGCCGTGTCCTGTTGTTGTTTTACGAGGTGATGTAAAAGCGCGAGTGGTTTCACTTCGCGTCTACATTTGAAATAACGAACTTGAGCTTATAATAGTAATGTGCACGTGATTTATTGAAATGCTTCTGACATCAGATCCTTTCAGAAAAGGACAATTGAGAATGACGTCGACTGAAACTTTCTGTCATACACCACGCCCACCATTGGTACCCTTTTGGCAGTGGAAACACAAGCCTGATGAAGGTGACCTGTACTGTACCACTCAGTGGAAATGGGCCAAAAGTGTTGTGCATGTAAATAAATGTTTACTCGGTCAGTATAACTACTCTAGCCTATATAATGTTGAATATAATGCAAGAGGGAATCTGATGATGACAAATGTTTCATTTTACCAGTGAAAAAAATGGTCTAAGAACGTTGTCAATGACAAATGACAAGCATATGTCTCAAACATTCAGTGTTTCCCCTACCATTATATAAGGGGGGCGCCCCGCCCTCCCAACGACTGTACCTGCTCCCCTTGAAATCACGTTAAGTGTGTTAGTGCCAGATCACAACTTTTTTTTTTTTTTTTTAAACAAGCTAAATAGCCGTATGTAATATCTTATTTACACAACAGCATGTCATTTCTGTTCTGCGCTCGCGTCACAGCAGCTAAAATATATACAGATACAGATGTCCCAAGTGTCCCGGAAGTTCCGCAAAAGAACGATAATCTCCCAGAAATCGCCTGTCTCCCGCCCGGTCCTCAAACATGTCCCGCATCCTTCCCCGCTCTTCAGATATGTCGCGCACATCTCATGCTGTGATGCGAGCGGAGCTATCTCCTCTATCTAGTGTCTAGTTATGACCCCTCCGGGAAGCTCTGCGTGTTTTACGCAAATTCATACCGGCTCCGTGATCCCCCAAAATGAATTAAAAATACCCGGAAATCATGGCGATGAGAGTTAACGAGAAAGAGAACAGATCGCGAAAGGAGCAATGATGGTCTAGGCATTACATTTGTTAGGTTAAATGAATAGAGCAGTAAAGATATCGTGAGTGCAAATCCCCCTCTCTCTCTCTCTCATTGAGTGATCTGCTGTCAATAGTTGGAGACGAGCAAAGTATTTGAATGGTCTGCGTGTATTTAGGCCTTTTTACATATAACAACTGAAAGTTCTATTTGGACAATATTGCAAGTCCACTAAAAGCTGGCTGGAATTATTAGATAACTTTTTTAACATAAATATTTAATAATATAACTTCTTGTTATACACTCATTGCTATAAGAAGTAGTTTATGGGCCTATTTCCTTTTAGTAAAAAAGTATTAGATTTATAGATGTGCATTTTAACTCATTTTCATTTTTAGTCATTTGCGATGTTTCCAATTGCATTGTTTGTCATTTTTCTGTGGCGGTTCATTCTGCTTTGGCGACCCCTGATAATTAAGGCACTAAGCTCAGTAAAATGAAAGGATGAATTATTTTCTGTAAAGCCGATTCTGGCCATGGCATGTTCACATCTAAATTTTTGTAAGAGACATGTTTAATAAATGTCTCAATAAATGGGCCAGACATTTCTGACTTTCCATACCAAGAGGCTCAGGAAATGTTCTTCCAGAAGCCCATAAACATTGCAGTGACAAAAGCTGCACAGTTTGTGAATAAAAAAAAAAGATATAAAATAAATGTTAATTTATAATTTACAAACAGTTGTACAGTTTAAATAGTTGTTCAGTTATTCACTGCTGTCATTAAAGACGATGACTCCTTGTGTCAGTGTGAGTCTGAACAGCCATGCTACGTTGTGCCGCGTCACACTGCAGGCCCAATCCACAAAAAAAAAAAAAAAAAAAAAAAAAAAATTGTAAACCTAGGGGAAACACTGAACATAATAATTCAACTTTAGAATCATCATTATAAATTTAATGAATAAAAATAATTATATTCTGACGTCTTCACTTCACTTGTGAATTAACAACCAGGACATATTTAAAGTCATTTCGAGTCTATACAAAATGTAGCATTTTACCCAACAGTAGACATAGGCCAAATATTATTATTGTTGTTTTACCATATGTTTGAGAACAACAATAATAATAGGCTACTCATATTAACCTTTATTTTACATCTACAGAATCGTGAAAATCGTGATCTTGATTTTAAGCAAAAAAAAAATCATGATTCTCATTTTAGCCAGAATCGTGCGGCTCTAGTCGCTGGCCATCTGACAGGTGTGTGGAAATATGTGTTTCAGGCTTTTGCGTGCACATACTTGGCTTTTACACCAATGTGACAATGCCATTTTGACAAGGTGCGAGTTATTTCCCTGAATATCTGCTACGTGTGACAGAAGTGTAACCCCAGCAGGGTGTAATAATAATAGTCCCGCACCTCTCTCTGAAACCTCTCCAGCGTGAGCTTCCTCTGCATCTGATCCTGCACCCACGGGTCGGCCATAAACTCGCCCTCCAAAAGAGACTGCCAGCAGTTCCCAGCCTCTCGGTTTGTCTTCATAAGAACTATACGGATCAATTTTTTATCCTCTGAAAGCAGAGAGAGTTTGTTTTTTCGGAGCGGTTGAGGAAAGACACGAGCATTATTTACTCTGACATGAATTGGTAAATGGCTTTTAGTTGTACCTAATGTCCACGTTGCTTCATCGCAGACTGTAGATCCAAACAGCTTCCCCTAAGAGACGACAGAAAACTGAATTTAGCATTTAGAAGTAGCTGACAGGTTCTGTTAGCATCACTAGCAACAACATGTAGCTCAGTGGGGCTTTTCATATGCCTGTGCCACACGCTGCAGCACGCAACAGAGGTGCATGACAGTAATTACACTTATACACGCTCGAATATGATCGTGTGTTTACATGACAGGACGTCCTATACAGACACACAACTGTAACATTTACATTTATTCATTTGGCAGACGGTTGTATCCAAAGCGACTCACAAAAGAGGATAGAAGAAGCACTTCAAATCAACAGACATCAGCAGCAACATATAGATGCCATGACAAGTCTAGGATTGCTTAACAGTGTTTTTTCTATGTACATAATGCAGATGAGCAGATAGATAAAGAAAAAATAGAGAGTGCTGTTATGGGACGATTAAATGATTTAGTGCTATAATGGACCAACTGGGGCACTCGTATTCAGGTTAAGCTCTGAGATTGCTCTTATTCTGACCAATGCATTTCTATGACTCTTTCAATGTTTCTATGCAATTAAAGCAGAAAATGACTGAACGGGGTTTTAGAATAAAATAAAAAAATTTTTTTAAATAAAAAACAGAATGATGAGCTGTATACCAGGAAGAATCAGACCAACAACAACAACAACAACATAATTTGAGAGTTTTAGATAATTTTAATAGTAAAAAAGTAAAAAAATTCAAAATCTAACAAAAGAAGTGCCTATACCAATTCCATAATTATAATTACACACGCACACACACACACATTATTAGGTACATCCGTCAAACTGCACGCAAATTTCTAATCAGTCAATCGCATGGCAGCAACTCAATGCATTTAGGCATGTAGACATGGTCAAGATGATCTGCTGCAGTTCAAACCGACCATGAGAATGTGAAAGAAATGTGATTTAAGTGTCTTTAAATGTGGCATGGTTGTTGGTGCCAGACGGGCTGGTCTGAGTATTTCAGAAACTGCTGATCTACTGGGATTTTAACGCACAACCATCTCTATGGTTTACAGAGAATGGTGCGAAAAAGAGAAAATATCCAGTGAGGGGCAGGTCTGTGAGCGCAAATGCCTTGTTGATGCTAGAGGTCAGAGGAGAATGGCCAGACTGGTTCTAGCTGATAGTAAGGCAACAGTAACTCAAATAACCACTCGTTACTACCGAGGCATGCAGAAGAACATCTCACAACACGTCGAACCTTGAGGCAGATGGGCTACAGCAGCAGAAGACCACACAGAGTGCCTCTCTTGTCAGCCAAGAACAGAAAACTGAGGTTACAATTCGCACAGGCTCACCAAAATTGGACAATAGAAGATTGGAAAAACGTTGCCTGGTCTTATCAGTTGATTTCTGCTGCAACATTCGGATGGTAGGGTCAGAATTTAGCATCAACAACATGAAAACATGGATCTATCCTGCCTTGTATCAATTATTCAGGCTGGTGGTGGTGGTGTAATAGTGTGGGAGATATTTTCTTGGAACACTTTGGGCTCATTAGTACCAACTGAGCATCGTGTCAACGCCACAGCCTACCTGAGTACTGTTGCTGACCATGTCCATCCCTTTATGACCACAGCGTACCCATCTTATTATGGCTACTTCCAGCAGGATAGAGCGCCAAGTCATAAGCGTGAATCATCTCAGACTGGTTTCTTGAACATGACAATGAGTTCACTGTACTCAGATGGCCTCCACAGTCACCAGATCTTAATCCAATAGAGCACCTTTGGGATGTAGTGGAACGGGAGATTCGCATCATGGATGTGCCGCCGACAAATCTGCACCTACTGTGTGATGTTATCATGTCAATATGGACCAAAATCTCTGAGGAATATTTCCAGTACCTTGTTGAATCAATGCCACGAAGGATTAAGGCAGTTCTGAAGGCAAAAGGGGGTCTAGTAAGGTACTAGTAAGGTGTACCTAATAAAATGGGCAGTAAATCAAAACAGAAAACAGAAGTTAAGATTGTCCCTTTTTCCACTACTGTGACGTACATCCACTTGAAATGGTCATGAAATGAGAAAAAAAATGTAGGGCGGAGCCTGATTTTGTCCTGTTGGAACTGATTGGATTGTTGGAAGATATGTTTTGCTAACAAAATGAAAGTGGACTGACGAATAGATGAAGGCAGTGCAAAAACGAGACACGCCCTGACAGCCCTGCCCTAAAGGCGTTCCATGTGACCAGAAGTGAAGAAAAGTCATTTCGAGGCAGGCGAAAACATTATGGTACACACACACACACACACACACACACACACACACACACACACACACACACACACACACACACACACACACACACACACACACACACACACACACACACCACACACACACACACACACACACACACACAAAAACAGTTCAAAAAAGACAAAAATTATTTTAACATCATTTACATCAAGTTAAAATTTAGGGGTTAGTGGTTGGGACAGCCACCTCCCAACTGATGTACCCAGTATAGTATGATTGTATATATATTAAACTTACTAAAAAAAATAAGCCTTGTGACAATGAATAGGGAAAATGTGGGTCCCCAGAGCCAAATCACTTGGGGTTTTGAGGAAAATCAAAATGGAGGACAACAAGACCTGCTTATACCAGCACCACAATATGTATTAATGTTCTCAGCATGATCTAAGGCATGGGTCTCAAACTCAATTCCTGGAGGGCCGCAGCTCTGCACAGTTTTGCTCCAACACTAATCAAACACAGCTGATCCAAATAATCACATTGTTCAAAAGAGTCTCGAACATCTTGATTAGTTGCATCGGCTGTGTTTGATTAGTGTTGGAGCAAAACTGTGCAGAGCTGCGGCCCTCCAGGAATTGAGTTTGAGACCCATGATCTAAGGAATCTACTCAGGTGTCTGTATTTTTTTGACCACAAGGTGGCGCTGACCTGTACTGGAACTGTGCAGATAAGCTCAGATCATGAAGATCATTAACACACGGCAAGTTCTAATTCATTCATTAATTCATTTTCTTTTCGGCTTAGTCCCTTTATTAATCTGGGGTCGCCACAGCGGAATGAACAGCCAACTTATCCAGCATATGTTTTACGCAGTTGATGCCCTTCCAGCTATAACCCATCACTGGGAAACATCCATACACACTCATACACACACATACACTTCGGACAATTTAGCCTATCCAATTCACCTACACCACATGTCTTTGGACTTGTGGGGGAAACTGGTGCACCCGGAGGAAACCCACGCGAACACGGGGAGAACGTGCAAACTCCACACAGAAATGCCAACTGATCCAGCCGAGGCTTGAACCAGCAACCTCACACACCAAGTTCTAAGTATGCAAAAGTGTTATAGTAATACAGCCTCATTAGAAGAAAGAAATCTTAGCCCTTACATGGGAAAAGTCACTTAAACCTGTGAGAAACTTTGACCTGTTGCTGACACTAGAGGAACTGATCTAGAGATTCTCTTGCTATGGTTAATATCCGGACTGTCCAAATTTCAAACTATTTACCATACAATTTTGCAGGCAGCCATAGGCTTCCAGAGCAGATTAAGAACAATAACAACAACAACATTACCAATTATAATAGATGCCCACGCACATTCACGTCTGTGCTGCAGACCATTGTCTTTAAGAGAATGAAACAGATGTAGCAACAGATCTTTTCTCACAGTCATGTACATCTGAACAGATTATCAAAAGGAAAATAAAAACATTGGGCATTGACTACTGTTTGGATGGAGGAGGATATAAGCGGGTATGTGAGTGAGTTAAAACACCCTAAAGTTGAATTCAAAATCCTTAACTAATTTCAGATAGAAAAAAAATATATATTTTTTTTACATTTAATTGATATCAGCTTTAAAGACCAAATTAAAGCACAAAACCTCAAATGACGTGTAATAAAAGCATATGAATTTAAGTCAAAATGTATGTACATAGGAAAATGTCAAATGTGAGTGTCTACTTCCAATTCATGATTAAGTACTGAAAAAATATTTCACCATTTCAACATAATTGATCTGTACTTAACATATAGAGAAAATAATAAACGATCACATTACTGTAAGTTTACTGTTTAAAAACACCTTGCTGACCAATAGCTAAGACTTAGTACAGCGGAAAAGTTGTAAAAAATTACAATAACAAGTAATTACTATTTGGTTGCTGCACAGTGATCCTTACTTAAAGACTTTTTTATTATTCTTGTTCTAAATATGCTTGACAAGATCTATTTGGTTTAAACTGAATGACAATTTAGTGAGTGTCTTCTGTAAACCACAATAGAAATGAACAATTAACCCCCTTTTCTTCTCTGACCCACATTTCATTTACCAATTAATTTACCACAAAAATAACATTTCTGTCATTAATTATTCACCCTTTACTAGTTTCTTCCTTCTGTCAAACATAAAATACTGTAAGATTCCGGGTAATTTGGCCTAAAATCTAAATCTCGATTAATTGAACATTTTAACTTAATTACGATTGATAAACGATTATTTTAATGATGTATATTTTATTTTTGTCCTCATAGTTCACCGACAGGTTTGGTACAATAAATATGCTCACATATTACAAGTGAGAGATTTTTGAATGCACTATCTACTATCTGTGATTATTTATTAAACATCAATAATGAACAACTGAAATTAAAACACACATTGCCTAACACAAACAGTCACTTTTTTTTCTAATGAAAAAAAGTAAAAATAAATAACTTGCACTTTTGGAAACAAAATTGATTATTTTCAATGTTTTCTATATTAAAATGAGAAAATAAGCAGCATCTCTTCTAAATAATCTTCTAAATCTCTTGTATATCCTGTAAATAATATTTTAAACAGTGCATTTCTTGCATCTTCTGTAAACATATTTTAATGTAAATAATAATTTTAATGTAATAGAAAAAATGCCGTCTCAAGACATCTCATCTCGGAGTCACAAGACTGCACATGCGGTAGGAAAAGTAATTAAAAAAAATCATCCTGGAAAAGTTAGATCGATTATAGGTTCTGAATGTTGATTTCGATTACTTTTCGATTAATCGCCCAGCCCTATGTAAGATGTTTTGAAAAATGCTGAAAACCTGTAACCATTGACTCCTATAATTTTTGTTTACCGTGTTTTGGAAGTCAAGCTTTTTCATTGAGGTAAAGTTGGTTTTATATCCACACATTCGATCATTTTTGAACAGTGACAACTTATGACATGTTCCTTATATTGTTTACCACATTACTTTGAATGTTGGGTCTGAAATAGCATTTAAATAGGGCTGCACGATATTGTTATAATAAAATATTTGTTTTCTCTGCAATATATATTGCGATATAAATACAATTTCACCAGATGACTTAAATAACTCTATTTCTATATCTATATCTATTACATATAATAAACAAACAACAGTCATAAATGAACACAATGGAGCAAATATTAAAGTGAAATAACCTGTGCTTTATGGATTTCTGGAGAGAGTAACAGTATTCAGATACAAAAATGTAACAATCAAATGTAAAATAACACAACACAGTCTTCATCATATAAATAATTCAACAACATTTATCTTTATTAAACCTTAAAAAGGCTGCACGGTGGCGCAGTGGTTAGCACGATCGCCTCACAGCCAGAAGGTCGCTGGTTCGAGCCTCGACTGAGTCAGTTGGCATTTCTGTGTGGAGTTTGCATGTTCTTCCAGTGTTCGCGTGGGTTTCCTCTGAGTGCTCCGGTTTCCTCCACACAAGTCCAAAGACATGTGGTACAGGTGAATACAGGTAAGCTAAATTGTCCGTAGTGTATGTGTGTGAATGAGTGCATATGGACATTTCCCAGTGATGGGTTGCAGCTGGAAGGGCATCCGCTGCGTAAAACATATGCTGGATAAGTTGGCTGATCATTCTGCTGTGGCGACCCCAGATTAATAAAGGGACTAAGCCAAAAAGAAAATGAATGAATCAATAAACCTTAAAAACACATGCAGATGATAAACTTACTCTATTATGGTTCAATTCGAAAGTGTCTCCACAAATCTCATGTACTTTGACCTGCGGATTCTGGTCATCTACTATAATTCCAACTTAACGTTGTACATCTTGCGATGCGATATTGATGCTCAAACGATATATTGAGCAGCCCTACGTGCAAGTATGACTTAAAAACATTTTAAGTCTTTGGATGCCTACAATTTTGTTCAGTGTGGTCATGTGCATGAAATAATGTTTCATGATTACCAGATTCAAGACTTTGTAGTGGTAAAAACCGAGGTTCTGCCTAGTCAAAGACAAGGAAATAAGACGGAACTGTACAAGCCCTGGGTAATCATCAGCAAGCAAAACAACTGCATTCTGACAGCGAACTGCACCTGTACTGCAGGGTATGTGAACTTACATTTTTACTTTCCAATCTAAGCATTCAGTGTCCATATTAATTTGTAAACCATATTTAACTGCTTTTGCTGGAATCATTGCTGCAATCAAAAACGAGTAATGTGTATGATTCAGCATAGCGTGAACTTACCTGATATAAAATGAGAACTGCAGAGTCGAGCATTTTTAATTAGGTCCTCACTCCATTCAGCTCTTCTGGTGGCTGTTAGCCAAAGACAACTGTGGTTGGCATTGAAAGCAGTGTGGTGTACGATAAAATGTAAGTTTTCTATTTTTGGACTTTCGATTTTGGCATCCTACCGCTCAACAGGACATGCAACCGGTATGCGCAGTTGAACCCATGTGATGTTGAACCCATGTGATGTCATATGTGACATAGGTTGGTAATTCCCCTATACTTTTCTGTAGTTATATTAAAATGGTTAAAGTCTGAATGTGCGAATATAAAACCAACTATTTCTCAATATGCTTTTCAGCATTCTCCAAAATACAGTATCTTCTTTAGTGTACAGTAGAAAAAGGAAACTCCTAAAGCTTTGGTGAGTTTTTAGTGAGTACATTTTCATTTTGGGGTGAACTACCCCTTTAATTTAAGTTTTAAATGTCCGTTAAAGCATAACACAACACAATTATTTTCCACAAGTTGTCACACTGATCTAACTATTTAAAACAATCCTCTCCTATTTAAACACTTTTGCAAGCTCTTGCTCAGAGCTCATCCATACCTTAAAAATCTGCTGGTCTTTGACTCGAAGCTCGATCTGTTTGCTCCCGATGTTACACTTGATCTCTTTAGCTGAAGTGCCAGGAGGAACGTTGACTTCGATGTAAACCTCCTCCATGGTCTGATACCAGGAGCCCCATGTAGTTTTACACGGGATCACCCCGCTCCTCTCCTCAAAATGCACCGACATATCCTGCTCGCCTCACTAGCCTCTCATCAAAGCGCCTTATCGAGATCATACAAACACACACCTGTCGCAAAAACAGCAATAACTACAGCCACTGAAGTGGATATATTTGTCATACATTCTGGTACTATCTCGAAGTGCCTTCTTCTGCAGTTCAATATAGTGGAACGTCAAAGAAAATGAGCCACCTAGTGTATCGGAGAGCGCTGTAAAGTAAATATTAAACGGAATATTCGCCTAATAACTGTGGTGGAAAGTGTTTCTTGTTACTGTAGAAACACCGACTGCTGTATTTATTTGAAATTACTTTACTTTTTATTTATTTAAATCTCATTACACTGTCAGGGAAACTCAGGATAGCTACCTTCAGACTGGAGCAATGTTTAGGTTATACGTCAGTGATCTTTAGTCATGTTAAGTGAAGCTGCAGAACTTTCAAGAAGTACTCGTTTATGTTCAGTTTGCTAAATGAGCTACTTTTTAACCTGTTGCTAAAAAAGCAAGTGGATTTCACTAATCCCTTAATTTGATAATCCTCAAGCATTCACTTCACAGCATGTACTGACAGTCATACATAGTGTAGCCTAGTGCTTCATTTCATCTGTAGTGCATTATACACTACGTTATGACTTCTAACTATTGACAGCTTATTCAATTTTGGCCACAGAAATGGCTCTACTTTTGGCCTTTTTATGTCTCACAAGGTGAGTTCATGCACTGAGCTCGTTATACTAACTTTAAATGTGTTTAACATCCTTAATGTTATTTACATTCAGTCTAAATTCACTTAATTTCTCTCTGCTTAGTGTCACAGATGTAATAGGAAAGCAAAAGATAAATTCAGAAAATATAACAAGGATTCTAGACGGACTTCTTGAGGGCTATGACAATCGACTACGACCAGGATCTGGAGGTAAGCATAGAAATGTATTTTCATTCTGTATGTCACTTTACTTTGCTCTAAGATCAAGCCATATATTAACCCACTGTTAACTTTTGCAGTCTCTGTGACTGAGGTCAAAACAGACATATTTGTCACAAGTTTTGGACCAGTATCAGATGTTAATATGGTAAGAAAATACAACACCTACAACCTTCTGGCTTCTGTAAAATACGTTTAACTAAATATCTGTTCATGGGTCAAAGACAAGATGTCTCATTTTGGTGTCTGCATTGACATACACAACATTGAAATGCAAGCAAATACAATAAAAACGTTTAGTTTATTGTTTCAATAACTTCTGTGAAAATAAAATATAGGGTCAAATAATGTTACATTTTCATTCTGCATAACAGATATATTTATCTAAAAATAAAACAACACACAACTACTGATCAATACTTATTAAAATATATAAGCACAATTTTATTCATTCATTCATTTTCCTTCAGCTCAGCTTAGGTCACCACAGTGGAATGAACCACCAAAAGCATAATTTAGCATATAGATTTTGTTACATTTTAAAATTTTAGAAGTAAAAATGTGTATTTTGGGCTTTCAAACTGATCTAAAAAAATATTTTAGTACACCAAATGATTTTTAAATGTAGCCACCCAACACGATTTATGTAATATAAACTATTGCTACCTCTAAAAAAAAATATTGTAAATTATGTCTGAGAAAAAAATGTATGTTATTAATTTTGGCTAAATAAATTCTAATGTACAAACAAAACAAAAAAAAAAGGTGCACAAAATTTATTGTTTTGATGCTTTTCATTTCCATCTGTGAGAGACCCTCATACTAAAATGAGGACACTAATATTAGTATGCCAAGTCTCTCCCACAATATGCTTAAAAGAGAACCTGAATTATGAGTTCATATCATTTGCAACTGTAAAAAGGTCATGATTCACCTCGGTTCTCTCTCTCTCAGGAGTTCACCATGGATATGTTTTTCCGCCAAATGTGGGTTGATGAGAGGTTAGCCTTTCAGGGACCCGTTGAAATCTTGCCTTTGAATAACCGTATGGTGGACAAGATCTGGACACCCGACACATTTTTCCGCAACGCACGGAAGTCACTGGCACACAACATGACGTCCCCAAACAAGCTGTTCCGAATCATGCAAAATGGCACAGTCTTTTATACAATGAGGTAAGCAAGAAGGTCGCTGGTTCAAGTCTTGGCTGGGTCAGTTGGCATTTCTGTGTGGAGTTTGCATGTTCTCCCTGTGTTTGTGTGGGTTTCCTCTGGGTGTTCCGTTTTCCCCTACTATCCAAAGACATGCCATATAGGTAAATTGAATAAGCTAAATTGGCCGAAGTGTATGTGTGTGAATGAGTGTGTATGGGTGTTTCCCAGCGTTGTGTTGGGCTAGAAGGGCATCCGCTGTGTAAAACATATGCTGGAATAGGTTGGCGGTTCATTCCGCTGCAGCGACCCCAGATTAATAAAGGGACTAAGCCGAAAAGAAAATGAATGAATGAATGAATATAAGTAAAGATCATGTTCCATGAAGATATTTCATACATTACCTATTGTAAATATATCAAAGCTCAATCTTTGATTAGTAATGTTCATTGCTAGGACAGTTTTAAATGTGATTTTCTCAATATACATTTTTTGAAGCCACAAATTCTACATATTCCAGTAGCTGTATCTTGGCCAGATAATATCCTATCCTAACAAACAAATGGAATGGAAAGCCAAATGAGTTCAAATAATGTATAAATGTATGTAATGTATGTATTTTATATAGCGCATTTATTGTGTATGACCATACACCCAAAACGCTTCACAATCACAAGGGGGGGTCTCTCCACACCATCACCAGTGTGTAGCATCCACTTAGATGATGCAACAGCTGCCACAGGACAACGGCACCAGTGCGCTCACCTCACACCAGCTATAGGTAGAGTGGAGAGACAGTGATACAGCCAATTCAGTGGATGGGGATGATTGGGAGGCTATGATGGCCTAAATTATGACTATTATGGTACTGGTTTTGTGGTCCAGAGACACCAATACTGATTCTTGGTATTTAATTGCATTAACCAATGTTAACTTATGGCACATTAATGTAAATTTCTATCAATATTTTTTCTTATTGCACACATAATTTCAGTTAATTCAGGTCATTGAATACATTTTCTCAATATTTTAGGTTGACTGTAAGTGCAGTATGTCCAATGGTGCTGAGGGACTTTCCTATGGATGGACACACATGTCCTCTCTTCTTTGGAAGCTGTAAGATCTATCTTTCTGTCCATTCATCCATCCATCCATCCATCCATCCATTCATCCCTCAACTGCTTTCTCTTCTGAGTGCAGATGCCTACACAAATCGTGAAATTGTGTACACATGGAGAAAAGGACTCGAGGCGTCTGTAGATTTTCCTCCAGAATCATCAAGTCTTCTTCAGTATGATCTCCTGGGCCAGACCTTGTTCACCGAAACTTATAAATTCAGCACAGGTATGTTCACTTCTCCATTTTCTCTAAATATTACACGTGCCGTATGTGTGTCAAACATCTTGTACTCTGGCTGAATGACTTTTCTAATTGTGTGTGTTAAGAGCTGATCCAGCAGCTTTCTCTCTAAGATGCTTATCTGATCAGGCCTATTTCACAGTGTCCGTCTTTAAAAATATCTGTGTTGTAATAAGCCCAAGCAGGCACTGATCGTGTGCCTAAGATGACCAGGGGCTTAGTAATGAGAAATTTACAGGCAGGCAAGAAGCTCAGGCCACCTGCTTGGTTACCCATCAGATACTCAATTTAGGCTCAGATCCAAAATAAAGATCTGTTCACAAAACATACCTCTCCCCTTGCCTTTTCTTGTAATTAAGAGTCAAGGAAGCATGTTTAGCCAAATGGCCTTGATCAGAGCATCGTATGGATGTGCGTAGCTACTGAATGTGGATGATTCGTCTTCATCTTTTAATCTCTTGGCACCATCTAGGACTGTATTCTGTCCAGGTCGTCCATTTCTATCTTCAGAGGAAGCTTGGCTATCATCTTATCCAAACGTACATCCCTTTGATTATGGTGGTGGTTCTATCACAAGTCTCATTCTGGATCAACAAGGAATCGGTTCCAGCTCGAACGGTAGCTGGTGTGTGCTTGTCTTTTAAGTTAAAATAGATATAATTCCTTGAGAATTTGACAGTTATATGATCTCTTGTGCTCACCTAGGCTGCATTATTTGATCAAAAATTTAAATTTTGTCAATTATTGCTGTAATTTAATTGTAATTTTGCATTCAGTTTGGATTTTTACTTGAATGTGATTCATTTCAGCAGCTTTTACTATAAATTTCAATGTTAGGATACTTCAGATATCATCCTGATATGATGTTTTAGTGCTGTTCCACAATGCTTGACTTGGCATATTATTTTTTAGTATGATGAATGAACTGGAAGTAATATCAGATAAACATTTTCTCTTTCATGACCCATTTGATTCTGCTGCCAAATGTTACATTTTAAACACACACGCATGCACACACACACACACACACACACACACACACACACACACACACACACACACACACACACACACACACACGCGAAGAAATTTAATTAAGAAAATACCTTTTTTTTACTGAACCGTAACTTGACATTAATCTCTGACTTAACGTAATGTGATCAGGTCATGTCTTAATGTCATTTGAAAATAATGAAGCACTAATGTAGTGCTGTTTTACTCATCAATAATATTATATACATTATAGTTGGTGCCAATAGCCTAGTGGTTAAGTGCACCGACATATAGCACCATGGTGCTCATGGCGCCCCGAATTCGATTCCTGGCTTGAGGTCCTTTGCCCACCCTTCCCTCTCTCTGCTCCCAATACTTTCCTGTCTGTAAACCCCACTATCCTATCTGAAATAAAGGTGAAAAGCCCCTAAAAAAATTATAATGATAATATTATATACGGTATAAACTTTTAGAATATTTACTGTTGTTTTCTTGTTTTAGTTTTGAAGACTAAAACTGTTAAAAAATGTGTCTAAATGTTTTATATATATTAATTGTAATTTTATTTGTTTTTAATTATTCTAGAGTTTATTTTTTTCTTTCGTTTAATAAATCTTAGCAGGTAACGTCAGTCAGTTTTTCGCAGCAAAATTTTCTTTAAATTTTTTAATCTAATATAGATATATTGAGTTATATCATTTAGTGAAAATATGATTATTTTTTTAATTATTATTATTTTTGAATACTTTAATTAATTATTGCGTTAACAATTATATCTCTTTACACTTTTCAGTAAGCAGTATGCTCTTACATTATGAACAAAGGCTTCATTTGCAGGCTTTCAACGCACACAGGAATGTGACCTGATTTGTGCCTGAAGGACCTTGACCATATTGACCCTGTAAGGCTGACTGGCCTGTCAGGCATAAAGCAGGGCATCTTTCTGACATCTCCGCTTTGTACAGGCAAATTCATTGACTGTTTAAAATACTACTGTTTCCAGACTACAGTCTGTTGTGCAGTGTGCACAGTAGGTCAATTTTCTGTATAGGAAAATTATTTTTTTTTGTTACAAAATAGATTTTGAAAACATAAATACACATAGTTGGGTCTGAAGAGTATTGTATTTTCTCATATCAACCTGTTAAATTCAATAAGTTAGGACATTTCCACATGAAATTGTATTGTAAAAGTGTAAATGCTAACCATTAACCATTTAATTTTCCAAGACAATTTGCTAGATTAAGCAACACAAGAATGAGTTAACAGTGATGCAAATGATGATGATTTGATTCTGCTGGCTTTCATAGATAATTAAGGAAGTCAGTTCCTTTACCTTTAACATTTTGTCCAATTTTCAAAATATTGATTTGCTCAAAATCAAAATTTATAATGTTGTGGTTGTCATATTTGTATCTGGTAAACAATGGCTTCCCTTAGGGAAAGGTAAATAGAAAAAAATGTAGCAGAACAAGTCATATCTGTAAAAATATCCTGGTTGCTTTAAATTTTTAAGCTGAATCAATTTAATCTTATGATATTATGACTTAAAACAGCTTGGGTAACTTATAAAATTAGGCTAGAACATGATTAACTTAGTTTAATAAGTTACTATGAACTAGAAACATATGCTGTCATGACTAACTGATCCTATGATTTTTTACAGTTTAGTGGTCTTGGCTTTTCATGTGTTTGTGTCATGTTCTCAACATTTCTGTCTTTTTTTCATGTTCATGTGCTGACCTAATCCTTTCTGACCTTCAGGAATCACCACTGTGCTCACCATGACCACTCTAAGCATCAGCGCCCGCTCTTCATTGCCCAAAGTCTCCTACGCCACCGCCATGGACTGGTTCATCGCTGTCTGCTTTGCCTTCGTGGCTTCGGCCCTAGTTGAGTTTGCTGCTGTCAACTACTATGCCACACTCGAGGCCAACAGGGAGAAACACAAGCTCCCCAGAGGCTCCATTGTGGAGTCTACAGCCCAGGGCAGCGACGATGAGCCCGAGACGGTAACTATAACCTGTCAGGCCGAGCATAGTTAACATTATACTCTGGTTAAATGGTACAGCTGACAGATCTCCTGGTTATGCGATATGCACAACACGAGCAGCGCTCTTCACAAACCAGTGAACCGTATCGATGTTATTGTGATGCTAAATGAGTGTCGCTGCAGCTGCACACACGCGCCTCCCACAGGGATGGTTAAATACCTCTAAAGACATATTTAGCACGCATAACTAATCATAGCACATGGCTTAACCTTTAAATGGGACATATCAGGAAAATATGACTTTTTCCATGTAAGTGCTATTGTTGCTAATGAATTGTGAAAAAAGTACAACCCAGTAACTTTGTTTTGGTAAACCTTTTTAGGTATAAAAAGTGCCATTCTGATTTTGATTTCCTTGTGACTTAGAAACGAGATATTATATATTGCTGCCACTTAATCTGCATGTTTAAACCCATGACTGCCTGTTTCAAGTATGAGGTTTAGTTTAGGATGGGTGAATATCAATGCTTTGTGCTCTAACTTCATACCCTAAACTAGTACTAGTTTCTCACTTCATATTTTGAAGTTTACCAATTTCCTTTCTGAATGTGCTCGTTAACATGATGTATGGTTAATAAAGGGGTGGTCCACTACGATATCATATTTTAAACTTTAGTTGATGTGTAATGTAGCTGTGTGAACATAAACTACATCTCTGAATGTAATATGCTCAAAGTTCTATGCAAAGGGAGACATTGGCTTTTACAGAGTTAGCTTAGCAAAGCCTACAGCGAACGAAGTTTGGGGACTACAAAAAAATACATCCGGGTTAGTGAGATTACAAACGCTTCAGGTTATGTATCACCACACGCATACACCCCGCACAGTAAAGGGGCGTGGCCAGAGGCACTATAATGTTGTAGCAGAGAAAGCTAAAATGTCATCCAAACGCTGCTATTTCCACAGAGCTTGTTCTGTTTCTGCATTTGGGCTTCCAAAGGACACAACACAAAAAGAGAAGTGCTTACAGTTTAATTTTAATAATGTTCATTCATTCATTTTCAACCGCTTTTCCGGGGCCAGGTCGTGGGGATAGCAGTCTTAGGAGAGAACCCCAGACTTCCCTCTCCCCAGACACTTCCTCCAGCTCCTCCGGGGGATCCTGAGGTGATCCCAGGCCAGCCGAGAGACATAGTCCCTCCAGCGTGTCCTGGGTCTTTCCTGGGGCCTCCTCCCGGTGGGACATGCCTGGAACACCTTCCTAGGTAGGCGTTCAGGAGGACATGCCCGAGCCACCTCAGTAGACTTCTCTTGTTCTTCTGATGTGGAAGAGCAGCTATATGACTATAGGTGAGAGTAGGAACATAGATTGACCAGTAAATCAAGAGCTTTGCCTTTCTGCTCAGCTTCTTTTTTACCACAACGGACCAATACATTGACCGCATTACTGCTGCTGCTGTCCTAATCCGCCTGTCAATCTCACGTTTCATCCTTCCCTCACTTGTGAACAAAACCTCAAGATACTTGAACTCCTCCACCTGGGGAAAGGACTTACCTCTAACCTGGAGATAACAAACCACCTTTTTCCAGTGGAGCACCATGGACTCTGACTTAGAGGTGCTGATTCTCATCCCAGCTGTGTCACACTCGGCAGCAAACCGCCCAGTGCTTGCTGAAGGTCCATTTTCGATGAAGCCAACAGAACAACATCGTCTGCGAATAACAGAGATGATATCCTGTGGTTCCCAAACCGGACCCCCTAGAATTATAAAATTTATATAGCTAGCATATGACAAAGGACAGCTTTCAGAATCTCTCCCAGTTCAGTGCTGGATTCTGCTAAAAACTCCTTAAAGAAGGAACAGCTCCAACCATAATATACGAAGCTGTGGATTGTGAGCCACAACCTATGAGTAATTTTATTTGTTAAAATTGATTTATTACATGCAGTTTCTAGCGTTAATGGTATGTTGTAGCAAAGACGTATACAAGAATGTAAACAACGGGAAATGCTATTTGGCACCGCTAACAATTTAGCTACAAATTCATATTTATCCGACAAACTGCTGATACACCCATAATCTTCTGCAGTGACGCAGCATCTCTATGCGGCCATTTGCCTGCGTTCTACATCTCAAATAACAATCTCACAAAAGATATGTGAACATTTTCCTGGTGACGTGGAGCCGATCAGCGAATCACAGCACATTATGTTAGGTGACCAATTAGAGCCTCTTGAGGGCGGGCTTTTCAGAGGAACTAGGAAATATGACAGTCGTTTTCATGTTAGCTGAACAGCTGCATATAATCAAAGTAAGATATATGAAAAAATAATGCGATTTTCTACAAATGAAGCATGAGCACGCACTGCTTTGCATCTTATAGACACAACCATGCCTTAAAAATACACTCTGGATCACCCCTTTAAGTTGGTCCCACCCATGTGTCTGCTATATTCACAGAAACCAGGGACAATGATGTTAAATTTATCCTTAAAATGCTCACTTATTGCTCATTGTAATTGATAAATGCACATTCGTTGTGCACTGTATAGTCTAATAACAGACATTTGATCTTTTCTGTAAAGATAAAGTAATTGTAACTACTAGTGCAATATTTATGCACAAAGGCCCACAGTAACATGCTAGTCAATGGCTTGAATCAACTTTACTCCACATAACTGTATCTACTAACCATTCACGAATATACTGGTGCAGTGTAGAAGGAGTAACTATTTCCTCTTCATCATTATCCAGGTTTCCATCTTATGTGAAATGAATCATCTCAAATATCACAAAAAAAAAAAAAGAAAAAATGCTAAATAGGTGCAATCTAAAAAAATCAAGTTGTTAGAGTGGCTGACTGTAGTATTGGTAACCAAGTAACCAACTGTAAACAAGGCAAGCATAATAAGGGGCCGATCACGTCGAACAAGCTTTTGCATTGAGTGGTGCCTTTTTTGAATGATTCACTAATGACCGTGAGCGTTTTATGCACTGATTATGTGCCCTGTGCGCCTTGCATTTTAACAGCCTGCTGCGGCTGTTTGCCATTTCTAGCTGTGCGCTTGCAGTTGAAAAAAGTCAACTCTGAGCGGTAAAAGCACGTTACATCAGTCATGTCTGTTTCATTCTCCAATCAAATGAAAGCAGAGGCGGGGTTTCCGTTGAGGTCCCTGCAGTGTTTGTGTTGTCAAGACAACTATAGAGACTTTTGAAGATGAAGGAGAGACTTGTGGTTGCTGTTTTAATTTATCCGGTGCTGTATGAAATCTTGAATTTCACAATATTATTAAATATTAAAATTATACCAATGTCAACAGCAACAGTCGCACAATACGCAGCTGATTCAGTGGTTGCGTAGAGACATAAAAAGCGCACCTCGCGTTTTTAGAATGGAAAATTGCGTTCGGTGTGATCGGCCCCTAAGACAGCAGTCACAAAGATATATCTTTCAGAAAATGCGTTTCTGACTCGAATTATTCGCATTAGCAAATTGAAGTGAGTCAAAAATCACCTCAAGCGAGAGTAAAAAAACCCATTGTTTGTGAATTTTTCATTTTCATTACTTGTTTCTCATGTAATACTTAAAAATGTGCAGTAGCACATGGTGATGAAAACCCAGCTATTGTCCGATTGAGTTTTGGACATGTAAAGCTGTAATTTGCTTCTGATCATTTCTGTTATTTTGGCTGCATGAGATTTGCATGTTTGTTGTTTCTGTCAGAATAGCATGTAAAGGCTCCGCCCTCTTCTGGAAAGCAGCAGCTCATTTGCATTTAATGGGATACACATCACACATAAACAGAGGCAAATTTGGCAAGCAATAATGAATAATCTGTGGTGTATTTTGAGCTGAAACTTCACAGACACTTTCCGGGGACTCCAAAGATATATTTTACATCTTATGTAAAGGGGCATAACGTGTGCCCTTCAATGGGTCCGCTGCTGTGTTAGGAAGTGACTTTGCTCAGGTGTTCGGTTCTCTGCTCTCTCAGCTGTGTGTGAATGGTAGTTCTTATCTGTTGTGCTGAGTTAGATATGGTAATTCTACAGACGCGTGGTGTCCGCCGGGACTGCTCTCACGCGGGGAGCTCACGGTTGGTGTTTTAAAAATAGCCCTCCGTATTAAAACTGCGAGCCATGACTCTTGTAATCTCTCACCTGTGCTGTAGAATCACTTGCTCCAATTCTCTCTCTGGCTTAGAGACTGGATGGGAAAAAAAATATTACCACATTAAGCGTGTAGTATGTATTTTTATAAAGAACAATAAAATGAATTATTGCTTAAATACTGGCTGGGCAAATGAATCAGCCAATATTTGGCTATTTTAAGATGATTTGGCAGAGTAAGGTGTTTTTAAAAAAGATACAATGTTATTTCCTGCATGCTTCACAATTTCAAATGTAAAGGTCCAGTGAGTTGTGGTGAAAAGCATGTTCAGTTTAAGGGCTGTGACACAGCAAACCGATGCCAAACAACTAGTGAAAAACGAAACCCAACAGTGTTGCCTCATGTTGGATCGTGTCTGGACCAAAAAGCTGCGTGTGAACACACAAAAGGGATGAGAGCCGACTGAAACAAGAGCCTTGTTCTGCACCTTACTTCTTACGTCACACTTGTGCTCTGATTTGTTGTTGAATAACCAATCAGAGCACTCTCTTCAGCCAACGACCGACGCCGATTCTACACGCTAAATCGGGCCAATGAGCTCTGACGTTAAACCGACGACAATTGATGTATGGAACACACTAAACCAACTAGCCTGACCGACAGACTAACGAAGTCCAACAGCCGACCATGAGCTCGGTTTGTCCCAGCCTTAACGTTATAGTATTAACAATTTGCCCTGATGCATGAACGTTCTCGTAACTTTGGCTAACATTCTCTAAAGGTTCTCTCAAAGTTATCAAAAAACTTTCTTGCACAATGTTTGTAGAATATATTCCTTAATGTTATTTGTAATTAATAAACGTTCTAAAAACGTTAGCAAAAATAAAGTATTATTGTGTTGTTGGGGGAATGTTTTAAAAACGTTAGGATTAAAAACGTTACCATTAAGTTACAAATGAATTGTTCTAAAAATGTTTATAACCAAACAATAACGTTAATACAACGTGGACATTTTGAACGTTCTAATAACGTTCAAATAAACCGTTTTCATAACTTGATAGAAATGTTACGGGAATGTTTTATAGCGTAAAATTGTTAACTGGGAGTCTGGAACACTACCTATAATAAAGTTTTCCAGAGCTGTAGTGTTAAAGGAAAAAAACAGCCATGTCGTAGCTCATTTATACACAGCTTTGAGCGTATTTTTTAAATTGTATTTACCTGAGTGCTTTTAACTATAACTGCATCACTCTACCAGATATGTATGCTGAGTATTTACACTGTATCACAAACTTTTCAGTTTCTTGACCTCCTGTTTTTTTTTGTCAAAGCCCCAGTCTGACAACAGTGCCTATAGTCGTAAAAGAAGGGGTTACTCTGTGTCTGAGGGGCCCAGGACTCGCGTTCCTATCTTCCTTCAGGGCTCAGCCTTCCCACCCAATATGATGCTGGCAGGCACCAGCGCCATAGACAAGTACTCCCGCATCCTTTTTCCTCTGGCCTTTGGGATCTTCAACCTCGTCTACTGGTACATCTATCTCAGCAAAGACACCTTGGAAAAGCTCAGGTTTGTTCTTTTATAAAAAAAATGTTGTGTGCCTTAAATCAGTGAGGGTGTTTTCCATTTGGTATTAAAGGGGTCATAAACTGCTTTATTAAATTTTGTATATTTGTAAGGTTACAGTATAATATTGTGAAGGTTTTTACATTTACAAAATCATAATTTAGAAGCAATAGGCTATTTTCTGTTTTGTTTTAACCTACTAATCCGAATACACGGGTTGTATAGGTATGGCGGATTCAAGACAAACATTTGTTTTGAAAGAAAAACGTAAATGTAAAATAACCTAAACTTTTATATGTGACTCATTTCAGAATTATGGGTACATTTCAAGCCTTTTTCATTAATTTTCTTTAGATTTTAAAGACATATAATAGATTGATAAAATGTGCCTAAATGTGATAGGGAAGATTTGATTCTGTTACTAATTGTTGTTTAACTTTTAAGCTTTTTCAACCATTACAGAGTTGACATTTTCCACCATTTTGTGCTTTAGCTCAAGATGCTAACCTTAGACCAGATACCACATGACATGTCTAAAACAGAATTGTATGCATTTTTTAATTATAGTATTATTTTTAAAAAGTAAACGAGGAATTCACTAAAATATCACAAAAACAACAACAGAGTTGACATAGAATTAATCTGCTATTTGTGTATCATTTAATACACCAAACATAAACATTTAATACAAATTCATGAGAGAAGAAGAAAAACACGAACATTACTTTATGAGATACCTTGATATAATTTGTGTTATTATTCAAAACTGTTTGATTAAAGTGGGTAATAATAGATAATTAATTCAAGGTTTGTTATTCGAATGCAAAATACTCGCAATTCAAAAATCTAAAAAAAATGTAAATAAAGTTGGACACACTCCTTCATAGTAGGTTAAAAATGATATACAGTAGGTTAAAAATGCATAAACTCTCTTGTGAAATTTTGTATTTTTCTGAGGTCCACTTACAGTATAACATTATCAAGGTTTCAACATAAAAAAGAAAATCATAGTTTAAAAGTTATAAGTTATAGAAGTTATAAAAAGATATTTTCTGTCTTGCTTTGACCTACTTATCTGAATACACTGTATATACTGTATATACAGTTAAAGTGAGAATTATTAGCCCCCCTTTGATTTTTTTTTCTGTTTTAAATATTTCTCAAATGATGTTTAACTGAGCAAGGAAATTTTCAAAGTATGTCTGATAATATTTTTTCTTCTGGAGAAAGTCTTATTTGTTTTATTTCGGCTAGAATAAAAGCAGTTTTAAATTTTTTAAAAGCCATTTTAAGGTAAAAATTATTACCCTCTTTAAGCTATATATTTTTTTCGATAGTCTACAAAACAAACCATCGTTATACAATAACTTGCCTAATTACCCTAACCTGCCAAGTTAACCTAATTAATGTATAGAAGTGTCTTGAAAAATATCTAGTAAAATATTATTTACTGTCATCATGGCAAAGATAAAATAAATCAGTTATTAGATATGAGTTATTAAAACTATTATGATTAGAAATGTGTTGAAAAAAATCTGTTAAACAGAAATTGGGGAAAAAATAAACAGAGGGGCTAATAATTCTGACTTCAACTGTGTGTGTGTGTATGTATATATTTGTATATATATATATATATATATATATATATATATATATATATATATATATATATATATATATATATATTTGTATTATTCATGTGCTCTAGTAATCCACAATCAAAAACATGAACTTCCTCCTCTCCACTGCAATGACATCTCAAGGGTGGGACAATAATCATTTCCAGCAAGCACTCAAATGTCTTGGCAGTCTGCACCAAAACCAAGTACAGACTGTTTTTTTCTATTTTGAGAAGCCGTTACATTAGAATCAAGAGGATAATCACAATTTCATTTCATACCTACATTAATAAGCAAAACACATTTTAAAAGTATATTAGTAATGTATTTGCATAATGACGGTTACTTGTTGTCTTAGATTTGATTACTCAACAGATTAATTTCGCCATTAATAGATTTACCATAGAAATGCATAATTTTGAGCCCAAGGACGTGATCAGCTTTGAGAAGAAGGCCGGGTTGTCATCTAGTAATTATGGTAATTACAACAAGACACGAGAGCAGGCATAAATTAATAGCCAACGGAAACTTTTGCTGCAGATTTTTTTTGATAATAAGACTTTAACTTTTCTCTTTTTTCTTTGAAAATTATACAACAGGCCGCTTAGTCTTAAAAAATAGGTCATAATGCAAAATAATATAGACTTTTATTGCTATTTCTGTGGCGTTTATGTTTCCTGAATTGCAAACGGTGTGGTTTCCATGTTTATTTCTGCTCTGTGTAGCTTATCTTCTCATCCCAGCTCTACACCGAACGCTGGATATGTGTAATTCTGGAAGCTATGATGGCACACACAGGTTTCCACCGGATGTTTTATCGAGCCTGTAAATACATGAATAATTTCTGAAGCTAAAACAGCCGCAGGACTTGAGCAGGTGAAAACAGGAGAGAAGATGTTCCTTCTGGGTGACTCTGTTACTGTGCTTGTTGAGGTCAGAAACCCATCCAAGATTTATCACTTATGGCCAACACTTATCCTGTGCCATTTTCTTCTCTCTCTCCTCTGAATGCTCCGATTTGTTCAAAGGCATCATGAAGCAAACATCACATTTAATCCCAAATTTCTCCCAGTGCCAAAGGCGTGAGATTTACCGAATCAAGAAAATCAACACAGCCTCTCAGAATAGAGTCACTTATCAAACTCAAAAGCCAAAGTTTCATTATTTGTTTTCCTGAGGGGAGCTAAAGGCAGTCATTTGAGGCCTTTCTGCAACGTAGCGCTCGAAATATAAGATGCAATAATGTATGACTTCAAATGGCATCCTGCTCTGCGCATTTCACACAGCAAAAAAAAAAAGATTATTTTCATCAAACATTAATCATTGACGTCAGAATACAGGCGATGAAAGAGCGCGTGAGGCTGTGAACACTTGTACGCCACACTTTCATCTCTGCTGATCTCATATTTGTCTTTCGTTGTGTGTGTGTTTTTTTTGCAATCTCCACAGGGATATCGAGTGAGTTTCTCCTGAGCAGCGCAAGGCATATTCAGCAGTAAGACTTACAGGAAGTGCTTTACTCTGGACCTCTTTTTCTCTGTCTCTCACTTTCGTCATCTTTCGTCAACTTCACCCTTGATCGAGCACAAGCCCGTCTGACACTGTTTGACAAGCATTTGATCCCGTTCCTTTTCCTATTTTATCACCTATATACTTTCCACTCCATTTGCCTTTATATTCACAGATGTAGCCGAGGGCCACGGCGTTATACTAACCCTGCTACATTACAAACCTTCCTCTGGTTCTGCTCTAGTTCTGTTCGTGTGTGTGTGTGTGTGTGTGTGTGTGTAACACACTAAGGAGTTGATGACATAATCTGCAGCTCTAACTGCTGATGCAACATTGAACCAATGCTTTCAGTGGCCTGCCCTCTACAGAGACACGGCTCGCACTGCACTAGATCAAAAGCAGCGGGTTTATACTGACAGCTTCAAAGATTTCGCATTGAAAATAAAGGAGAAAAAGTGCATCCCCAGAACTGAACTTTTACTAACACCATTCACACACACCACACGGATGTATTGAGAGGTGTACGGTGCTTCTGTTGGTGAGGTCGCGCTGATATAGAGGGATGAAGTAAAGCTCGGTGTGGGGGGTGCGTGTTTAATATGTATTCTCTGCTCGCGGTTTATTTGATGTTCTCTGATGTTTCTCCACCGTCTCTGTTGGGAGAACATGCACATGCACAGGATGTACTCGTCAATTCAAACAAACCGTAAGACAATTATGTTCAACATCATAAATGGCTTTGAAAACCCATTTTGAGGAGACGGTGTTTCACTGAAGAGTAAACACGCAGGTGCTAATGTAAATCTCAGGAAATAAGTACATTAATTTGCTGAATTGTACTTGCGTTATGTGCTTGCATATACTGTACTTGCCTATATAGGATAATTTTCTTTATATATGGAGTCTTATATATGGAGTTTTATGAAGTTCACTAAACATCGAAAGATGTGTGATAACTGTATTATGGTGCAGGAATTACACACTTTGGTATTGTATAAATTAATTTGTAAATAAAACAAAAATTATTGGAGTGTGTTTTACAATAAAATACTATAATTTCATTCAGTTAAATGTATTAGCTGCCTTTTATTTTGGAATTATCCTTGTCTGTGACAAGGCCATGTCATGTTTGTTTTACATTTTTATCATAGGACATATTAATAAATTATAAATCATTTAACTAATATATATATATATATATATATATATATATATATATATATATATATATATATATATATATATATATATATATATATATATATATATATATATATATATATATATATATATATATACAGTTGAAGTCAGAATTATTAGCCCGCCTTTGATTTTTGATTTTATTTTATTTATTTCCAAAATGCTGTTTAACAGAGCAATAACATTTTCACAGTTTGTCTGATAATATTTTTTCTTCTGGAGAAAGTCTTATTTGTTTTATTTCGGCTAGAATAAAAGCAGTTTTTAATTTTTTTAAACAATTTTAACGTCAAAATTATTAGCCCCTTTAAGCTATATACTTTTTCGATAGTCTACAGAACAAACCATTGTTATACAATAACTTGCCCAATTACTCTAACCTGCCTAGTTAACCTAATTAACCTAGTTAAGCTTTTATATGTCACTTTAAGCTGTATAGAAGTGTCTTGAAAAATATCTAGTCAAATATTATTTACTGTCATCATGACAAACATAAAATAAATCAGTTATTAGAAATGAGTTACTAAAACTACTATGTTTAGAAATGTGTTGAAAAAATCTTCTCTCTGTTAAACAGAAATTAGGGACAAAATAAACAGAGGGGCTAATAATTCAGGGGGAATTCTGACTATATATAGATAGTACAGATAATATATATATTATCTGTGAAAAGTAAAGCTCTGCCTTTCTTTGATTGGATGTCTTAGTCATATTGATTTTTTAAACTTTATTTTTATACATTAAAACATTTTACAAAACAAAACATTCAGTGACATCAGCAGTTATAAAAAAAAGTAACACTGGCAGTAAATAAAAACATATTACAAAAAAAAAAAAAAAAAACCCATACATAATTTTCAATTTTAAAGGATACAGCTGGCAATACTATGTCCTGTTCAGATACATAGTAACAGGTGGCCATCTTTGTTTAGAAATATCCAATTTTAATTGAAGTTGAGCAGTCATATATTCCATTCTATATATCCATTTCTATCCACATTCTCAGCCTCATCCAATTTAATGTTGTAGTCTTTCTTGCACTTAGTAAAAGTATATGTAGTATATATATCTCTGTTTTTTATTATATACATTCTGGAGTATCCCTTCAAGCAAGAAAAACGGAATAGTTCTAACTGCATAATTTTCATTATCTCAATCTTTACCCCTTGCCAAAATGCAAGTATCTTTGGACATTCCCGAAATATATGTGTGTGATTACCTAGATTCCCGCAACCCCTCCAGCATTTCTCTGGCTGTGGACTGTTAACACATTTTGACACCATCAATGGTGTTCTAAAAAACCTAATTTTGGTTTTCCAATCAAACTCTTTCCAGTTATGGCTATTGATCCCCTTATGTTTTCCCAAATCTCATCCTTAATTTTTTCGTTAAGTTCAGATTCCCATTTTGCTTTAATATTAATGGTGTTATCTGTTGAATCCAGAATTAGCCTATTATATATGTGTGTGATATGAGTCTTTATGTAGTCCTTTTTGTTTTTTATATCAATAAAATACTGTTCCACATTAGTTGGGACTTTTTTAAATATTTCCTGTTCATTATGATTTGTAATATAGCTTCTTAAGTTTGGAAAGAAATCGCTTGATGACAACATAAATTTGTCTTTAAGATCATATGATTACATAGTGTTTTCATTAAGTAACTGATCAATTATCATAAGACCCTTATCGCACCATGTTTTAAAAGTGGCATCCCATAAAAACGGTAAGAACTCAGGGTTATCTGCTATAGACATAACTCTTGATACTGTTGCCATTCCTCTTAGTTTTTTTTAACTGTTGTCCAAACTCTCAGAGTTTGTTTAACACATATTTTTCATTTGAATCTTTTATCCTGAGTTTGTTGTGAAATTGAACCAGTCTAAACATTTACTGTTCAATTTTTTAGTTATCCATGATCTGCAGGTATGCTAGAATATTCTGTGTTTTTCACGGCCACATCTTGACACTTGTTTTTTTGTTTAGATATTTTCTGTCTGTGTTTTGTTCATATTTATTTCCAACCACATTAGAGTTTATTTAAAGCCAGACCTAGACTATTTCCAGTTGTCGTGATCTGCTTAGATGGTGCTTACCAGGATCCGGATGGTAGCATTCACAGTTACTCAAATGCACTAGCAGAGCAATCAGATCAGAGTTAGTTTAAATCAAACCAAACCTGCTAAACTTGAATACATCCCTACATTTATTGTAGAATACATTAAACATACATATTTTTATGACTCATCCTGCATTGAGGGCAGGGTACGAATTATACATTGATGATTGGGGGTTTTTCAGTTATATGTTAATATGCCTCAGTGACCCAAGTTATATATTTAATTCAATTACATCTAATTTATTCATCAAACTTTTGTTTTCAGTGTTTTGAGGGATACTGAGTGGTTCTCAATGACATTCTTGCACCTCCCTGCTAAGAAATTCAGCTTAAACCAGCTTAAGATGGTTGGCTGGTTTTAATGGTTGTTGCTAGATCGAATATGGTTGCGGCCGGAAGTTAACGAGAATTATTTATATTATTTATTAAGTTTCCCATTTATCATATTTTATTAACGTCTACCCCAACCCAAAACCCAACCATCACAGTAATGTAAAAACAGTAGTTGTACCGAGTACTAATTATGTTATCTATTAAATTATCCAATACATTGTATTTTTTAACGTCTACCCCCACCCCAACCCTAAACACAACCGTCACAGTACTGTAAAATATATTCATTATTGTTATACAATGGCATTAAAAAATGCCGCTATATTAACGTGCATATCGCACTTCCGGCCGGCCACGTATCCGATCTAGACTTTACCGGTTTTAGCTGGTCGACCAGCCTGGTTTTAGAGTTGTTTTGGCCATTTATAGGCTGGTTTCCAGCCATTTCCAGCCTGGTCTTAGCTGGTCAGACTGGGAGTTGACCAGTTAAAACCAGCTTGACCAGCCAAAACCAGCTATGTCTAGCTTAAACCAGGCTGGTCAAGCTGGTTTTAGCTGGTCATTTTCCAGCCTGACCAGCTAAGACCAGGCTGGAAATGGCTGAAAACCAGCCTGGAAATGGCCAAACCCCTCTAAAACCAGGCTGGTCAACCAGCTAAAACCAGCCAATCAGCTTAGACTGGTTTAAGTAGTTTTTTTCAGCAGGGCTATTAATGGATGACCATGAAAGACTGCACAAATTTTTTTATTTTACTGTTTAACTTCCATGTGCGAGCAAGTATACAGTACAAACGTCTATTTTACAAGAAACCTGTTTTGTGAACACTTACGCTGTCTGTTGGTGCTCTAGATTTGCTGGTTTCAAACCGCTAAATTAATATTTTTGGCAAAAACATGCATATACAATGGTATGAACCATTATAGGGGTGGTCAAATGTATATTTACATTTTCTATTATTTTAATTTGTAATATTATTTAAGATACAGATCAAAGAAAACTAGTTAACTACCCCCCCCCCATACTTCATGTTTTGATGTTCTTCAGGGTTGATCAAGCATTAATTAGAGGTGTTAGACCTCCCCCCCCCCCAAACCCCTCTGTAATTCGAACCCTGATTTAGGGGCGTGTCCAACTTTGTGTCCAATCACATGCTGTCCAAAATGAGTTTGTCCCTCCCCAATACCACCTGTAAGTGTCTTTCTTCGGGAGTAAACAGTTTTAGCTCGTCTTTAAAATGTAATATGTTTTCACAATAAAGACACAGCGAGGTAAACCTCAGCACGTGATTTAGAGACCTTTAAATCTGAAGTTAATGACTACGACACTCGAAGTGTGACGGAAACCCCTTCGTGTCACCTTCAGGAAACTGCACTAACCTGTCAAGTTCCAGATTGATAGAAAAATGCTGCATGAAGATCACCTGATGTCTTCTTTTCTTGACTTGGTTTATTCAGTCGTCCCTTTAATTTTTCCCCCGCAATGGAAACAGCTCATCCAGCATCATCAGGAGCTGCTCTTTGATCTGAAGCTGTCGTGTGCGCATGCGCAGCTCATTGCCTTCCCTGCACTGGCTTCAGTAAGTTGGATGTGCGCTGTCTTCATCATCACATCCAAAACCCCATCAAAACTGTTGCAATGGAGAGTATCGGAAAAACCCCACATATCTTCTTGTTATGTCCGCTCATCGTGGCCGTGGCGTGCGCGCAAAGGTATGGTTGCGTTTTGTACTAGCCTTTTTGTCTAACAGAAATGTCATTCTTTTTGGGATGCAAGAAGATTTTAAGAACATCTCGTGATGTTATTGCAGTATCAGAGACCCGAGCAATATGCCGGTGGTTAAAGACACCGTGGACAGACTCATGAAAGGATACGACATTCGGCTGAGGCCAGATTTCGGAGGTAATGCATGAGTACAATTCGTATAATTGTTGCATTTGGGTTGTCACGCGCACTAACATGCCCAATTACTCATGCAGACCTTGTTCATTCATCTCAGCCCCTTATCAGACGTGCATGTCAATGCATGAGAAAGAAAAATCAACGCATGCTTATTTAACGCTGTTGTCTTTTCCCAGAGAGGGATGCTAACTTGGGGATCAATTCAATTTGCAGTGCAACTTTGTTGCATCATGACGGCAAATGAAATGGCATGCTTTAAAATCCCATTTGATGCACGCGCACGCATACAGAGTGCATCACAGAAGATGCTCAAGCTGTTATTGATAGAAGGACACGTCTAACTGTTCATTTGTCAGTCATGCAGTTGCATTTGTGCGTTCACCTCCCGTGCTTGGAACAAATCAACAATTTCATGCGCAATGCCACGTGAATTCGGGGTGTTGCTGTTTCACATACATACATTATCTGTCCTGTTTCATTTTTTGTATAATGGCATGATCATAACATAACCACCCACAGTGAAGGCACAACTATGAGCAGCATATATAGGATGCATGCTTGCGATCTTGCGCTCCTTTTTTAACCATTTTCCCTTTCTCTCCATCAGGCGCTCCGGTGGCGGTAGGGATGAATATAGACATTGCCAGTATAGACATGGTATCGGAAGTAAACATGGTATGTTGCATGTAACAGTTTTATCCATTGCTGTTGTGTGTGTGTCTCTCTCTCTCTCTGTGTGTGTCATCAGCCGTATGTTAAAACGCAACGGCAGAGAATACGAACGCACACTAACTTGAGGCGCACCAGCTGATGTTGCTCGCACATGATGATTAGATGTGAAGCTGCAGAAGTTCATTGGCATGCTGCGGTATCTGCTCTGCATTTCGCTGCTACATTTGAATTCAAAACACACGCGCACTGGCGCACTCGCACGCGCACCCGCACGCGCTCCGCATGTCTCACACTGTGTTTTTGAGCCCAGCAGTTTTGATTTGCCTCCGAGAAACGAGCACGTTCGTGGCAGCACCTTCACACTGTGTGGCTTGTGTGTGTTTTTTTTTTTGAGCAAATCTAGTTCAAGGTGAGCGTTGTCCTCTCAAGGAGAAAGACGGCACGTGTCATGGATGCTGACAGAATCGTGCGATTCTTGGTTGATGCTAGAAAGATGTTTTGCACGACGTTCGTCTCTGAACAGCCTCTGTTCGATGCTTTTCATTTGCTGTGTCCTCGTTTTAGGATGGTTAGGTTTTAAATTGTGATGCAAAGCAACATACTGTTGATGAGGGACAGCGGAAAAGTTTATCCCGTAAAAGCGCACCCTCTGTCGGACGCAGCGTGGAGCGCAGCGGTAATTGCAGCGGAATATGTATGGCTGTGAAATTAAAGATTTATGGCTCGTACTCATTGCAGCTTTATCATTTCAGTGGGGGGTGATGGAGTTTGTTTTCAATTCATTTCCCAGTCGCTCTTTTTAACTCAATGAAGGTGAAATGGCCTGTGCCAGGAGGCCTGCTTTATATTTCTTCATGAAACGCTGTGGAAAAACAAGCAAAAGCATGCCTCGCTTGCAGATTGAGTTCACACATATATTTTTAGCTCTGTAGGTGGTGGATGTACACAACTGGGAAAGTCATTGCACTTAAACAGATGCGTTATTGTGAGATTTCAGATGTTTATCTTGGATGTGATTGTAGTTTCAGAAAAAAAAAATGATTATGACTGCCATCAAGGTCAGGAAAGCTCATAGATACGGAAAAAGGGGATCCGCTATTCTTGCAAAAGTCAGTTAAAAGCACAAATCATATAATTAAATGGGAGATTCTATATTTCCTATATAATATTGTAGTTATCTTATATTTTAAATACTGGGAGTATAACTGGAGTTTCTGTAGTTGATTATACATTTTGTAGCTCTCCTCAGCTATTGTTCCTTTTTTCTCAGTGAGTGAAAAACTTATTTAAATAAACAAAATCATTTAACGTTATTTTAAATTACTCTACTAGAATTTGCTCTTTGTGAGTAGAAAAACCACTTAAAATGCTAAAACATAAGTGAATATACGTTTATGAATATACAATCTAAAATGTAAAATGAACATTTGTAAGTGAATTAGCATTTTTATAGTAAATACCCTGCAGGCACAGGACATCAACAGGATGTCATTTTGACGTTGTACCCCAAAGTCGTGGGGACGTTGGGTTTTATTTGGAAATGAAAATCTGACTTCAGAACCCAACGTCAGCTACGTCAACATCCAATGTCCAACCTAAAATCAACCAAATATCAATGTCTAATCATGTTACACCTTGATGTTGTATAGACCTTACCACTATGACATCTATCAGACGATGGATTTTGGTTACTTTCCAACACAACCTAAAATCAACCAAATATCAACATAATTTGACGTCATTATTGGACGTCAAAATAAGGTTGTCCTTAGACGCTGGCTAGACGTTGAATTTTGGTCACCTGACATCATGACCTAAATCTAACCTAATATTAACATCTTATGATGTTGTGTGCCTGCTGGGTAGTATTTCATCTAGAATATGCACTTTGCTCATTTGTGCAGTTTTTATTATATAAATGATTTCTTCTGCTAGAATTTGCTCTTTGTGAGTGTAAATTAAAATGAATAAAATCCAATAATTTAATAGGAATTTCTACTTATTTTTTTTATTTTGGCCTGTTTTGTCTCTGAGCTCTTGAACTTTTAGAACATATCCAACAATTAAAATAACAGTCTGTTATATACAGTTTTCATATCTTGACCTTCAACGTTGTTACCCTAACTATTTCATATCTGAGTTATGTAGTATTGTTTTTTTTAAATCCATGAGAGTTGATGAAAAGCAAAGATCCAACATTTGGACAAAAACCAGCTAGACCGCTCTATTTATGATTATTTATGAGTAAATTTGCCACCTTATTACATGCTAGTCATGGGCCGGTATAAGATTCTGATAGTATGATAACCTTAGATAAAAATATCACGGTTTTACGGTAGTGTGATTACTGCTCTAAAATATATTCTTTTAAAATGTCTGGGTAAACAATCTACAACTTTTTTCCCCTTTGAACACAAAATATTTAGTTTAGTTTAGTTTAAACTTTATTGTCCGTTCTGCTTGGCACAGAAAGGAAATTTGTCTATAACACTGGATTTAAGACAATAATTGCATACATACATCAATCACACAATAACAACACTCATCAAGACAACAACATAAGTTAAAAATTTAAAAACCAAATTAGCCCCATATATTACTGCACTTCATTCTTGACAACCACCCCATTCACTTCAAACAGTGATCCGATTTAAGAGAACAACTGCAATTGGGGCACTTTTCATGAGCATTTCTTCAGGCGTTGGGAATTCTAAACCTGTGTCTTGACACTTCAAAAGCTGAGTGAAGGGGATGTGTGTTATCTTTAAAAATCGCAACTGCTGTTTTTTCCATAAAGGAGTCAAATAAAATATGCAGCGAATGTTCTTTGTGACCAGTTATCTTGTTTGCCTGATTGATAATTTGAGATTAGTTTTTTCTTCTGTTTAAGTGTTGTGTTACCAAACTATGAAACAATATTATAGACCATTTCAATGAGGTCATGTCAATGACCCATGAACATTTCCTGCTTGTTATTAAATTATTTTATAACTGTAACAAGAGGTAATTCAACTATAACTTAATTTTAAAACAACAATCATAACATTATTTAGCAATATGTAGTTCTTTTTGGATTCTCAGAAGCTATAGAAATTAAAAATGTAAAACAGGAAATACGTTGGGACCGTTGTTTTTGTTTACATCCCTCAAAATGGTCTATATGTGAGAACACTCTCTATTAATGATCTATATGCCATGTTTAAAGTCTGTGTACTAACATCAAAACTTCTTTTAAGAGACAATTAGAATATTTTGGAGCAGTAAACATGTCAGGCTAAATAATTCAAATGAATCTTTGATTTCCGTTGTCTTCATTAGTTTCAAAAACACAGATTTCTTTACAATTTAAAACAGCATCTTTGGATATATTTTCTGTGAGAGATACTGTTGTCCTAAAAAACTTAAAACAAAATGTAAAAAAAAAAACATACACATACCTTAGGAACGGTATAGCAGAACATTTTGGCAGTTTTAAAACCTTGACTTTTCCAAACCGCGATGTACCTTGAAAACAGTTATCATCCCATGCCCAGGGCCGGATTAACCAATGGGTATTATGGGCACAGGCCCAGGGGCCCGTGTGCACCTGGGGCCCCTGCGAGGGGGGAAAAATGCTGATTTTGGAGTGTCTATTTAGACTAAGTGCAAAAGCGCACCTCATTGGAATAAGCTATTTGAGCGATTTTCCGACCATCACTGTCTGATTGACAGAGACAACATAACTAAAGAGTGCAAATGACAGCAGTCTGAGTCGCGTAGCTCATAAAGTGCATGGCAACATGTTTTGACGCGATCGATCATCAAACGGTTCGAATCCAGCATCTTATAAACTCATTCTTCTTTTTTCCCCATTACATATCAGATTGGAAATACATTTATTTAGAAAGGGAATATTTTTGTTTAAAAATGAAAATAATGAGAATGTAATATAAAGTCATAATGGCTCGTGGGTTTTTAATAAGGTTTTGCTTATTCCATATGTGTATAAACAGCATCTAAATAGTGATTTTAAATATTCTATAAACAGTTATTTTCCACCTGGTGTTATTTTAGCATCTAATTTATTTATCATTATTTATCATTACATGATTATCATTTATTTATCATTATTTATCTTAATATAACTAATTTGTATTTACAATGAATACCCTTTAAAATATATATTTTTAGGACTGCACAGTGAACTTGAACAAGTATACTAAAAACCATTAATTTTCACAAATTTTATTAGTATTGTTTTTTTTTATCAAAGTGTGCTTTAAATGCTTTAAAAATAAGTAAAATCTGTGCAGACTATAAATATATGTACTATATATTATTTATTTTTAAAATGCGGGCAATACATTGTAGATTCTTTTTATTAAAAAATATGATATTATTCTTATTTTTTAATTCAACTATAGGGGTGCGGCCCGGTAGGGGCCCAACAAGACAATTTGCCTAGGGGCCTTTGAATTTTTAATCCGGGCCTGCCCATGCCTATTACATGCAAATAATTTTGCTGTAGTTTTGTATTTAAATATTTTACTTACGATTTCAATAGCATAACCACAAACACCAATTATAAACGAAATACAAAATAAAACGTCTCTTCAAAAGTTTTTGTCGACCTTGTAAGGTTGACAGTGGTTGTTTTCTGAACAGGCCTCTGGACATGGATGCCTAATACTGTGTAGTGATGTGCTTACAAATTACCTTTATAGATCTGTCAAGTTTGTTGCTTGTCACGCTTGAGCTCTGGAATCCCTAAGAGTTAGAAGAAAAGATGAAAATCTTTGTTTTCTGCAGCTCCAGCAAAATTGGATTGTCAGCGAGCTCGCAGCCGACAGGATCCTTGACTATCCTAAGGGCTGACAGGGTTGATCTCTGAGATTTGCAGTCATTAGTATCTGATATTTCCATTCAAAGCCAGCACCGCATGCATCACGCCTCATTCGCTCTTCTGCTCGCCTCGTACCAGTTTACTGTCTCATTAGTCCAGTGCGATGCCTGTGTTTTAGACAGATGTATGATCTCTCAATTAGGAGCGGCGCTGATGCCCCAGGTGTCTTTGTTAGGCGAAACTGCTGTGAGCGTTTTGTTTTAAAATCAAGCAACCCCCGCTCTCTTCATCTCCACCTGCCTGCCATTTCACACGCATGTAAACAAGCGCGTTCTCGGTGTGTTAAATGTGGCCAAAGAAGCCTCAACCAAAGGTCAGCTGTGTTGTTTGGCAATGCAAATCTTTAGGCCAGTCTACGCAAGTTGCGTTTTCGCTGCTTGACATTAAAATTGGGCTATTTTTGGACTGAGGCCGTAAGAAGAGGCAAACGCGGGCCGTGCTCTCTGACTGAGGCGTTTCTGATGACTCATTTGAGTTTTGAGGAAGCGTAATAGAAATGGGATAATATGACATTCGAATTCATGGCTTTTCAAAGTGTGAGGCGTGCAGAGTGATAAAGGAATTATTGTAGCTGCTTAAACAACTGTACCGGTTGGTGTAGTGGCTTCAAATCAGCTATTCAATTTATCTTCATACGCTGTATGCTGGGTGAAAACAGAAAACTTCATGATTGAACTCTGATGCCCTTTTTTCAATCAATACATTATGCCATAAAGCAAAAATGACTATCAATTTGTTTTTAACCTCTTTTGAGTTTCTTCTGTTGAACACAGAAGTAAATATTTTGGACAGGGAAACTTGACTTTTTGACTATAGAATATTGCTATGAATGGATATAACAGTTTTTAACATTTTTTTAAATTTCTTAATTTTTTTTGTTAACAGAAAAAAGCTCATAAAGATTTAGGACCACTTTAATAATAAGGGGGGGAAAGTAGGTTTACTAACATACAAGTTTCTCCTCTGTTTTCGTTCAAACCAATTTAAATTAGTAAGATTTAGGAACGTTTTCAGTCCAAGGATCCAATAAGCAAATTACAGCCATTCATTCATTTCAACGTGTATTAGTATGACTTCTTGTGCATTCTGTAATTGTTTTGGAGCTGCCACAGCCTTTTTTCAGTGCGTTGTGTGTAATACAGCCTGAATGGTGGCTGAAAACACAGTAAAAGCAAACCCAAGTCTCACTAGTTTTGATGCACGTTGATATTTTGTTAAAGATAATTATAGTTAAATCCTGAAGTTGTACATTAGGCAAACATAAATCTGTTGTGCGCACTCTCAGTGATTTCCATATGTCAATAAATCCATAGAGGTGTTTTTAAACTTGTCCGAAAAAGAAATAATGTGAAAAATGCAAAATGGAAACACATTTGCCAAATAAACTCTGATGTAGCGAACACTTACATGGTTAATCTGTTGTCTCGGTTATGCTTGCCTTGTTTATTGTTGGTTACTAAGTTCCCTGCTGATAAAAACAGATTAAACCAGCCTAGGCTGGTTGGCTGGTTTTAGTTGCAGGACCAGCCTGGTTTTAGAGGGGTTCTGGGCATTTCTTGGCGGGTTTCCAGCCATTTTCAGCCTGGTCTTAGCTGGTCAGACTGGAAAATGACCAGCTAAAACCAGCTTGACCAGCCTGGTTTAAGTCAAGCTGGTTTTAGCTGGTCATCTCCCAGCCTGGGGTGCGTTTTCCAAAACCATTGTTAGCCAACTAGGTCGCAAGTTCCGTCGTTACAAACATAGTTCGTTGATTTGCCGTTTCCCAAATTCATCGCTCCAACAAACATTGGCAAACTGTGTCGCAAACTTGAGCACTTGAAACTACACCTCTGGAGCTGTAGTTAGAAACATAGTTCCTGGCTGTGTTCTATTCCCACTTATCCCCCCTATGCCCTATTAATTTAGAACATTCTAACATTCAAAGTTGGAATTATTCAAAATAAAAAAGCATTAAGTTAATCTCTTAGGTGTAATTTGCTTTCAAAGTATTTTTACAGTTCAGTTTTAGCGATCTTCATGTTTACAATTGTGCTCCCTTTGCAGTGCACTTTGAAAACATTGATATCATTTTGAACACAGCCTCATGGCGAAAGCTATAGGTGACCTATTATTTAAAAGTGGAATTTACAGTATGTTACGTCTCCAAAGCTTGTGAAAATAAAAAACATACATTAATGCTTTTAATTTATAGTGGGTTATTTATTAAGTATCTGTACTGTATATGACTCGGGCCTGCTGCTTAGAACTTTCTGCTGTGGTTTACATGTGTCAAATTGTAAAAGTAGACTTTTCAAAATAAACAATATCCTACTTAATAATAATAATAAAAATAATAATAATAATCATAATCATCATTAATATTATTAATATTATTATTAAAGTAGGATTTAAAAAAATCCTAATAAATAATAAATATTCAATTTAATTTTATAATAAACAGCCTCATTATTTATTTATTTATTTATATGATTTATATTTGATATAAGAATAGTGTTAGCTTTTGTTAGTGATTTTATGTTAGAATATGAATATGTAATGTTTAACTTCTCAATAATATCAATAAAGCAAACACATGCCCTATATGTGCCATTTACATATATTTCAATTAATATGAAAGCGAGTGCAAATTTTTACCAAAACTAATATTGGATTTTATTATAAATGCGTGTTTGTGTAAAACAATATAATTTGCACAAAGAAATGATGGGGTTCTTCTTTAAAGAACTTGTTACTCCACCCCGTTTAGAGCATCATTATGGGCGTTTTACGCTATAACTAATGTGGTTCAAGCAATGAATCTGCGACAGAGAAACTACGGGTTTTGGGAAACACTCGTTACTACGTTGTTCTTTTGCCAAACGATGCATCGTACTATGAAAGTTCAGCCGCGAGTTACGTCGTTGTTTGGGAAACGTACCCCTGACGAGCTAAGACCAGGCTGGAAATGGCTGGAAACCAGCCTGGAAATGGCCAAACCCCTCTAAAACCAGGCTGGTTGGTAGGTTGGTTCAAGCTGTTTTTTCAGCAGGGTTATCAATACTACAGTCAGACACTCTTAACAGCTGGATGGAAACACACCTAATACACATTTGAAATTTTTTTGTTGTTGAAAATTTAGAAAAGATTCACTTTAGGTTATGATGGAAATCCAGCTATTTGGCCTTAAAATCGAAGGGTTTTGCAAAGTGGGATTATTTTCATAGTTCCTAGAACTAATGGTGAAAATACCTTTATTTTGTACAATTTTAGTTATGGAAACTGTGTATAGACACATGAATACCATACAAGATAGCCGTACAGTATGTTAAAATGTTACTAGACATGTAAATAGAGAAAGCTAATGTTAGCAACATTTGCCTCTCACCTCTGTCTGCATAGTAGTGTTGTTTCTCAGTCTCAGCCATACAGTATGTAGCACTAAATGCTTAATAAGCTTAAAGGAAAATGAGTTCTCATGTGTCCGGGATGGTGGATAGTTCCTGTAACTGAGTTCCTATAACTACCTGGTCTGAAAGCCCCTAAAAGGGAGTCCCACTATCTCTGACTCTGAAAATCCCTGTTGTAAATGATGCGTTTGTGGTTTTGTCATTGGCCATAGACGAGTGTCCTCCATCTCCAGTTTGTTTGGTTGGTGCGTGCATAAATTATGGTGGAAAGGGCCTTTGTTTGTGGCTGGGATGGAGGATATGTTGAACAGTTTTCTCTGAAAACATAATAGTCACTTCAAAGGGAATGATTGGAGCAGACTTGTGCTAGCTCATGGGCTAAATAATTACCGGGGCGGAAACATTGCCCTTATATGTATCATTATCCTGACAAGCATTAATTGCTTACATGAATAAGAGGCAGGGCCGTGCAATGATAGCCTGTGAAATAACAAATGGATGAAAAGACAAATTTAGACTCAATTAGATCGGTCGAGTTAATTAGTACTAGTGAGTGTAATTGCTAATCATTTCTGGCTAGTCAGTTAGTGTCTGTTTAGTCCTGTTATATTGAATTCGCTGCTGATAAACAGTGTGTTATTTAGTGTTATTTTTACTTTTTGTTGCTATGACAACACCACCCTTCTCAAAAAACGCAGGGTTAATGTGGGCTCTTCTCTGTTTTCCAGATTATGTTTTAAGGCAAGGCTGCAGATTGTTTTTATCAATTCTTTTGTACTTACTGTAGCTTTGCGCAGTGTAGTTACATGTATGATTTAGATACAGCCAGAAATAGAGTGGCAACGGTGAGGTCACATGATGTTCTCCCAGACAGCAGCAGCAACTTGTATTATAATTTCATACACTGATGAGATCTGCAGCACATCTCACTCCTCTGAGAAGCTTATTATAGTTCCTCCATTGCGTTTCTCTTCTTATGATTTCTGCAATTAATTCAGCACGACCTGTTAATGGGCATGTAGCGCCATTCCGTTTGGATGGGTTTTGTTTTGGGGCTAAATTTAGGTTTAGGAGTATTTATTTGTTGTTAAATATTACGCTTTAAAAGGCATTTCAGATTAAAGTATTAATATTTCGATGATGCAGCTGCTTCAGTTAAATGCTTGCTGAAGTGGAGTTGGTGTTTTTCCTCCATTTATTTACATACAGATTTTGGATGGGTCTTGTCTCGCTTGCACTTATTTCACTGCGCATAGCTGCAAATGTCTCATACACGACACACTAAGGTTGTTTAATCTTGGCATGTTTGGTTTGATTTGATTTGCTGTGCTAATGTGGTTCATATTAGGTCTGCACAATGTATCGTTTCAGCATGTGCACATCCACAATAGTCACATCACAAGATATGCAATGTTGAGTCTGAATTATAGGCATGGGACTATAACCGTTTTCAAGGTATACCGCGGTTTGGTAAAGTCAAGGTTTTAAAACCACCAAAATTTTCTGCTATACCATTCCTACGGTATGTATGATTTTTTTATTTACATTTTTTTTAGGACAACAGTATCTTGCAGAAAAGATATCCAAAGATGTTGTTTTAAATTTGAAAGAAATCTGTGTTTTTGAAACAGTGTTTTGTTGAAGACAGCAGAAGTCAATGATTCATTTTCATTATTTAGCCTGACATATTTACTGTTCCAAAATACTACTTAAAATGTGTGTTCAAAGGAGGAAAAAAACTTGTTTTTTACCCAGACATTTAAAAAGAATATGTTTTAGAGGTGTAATCACAATACTGTGAAACCGTGATATTTTTATCCAAGGTTATCAAGCCGTCAAAATCTTACACTGGCTCATGCCTACCAGGATAAATGTGGTTTGTAGAGTTTATCATTTGCATGTGTTTTTAAGGCCTGTGACTGAGCATTTCAACAGCATTTAGAACATTTGGGCCTTAAAAAAATTATGATGTTTGGACGAACTTTTTCTTTTTTATTATTTATATGTAATTTATACTATTTATGCACAAAAACACTTTAATTTTGTAGAATTTTTGTCACGTTTCTAGTCCAAATATCTACATTTGAAAGTGAAACCAAGATTTTTTTACTTAGCCCATTGGCAGAAAATTTAGCTTGTTTTAAGGAAAAACTCTTAGTTTTCTTTTCTCAAGCAACACTATTTGATATTGTAAATGCTCACGTGTTATGAGTGTGAAGATCTGAGTTATTTAACATCTAGCTTTTGACGTCTCTTCATAGCAAATACTATCTTAAATAGGCTTTGATTGCACTTCATCTTATAACATGAGATTTCTCCCCAAATGCATTGAGAGATTAGAAAAAAAAAGTTCTCGGCTATAAGAAACCTTAGAATATGTAAGCTGATGAAAACATTATGCAATGCACTTATGAATTATAAACAGAACAAATAATATTTGTAATTAATTCTTCCCAAAACCTCTGTAACTTGAATGGCAAGTGCCTGAATTCTTGTAAAGCCACAATATTAACTTTATGATGCAGTGTTGAATTGCATATACAACACAAACTAGTTGACTTTACTAGAAAATTGTGTGGAAACCAGTTGGCTTAAACCACTTCATTTTAAACACAAGACAAAGTTACACAACCCTAGTAGAAAAACAGAGAAGTTCATAATCTGTTATGGTAAATAATAATAATATTTTACAATACTATATATAAACTTGCCTATAGAAAAACATTGGTAGTTTTTATAGCACTGACTAAATGGCAAAATGGAAATGGAGATATCTATTTTATATCTATAATGGAGATGTGAGAGCTTTGTTTAAATCAGACAGTTGATGAATGTTATCATATATGGAATGATATATCGCATGCAACAATGAAAATATAATTTTTTTTGGTCATAATAACAATTTTGGTGGGGTTTTGAACAATGTCAACTTAACTGGCAGTTTTTTAATACGTTTTTAACATTTTAGATGACAGGTTTATTCACGCTTTATTTTAAAGTACAATTCATGCTATTAACTAAGACCTTTCAATAATCTCACTAATGAAGTAATTTGCTGCTTATTAATAGTAAGTTTGTAGGTGGGTTTAGGTTTTGGGTAGGTTTACAGATGTAGAATAAGATCATACTTTATAAGTACTTATAAACAGCCAATATCTTGATAATATGGACGTAATCAGCCAGTAGTTATTAGTGGGAATTGGTACATAAACTAAAAATGTTACTGCAGGATCTTATGGAGATAATAATGTCCTTGCTTTTTATGTTTAATTCCTCTTTATATTTTTAAGTTTGTTTCTACATTTCTACATTTGATTCTGGTTCAGGTGGAGTTTACCCTGTCATTTTAAGACTGAATCTAAATATACAAACACATTTTGTTTTTTGCAAAGAAACAAATCTGTGTTTTTATCAGTTGAGAACTTGTGAAGAGCATATAAATGTGTAAAGAATTCAAAGCAACACCCTGGATTGGTAACGAGACTCCTATTACAAGAAAAAAACAGGAATGCTTGAGGATTCTTAACCTTTTATGGTTGCACTTTGTGATATTTTGTCCAGTTTGTGGTTCATTTAGATGTTTTTGGTCTCAGATTTTAGTCAAACAATATCAAAATTTGAAATGGAGAGAGGTCAATCTTTTTAGGATGGCAGGATTTACACTTATTCATATGAACTAGGGCTGCATGATATAGGAAAAAATCTGATATTGTGATATTTTATTTTTCTGTGATAAATATTGTGATATGAATACAGTGTCATAAGATGTTTTTAATATTTCTATTTGTTTTCTGGGAAGTCTAACAGTATTTAGGTACAGAAATTGAATAATCACAATGCAAAAAAATACTTAATATACTTAAGAAAAAATTCGTAGAGCGAGTAAAAATATTATTTTGTTTTCAACGTCAGAGAATAATAAGCCAAAACTGAATGTGCTCAGCACCTCTTGTTTCAGAATTATTTTTAATAGGTATTTTATAAGGTGTTATAATCCATAAAACAAAAAAAAAAAAAAAATAAAACGTTTAAATGAATTACGATGTAAAAAAAGTTATTTGAAGCAAACTAATATGTGAAAATTGGAAAAAAGACAAAGCTTCAAGACTGTATACTTAACACCAATGAGGGAAAGAACAGAAATCCAAGGAAGCATTGCAAATGACTCTTAAAAGGATAGTTCACTCAAAACTGAAAATTCTGTCATCGTTTACTCACCCTTGACTTGACAAAACAGTCTTCAAAATACTTTATCAGAAAAGGTAAGAGCTGAGTGATATGACACAATGCCTAAACCGTCCACTAAAACTTATATTCAGCAGTCTATGTGCTTGTTGCCTCATTACAAACATACACAGCAAATTTCACAATATACATGTTAAACTATAGCAGACCTTTTAATCTTTGCGTAGCACTGAATATATTTATAATCCTTATATCCTACATTTTGTGTTCTGACACTGTAACCTTAGAGAGATGCTCATAGTAATTAACCATGGCTGACAGCTTGAATGGCTCCTTTACTCTTATACCATTGTTCTGTTGATTTGTCCTACCTTGTCAGATTGTCCTACCTCCCATTCAAAAAGTAGGTAGCACATTTTGATGACGCAATATGCTACACATCAGATTTCGCTACCAGTGTAAATTTCAATGTGGAGTGGTGTGATATGAAGCTGTAATATCGCCCTAACCTACCTAAACCTAACCCTAACCTCAGAACTATTTAAATACAGTGTTGGTAGCATAATCTGATGGGTAGGATAAAATGTCAGGACACCGGTCCAATTTTAAAAAATCCCACGTACATAGTAAGTATTATACAAGTTTATAATGTAACTTAATGATTGTGTCAATTTCCGTAACATTGCAAAAGAACAAAAGCGTATACTACTAAGATAATGATCACCTCAGCTCCAGATTATGTGCTTTATCCAGTATTAAATGCTCCCAATGTGAGTTTAAATACCACTTTTACATGACATTTATTGCCATACTACTGAAAGCAGCAAATAGTTTACCTCAGATCTTGAAATTAAAATAACTAGCAGATGGTTTGAAAATGAAAGACAGAACTGTGATTCAGTGCAAACCAACAACATCAGTCACGCAGTAGCCTATTAATAATGTTAAAGAGGTTTCATATGTAATTATTAGATTAAAAGCCTTTATCATTGTGTTAAGAGTGCAGTGGCTGGTATTTAAATGTTTCTGTCATGTTGCATCGCGCCTGGTGCTAGGGATGCAACGATTATTTTGTTTGTACGATTATGAGAAATAATCACATTTTCATGGTTATCATGATTATTATGCATTCATTAATTTCAAAATGACTAATTTAGAAAATCACGTTAAAAATCCTTATAAGTGTTATTTATCAGTAACCAATTAATAGGCTATATGCAGAGCTAGTGTTTCTTCCCATACGATATACTTCCGGTGAATGGTTAACGTGACTTTTTCAATTTCATAAGGTTCCCTTTACAGCATCGATGTTGTGATGTAATTAAAATATAATCAGTTAAATAGACTTTAGCATTCATTTAGTTGCTCAAGCGTAAACCGAGATGAAAAGCCGTTTACTCGCAAGTGCCGGTCATCAGCAGGTGAGCGCAGAAGCACCATTGAAAATACTTTAATAAATAAATAAAAATATTTAAAGACATGCCACTGAAAAATGTAATTTAATGCAGGGTTTCTTGTACAATTTGAGACCCACTTTATATCGTATATCAATCAGGCAGTGAAGATCGTTGATTTTTAAAGTAAACACACCTTAAACGCGCCGATTTTGTAACGGCATACAGTTCGCCGGAAGCGTTTGACCCAGGTTACTGACAAATTAAAAGTCCTGTATGCTTCTGCATATAACCTATACAGCACAAAAAAAAAAAAAAAAACAATAGTCTATTTCTTTTCCTTTTAAAACTTAAATAAGTGAAAAAGTTTTTGGCATTTAAACATAAGTAATAATTTTACAGTGAAAATAAATGACAGAACAATGAATGAATAATAAATAAATAAATAGTATTTGTCTAATGTGATTTAAGCAACATAGGATAGGATAGGATAAACTTTATTTGTCCCCGAGAGGAAATTTGTCCTGGGCGAAAAGTTGCTACAACGTTGCTCTAAGCAGACAATAAAATAAAGCAAACAAAACAGTTAAGAACAAACAATTAAAACATACATTATTTACAAAATAAGACTGTATATAAATATATAAATATGAAATATATAAAGCACAGTACACAGTCAAGTGCTAATTTACTACAGGTGCATTATGCTAATATACTTAAAATATTAGTTAATTATTTCCCTTCTAAAGAAGACAAATGTAGTCAAAAATTGCTAAACCTCTGTCTGAAAGGCATTTTGATCAACTATATTACAAAATTGTTTGGTGTTTTCTTTTTGTGTTTTTTTTTCTCTCTGGAGTATAAATGTGTATATTCCATACAAAATATGAAGCTGATCCGTCAGTTCTTGTCATTTCAACTAGATGCGCCTGGAAAGTGCGTGCACGTCGCTGCCAATATGTGCACACAAGCCGTGCCCCTCCATTGAAAATAACGAACTTGCGCGTACAAATGTGAGTAATTGGGAATGGCTCTTAGTTAATAGCCTCAGCCATAGTTAAAATCAGCCTTTAATTCAGCGTGTGTGCATATTAGCCTCGGTGTACATCGGGACTTTAAACTGCTGAACAGTTGACATTTTGTTCTGTGAAGAAACGCGGTGTTGAGAAGCCTTTGCGGTTAATTAACCATGGTAAATTAAAGCACAGGTAATAGTGAAACTGGTTAATCGTTGCATCTCTAGTGCAGACAGCCAAAGTGCTTTCGCTGGAATCTTGTTGCATCGTGTGTTGTTAGGACATGCTGTAAGGGCAAAGAAAATCATTGTTGTAATCTTAGTAGGAAATATTGCGGCCAATCAAACACAGCCTGAGGATTTTTTTTTGCCCTTTTCTAGTAAAGTTAACTAGTTTGGGTTAAAACTGTGATTTTATTTTAAAAAAAATTTCAAAGTAATGTTTTTTTGACCAATAAGTTTACTGCCATCTTTAATTGATTCATTTAATTACATTTCATGTCCATCTGCAGTCTTTATTCATTCAGTAGGTAATTGTGCAAAAAGCTGTTCAATGCTTTACGTTGTGGCCCTGATACCTGTGTATTTGGAGTTAACCATCCGTTACGTATAAAAAATAAAACACAAAATGTATACAGCACAAAGTTTAATCAAATAGCAGCATTAAACACTAATTTCAGAGCTTGCTCTGCAAAGAGGTGCTCGGTTGTAGATTAATTTGAAACACCTGGCGTTTGGAGTCTGTTTGACATTGCAATAAACTTTGCCACTTAATCACGTCTTCGACATCAAACGTTTATCACCAAACATGTCATCAACATCCTCATCACGGCACTTGCAGTTATGAGCTCAGATTAAGGGAAGTTAATGTGACAGATTTCACTTGTGTAATCTGTTAATACATCATCCTGCGATGGGGTGTTAGGCTGTTAAATCAAACGTGTTTAAGTAGCTGTAAAAAATGCTCCGTTGGGAATAAAGGCTAATCGGCCCAGTCATGCTATCAGCACCGCGGGTCTGACCACTGGATCTTAAGTCCATCTTTTTTACAACCTCCATTTATTTAGAGGCTTGTGCTTAACCAGCCACCCGGATGGTTTCGTTGTCATGCCCAATTATTGAAGCTTCTCTAGTCCAGTGTTTCTCTTACATGGAGAGACGGTGGACGTGTGGCAGAGCTGATGCTAAGTGCCCTGTTATCAGCGTTTTCCATTGCAATCTCTTTATGCCCTCATTTGGCACTTTCCGCAAATAGGGACGGACAGAAACACTGCAGTACTTCATGATTTATTTAAAGCATTAGAGGCATGAAACTCGTGTTTTTGTGCAGAGAACTTTTAGGGTACATTTACATGACAATGATGTAGTAAAAACTGACTTTTCAAAAGGATGCTTGTTCACATGCTTCCGGAAAATGACTGAAATGCTGGAATAAAATGTTTTAAAGCAGTGGTTCTCAATTCCGGTCCTCGGGCACCCCCGCCCTGCACATTTTGTATGTCTTCCTTACTTAAAACACCTGATTCAGATCATCAGCTTGTTAAAAGAGTGCTCTACTGATCCGTGTGTGTCAAATAAGAGAAACATACAAAATGTGCATAGCAGAGTGTTCGAGGACCAGAATTAAGAAACACTGGTATAAAGAGACTATCATTTTTAAAAACAATCAGGCCTTAAAAACATGTAAATTAAAGGCCAAAATGTATTTAAAAAAAAGTTTTTCGATCAAAACGGTGGCCCACTTGGATAGAGACAAGACTATTAGCCTTCCTGTGACATTTAAATTCTTTTCCAAATATTTCTTAAGGGCTGATTAACAGAGATTTTTCAACACATCTTCAAAAAACAGTAGCTTTGATAACTCTTTTCTAATGACTTATTTCTTCTACTATTTTATTAGTTATTTAGCAATATACTAGTGTTTAGCTTAAGGTGCAATTTAAAGGCTTAGGCCCAATCCCAATTGGGCCAATTGAATGTTAATGTTGTTTTCGTGTTTACATAGATGAATATAGCCACGGTATAAATGCACAGTACAGTTACGATCTTATTGCCACATTATATCATTATGATAACATGATATCGTTGCCTTCTGTGATTTCCTGAAGATAAATACCAAAAAATAACACAACTGGAATAACTACAGCAGTCGTGATCGTCTGATCTCATATGAAGCAAGATTTTGCGATGACATATGATGACGTGTGCAGGTGTTGTAGTGCTGTCCCATTTCTTAGGGCTAAATTTTGAAGCCCTTGCCCTTCACACTCCAAGTGTAGGGAAGGGGTAGGGGTACAAAAATAGAATTGGGATTGGGTCTTAACTTAATTTAATTAGGTTCATTAGGAAAGCCATTGGAAAACAGTGGTTTCTTCTGTCGCCAATAATATTTTTCTTCCAGCCAAACTAAATAAATAAGTAAATATAATAAGAAAAGAATCTGCATTCAGTCTCAGAAATAAAAGTATGCGAGCTGTCACTGGGGTGGTACCTGTTCAAATGGTACAAATTTGTACCTAAAAGGTCCAAATTAATACCTCAATTATTAATACCTCAAAGGTACATATTAGTACCTAAAAAGTACAAAAGTGTCAAATTTTTTAGGTACTAATATATACGTTTGAGGCACCAATATAGACCCTTTAAGTAAATGTGTACCTTTTGAAAAGGCTCATGTACCTTTATTTCTGAGAGTGTAGAATGAAAATGAATAGCATTTTACATGGCTAAATTTAAACAAGGCATTTGTGTTCAGTTTTCTAGGTATTTTTGTCTTCCAGGTAAACATGTCTTGTTTTTTCTGCAGCATGTTGAGAAGACAAACAAAATAATATTGCTTTTCTCAATTCCTTCACTGATTGTCATTTTGACAACAGTTCCTGTTCATTCTAGCTAAAATAAACTTTCTATCACTTTGGTTGAAAAGATTGTCATTTAACAAGGCATCTACTCAATTTATTTTGACAACTGTTGTATTATTATTTTTTTAGGGGTTTTTCACCTTTAATCTGGATAGGATAGTGGAAGTTACAGACAGGAAAGTATTGGGAGCAGAGAGAGGGGAAGGGTCGGTAAAGGACCTCGAGCCGGGAATCGAACTCGCGTTGCCGTGAGCACCATGGTGCTATATGTAGGCGCACTCAACCACTAGGCTATTGGCACCGACCATGTATTATTATTTTACATGTGTGTATTTTAGACTATGACATGCTGTGTGTGTGTGAGCGTCAGACACATACATCAACTGCAGAGCTAATTAATATTCAGGACCATTCCAAATATGGTCAAAACCAAGATTTTCATACTAGGGGTAATTCCAATGGTTTTAATGAGCATATAAAATATTTCTGGAGAATTTTCACACTTACCTAAGCCATCTACTCTAAAGATATCAGAGAACAATTAACCATATTGAATCAATGCACTCTTTGGCACCTTTTATAATTATATCATGCAAGGCATTGATATGATAGTTTAGCTCTTTCAAATATGACTATTTAAATTAATTGTTTTTATAATATTGATGTTAAATATGTGGTTATATTATATTATAATATATTATATTATATTATATTATATTATATTATATTATATTATATTATATTATATTATATTATATTATATTATATTATATTATATTATATTATATTATATTATATTATATTATATACCTCAATCTCCTCATGAATTCTCCCATAATTAAAACGAACAGATGTTAACATTATCTTCTATGATGTAAAAATAGCCCCAAAAACAAGCAGTTTTCCCTGCAATATAAAGGAACAGATGCTAACATTGTCTTTTATGATGTAGATTTTAAACCTGGAAGACAAAAATAGCATTAATAATAAAAAAACAGATGCTAATGTTGTCCAATATGATGCACAACACCAACGCCTCTGATAAAAAATCTCAAAAAATATAGTTTTGTGCTTCACAACCCCTTAGGTGCCTCTTTCATTGACCAACATTTCAGGCCTAACCCTGTTTTTGGGAAAAGTAAATTATGCTCTGTTTTATGTTGAATCTGCAGATCTCGGGCTTTGGGCTGTGTGCAGCAGAGACAGATATGTGCTGAACGTGATGAGTGCTGGATTTGGGTTGTGACAGGTTTAATGGAGAACTCCCAGCAGCCTCTGCTTCAGTGTCAGCTCACTGAGAGAGACCCGACAAATGACGTTGTGTCACTCTGTCACAATCTCAATATGATCTATCGATCTGGATATCCATCTGAAGAGCTGGCACGCTTCACTTTATCTTACATAAGGCTGTTTCACAGAGTTGGCGTGCTCCGCTCTGAATCCTGGAATCAACAATAAGGATTTTTTTCTCTCTGCTGGCTCGGTTTTAGCAGGCTAGCTTTGATTTTTACATCCTTTACCCAAACCACAAGAAACAATACGCTGGTCAGTTGCTGCGAGATTCATGTTTCAGTGACTTTTGTGTAGTTTCTCTCAATACAAAGACAGCTGAGACTTGATGATTTTTCATGTCACATAAAGAATTCATAACCAATGCACTCTTAATTAGTACATTTAGGCTGCACATTTAGAGACGTCCTTGATTAAATTAATTTGCACTTGCAAATTTCAGCTCTGTTAACGATGATTAAACAGCACAAGCTAACAGAGGCGCTTTTTTATTTGCTCTTGCGGAACATCTCTGCATTTCAAAATAGTTTAAAGGCATGGTTCAACCAAATATTAATATTCTGTCATCATTTACTCACCTCGTTTGTCTGTAAAACACAAAGGGATACGTTTTGAATAATTCAGTAATGATGCAAATTAAATTACTTTATGCTTCTTTGCGTTCTTTTTTATATTGGATGAGCTTTTTATGCTTTTGCATTGTGTTGGAATATTTAGTCAATTCCATGCGTGTTCATTAAAAAAGGTCAGGAGAGGTGTTTCTTCAAGGTTTAACATATTAGCAATTTATTGGATACAAATTAAAAATTAGATTTACAGAATTCTGTTATCTTTAATGCAATGCAAGAGTTACATTTAGAGGTGCACAACAAATTTAATTTCCGGATTCGTGCTTTTATACCTAGCTGATATTAACAGGTGGAGTTTAGTGGAATTCGTCACTTGTCAATCATTCTCCAGTCCTCCATTGGCCGCACCCATACATACGTCCTCTTTTTCTACTAATTCTCTCCACAACATTTAAACCCTAAGCCTTTCTCAACTGCACATATTCTGTGTTCAGTTTTAACACATTTCTGAGGACAGGAGCTTTAGCTGCAGAGCTCAAGTTAATTTTAGACAATCAGCTTAATCTACTTCTGCAAAAATTCTTCATTAGTATGCAAAACATACCACACTCAACTTTAAGCAAGACAAATACAATTGTTTAATGAAAAGAAAAAGAGACAATATTAATAAAAATATATATTTTTTTTATTTCACAACAATTGTCATTTGGAATACATTAAACCAAAAATCTATTTTTAAATAACTTGTTTCAATCATGCTTTTTTTTCCGAAAGGGATTAAAAATCAGTCAAATTGTTGTTGTAAATACATTTTTTAATATACAGTTTTTAATAATGGAATTATATTAAAATTTTTTGGTGAAATGTAAAAATTTAAACTAGGGATGTCCAGATCTGATCACATGATCGGAAATCGAGCCCGATCACATAGTTTCAGACTCGATCGGAATTAGACGTTGCCTTCCGATCAGGACTCGAATATATATGTATCTCATTATTTTTTAACACATCAATAGTTATGCGGTGGCACAGAGTTAGACCTCTTTCTTGACCTCATACAAAAACAGCCACGTGTGCGGCATGACATTACTTTGTTGCAGAGATGCTATGGGTTAAATGCTGGCAAAGTAGAACACGGAAGCAGCTTGAAGCGGAAAGTGCGAGTATGTCTGCGGTCTGGAGGTATTATAAAGTTGATGACGACAACATTGCCATAGCAAACCGTGAGATATGTAAACTTGGGATTGCAAGAGTTAGAAAGGAAAAGGCTACAATTAACACAACAAACCTGATAAGGCACCTCAAAAACAAACACCAGACACAATACAGCGAGTTTACCAAAGCAACCGAAGATGAATTAAATAAAAAAATAAGGAACATCCTGGATCTGGTTCTTCGCTCTTCTTTATTTATTTATTTTTTGTATTATAGAAGTATCGGATCAGGTTTCGGTATCAGTAGATACTCAAAATCAAATGACTCGGACTCGAGGGCAAAAAAACCTGATCAGGACATGTCTAAATTAAACAATTGGTTTTAAGATTAAAGGAATAGTTCAAACAAAAATTTAAATTAATCATTTAATCACCCTTTACTTGTTACTTGTTTTTTCTGTTAAACATGTTTTACATAATTATTATTATTATTATTATTATTTTTTTTTTGAAGAAACCTGGAAAAATGTAACCAACATAATATTTGTTTTTTCTACTATGGTAGACAGTGGTTACACATTTTCAGCTTTCTTCAGAATATACAATTTTTGTGTTAAACAGGATATTAAACATATAAACACATATACAGTATAAGTTTGAAACAAAAGAAAGGGTGAGTAATTAGTGAGTAAATTTTCAATTGTCCATTTAATTCATTTAAATAAGACATTACTAACACCTTATGTAAAAATTCATTCATTCATTCATTCATTTTCTTGTCGGCTTAGTCCCTTTATTAATCTGGGGTCGCCACAGCGGAATGAACCGCCAACTTATCCAGCACATGTTTTACGCAGCGGATGCCCTTTCAGTCGCAACCCATCTCTGGCAAACATCCATATACTCATACACTACGGACAATTTAGTCTACCCAATTCACCTGTACCGCATGTCTTTGGACTGTGGGGGAAACCGGAGCACCCGGAGGAAACCCACACGAACACAGGGAGAACATGCAAACTCCACACAGAAACGCCAACTGACCCAGTCGAGGTTCGAACCTGCGACCCCTGCGCCACTGTGTTGCCCTTTTGTAAAAATAAAAAAATATTGTGAAATACTGTGCATACAGCAAAATGCAGCATTCTACAGATATTTTTTCTAGTTAACTAATAAGATTGAATGACATTCCTGAGGTCAATGTAGCTTTAATATTTCAAACCTGTTTTATTGCTGTCTTTCCGTTGTTGAGTCTCTGAGAGGTGACATGAGACCTGATACAGGTCAGAAAGTCTAAATCTTTCAACATGCCGTCTGAGGTTCATTCACATTTATATACTGCTATGAATGTAGTAAAGAAAGAGGAAGAAAAGATCAGTTCATGTGTGCTTGATCTGTGCTGCCGATTGAAATGATATAGCTACAGTCATCTGACATGTGAAAATAACATGAATACTTTACAATTTATGACAAAATCAGCACAATTTGAAAGCTAAAATGTATTTTTTAAGACAATGTCATTATTGGTTGACTGTTGCACTGCATATGTTTAGTAAAGCTGTTCACGTGTGATCTTGAGATTTAAGAATTCATAATAGGCAAAGGAAAGTTAGTTTATATATAATAGTAATCCAAAGTGCTTTACATAAACAAGAACATTAAAATAATCACTAAATAATCTCACAAGTATAAGAAATCAAAGCAACAAAGAATTAAAAACTGATTACACGTTTACATGGACACCAGTAATTCCATATTAATACGATTAAGACAATACTCTGATTAAGAGTCTACCATGTAAGCAGCGATTATTTTTGATTAATTTAATCTTATTAAGGTCATAATCGAACTAAGCAGAAATTAGATTAAGACATGTGGAGTATGCCGTTTTTAGTTGCAGTATTGAAGTGCAAACGGCCATGTAAACACCTTAATCAAACTATTACTGTCATGTAGGATTTTCATCGCGTTTTGTGACAGGATATTTCATACACACATGGCTATATGACACTATTCTCTGCACCTACCAAGTCAGTAAAGGACCTCAGACACAGTTTTTTTTCTTCCATTCGGTATGCAATATCAAATTCCATTAAAGCAACACTCTTCCAGCAGTTCATACTTACATCCATTAACTCATTTGTTATGGGGGCAAGCATGAAAGGTTCCTGATTGAATGTGAAATGCCAAACAGCAGTTAAAGTCAACAAATTAAAAATGAAACACTGAAAATTACATGAAACTCCAGAGGAAACGTGGATAGTGTGGTGACGCAATGACGTTAATCGAATTATGTGCTGTAACATGTAAAACGGCATCATGAAAGGAACATTCAAAAAGCAACTGATGTAAACACCTTAAATATATTATTGTCTTATTCAGATTAAGGCAAATATTTTGATTACTGATGTCCATGTAAACATAGTGAATGTGTAAAAACAGTGTGTTTTAAAAAAAGAAAGACACAAATAGTGTAATCTGTCAATTTTAGCACAGTGTTCATTTGGTAAAGTATTGATTAGTGTTAGTATTGATTAAAATCGAGAAGTCCATATTCACAAAGCTGATATGAAACCTTTTACCCATGTTGCGTACATGAACAGTCAAAATACACTATTGGAGAAATACTAATTAAAACAATTTTGGTGTGTTTAAACCATTTTAGCTCCAACACCTACATTTCTGTTTGGTCAAAAATTGTAGCTGAAATTTCTGTGTAGTGCAAATCATAATTAATAATTCCTTACATTTTATATACATTATTTTCTAGACACTCAAAGCGCTTTACACATTGGGGGGGGGGGGGGGGGGGGGGTCTAATCTCCTCATCCCCCACCAATGTGCACCATCCACCTGGATGACGCAACAGCAGACATATTGCGCCAGACCGCACACCACACACCACACATCAGCTGATTGGTGGAGAGGAGACAGAGTGTGATGAGGACAATTATGATATGGGGATGGTTAGGAGGCCATGATGGACTAAGGCCAATGGGCAAATTTGGCCAGGATACCGGGGTTAAACCCCCACTTTTTTCGAAGGACATCCTGGGATTTTTAATGACCACAGAGAGTCAGGACCTTGGTTTAACGTCTCATCCGAAACACAGCGCTCACTGAGCAGTATAGAGTCCCCATCAATATACTGGGGCATTAGGACTATATTTTTACAATATTTTTACAATTTTTACAATATTTTGACTATATTTTTACAATATTTTATTTTACTGCGATACACATTGCCATATTGTGTATAATTTCACCAGATAATTTAAATAGAATTATTGGGGAAAAATAATTATTTTAGAGCATCTGGGATCATTTTGTAGAGCATTCGTAGAAACTATAATAAACCAATAAAAAGCACTGAAAAATACAGTAGAGCAAAGTTATATACAAATAAAATAAACAGTGCTTTATAGTTTTCTGAGATTCTAGCAGTAATCAGGTATACAAATTGTATAGTCAAATACATACATAAATATAAGTAATCTTTCTTAAAAGATACAAACATAATAATTCATAATGCCAGAATGCTTGAACTGGCTTAAAATGCTAACATGGGCCCTAATGCCTCATTCACACTAGCAGTGACTTTGTAGCTGCCTGTCGCTCTGGGTATACAGTACAAATACAACCGGCCTCTGAGCGAGCTGAGAGGGGACCATGTGAGCTCTACTGGTGCTCCTATTTGCTGTCGCTCAAGAAAGTCGCTCTTCATTGCCATAAAGTTAAAGGATTCTCAACTTTGTCGTGGCACTCGACACGCCAACCTGGTCGCCAATGGTCGATGTTGCACACGTAGACGGAGGTCGTCCAGAAGTCGCTCGCTCTCCGTTGAAATGAACATCAATTGATGCTCGTAGTGTGAATGTAGAGGCTAAAATTAATTTGTTAATTTGCTAAAATTACGTGTCAACTGTGGCTACTGGTCAACTATATTCCAAACTCTACATTGCAAATTTTGTGATATGACTATTGCGAATGCACACATTGCGATATCAATGCTTAAATTAATATATTGTGCAGCCCTAATATGAAGTGACAGCTTGACATCATGAGAAAACAATCATTTTACATATTGACTAAAAAGTTGCTAATTCCTATGAATTCATACAATTTCATTCGTATGAATGGAAAATTCGAAAACATGAGATTTATAAAAGGAGGTGGTACCCCTGAACCCAATCGTCATTGGGGGATGAGTAACTCAATTATACAAACGAAATCACAGAAATTCATACCATAGAGTTAGCCACTAAATTAAAAGTTGCAAATCGATTGTGCTGGAAGCAATGTGATGTAATAATAATGTAAACCGATCCTAAATAACTCACAAATCCATAATACATCAAAGTAAAAATGCAGTGAACCTCTATCTCATGATTCTATCACTAGTAAGGTATTGCGAGGAAAAAAAAATGTTGATAAATCTATTCGGTTGCATGTGAGCTTGCAGAAGCTGCGTGTTTGCGTCTCTGTTTGAGATCTATTGATGTCAAAGAAGAGTAAACAGAGCCCAAAGAGGCATCTGCTACCATCTGTGACCATAGTAATTATGCTCACATTTGGCACTGAAGCCAAGAGGAAAGTTCCAAGCCCAGGTGTTCCACATTCTGCCCCCCGGCATCCACACGCCACTCACGGAAATGTATATTTAACCTTTTTTCTCCAAATGTTAATCTACAGCTTTCCTCCAGCGTGAAAAATTACATGATGTTTGCAGCTCTGTTTCGTTGTATTTCGTTATTGCGCTGGACTACAACGCTGGATTGAATAAGCTCAGAATGGAGGAATATCGTTCAGCTTAAACTTCATGAGAATTTTCACAAATCTTCTTTGAATTTATGCTTAATGAAACAGTTCCAAAAATAAAGAAACAATCCAAAAATGAAAATCTGTTTGATGCTTTAGCAGACATCATTGATCTTTCCTCTGTGAAACACAAAAGAAGATATTTAGCAAAATGTTTGTGCATCTCTGTTTTAGCTCTAGTCCACTTGTTTGGAAAATTACCGGTAAATTTCCTTAAAGAGATCATGTGCGAACAGGCTCCTTTTAAAAATACCAGAAAATTTGTTCCAGCAATATTACCAGTAAATTTCCTCAAAGAGATCACGTGTGAACAGGCTCTTTAAAAAAAATCCAAAATATTAGTTCCAGCAATTATCCCGAATGAGAAGTTGTACATTACCAGTAAATTTCCAGAATTCTGATGTGAAGGCAGAGGGAAAAGTGCCGGTTGGGGAACATACAAGTTCAGAACACACTGATGTACTGTAAGTCGTCTACTCTGGCCAATCAGAACATTTTAGTGCAGATGTTGCATTCACTCCATGGTGTTAACGGAAATAAAAGCCTTGAAATCTTTGTCCAGGCACATTTAGCTGCTGCTTGTTAATTAGAAAATGTTTCGATGTTCCTTTTTAGAGCGTGGTGCGGAAAAACTGATTGATAAAATGCTTATGATAATATATCATTAAGCTTAACTGCAAGCTCTGTGTTCAACTGTATGCTATGCAGGGCAAGGGGAGTGTGATTTGCCAACCAGGGAGTCAGGTTTTTGTACAACAGTGGTAGTCTTTCGTTTTTTAAAGAGGTCTTACATTTAAAAAAAATTCTATCTATATCTGTTTATCGGAGTTGTTCAAAACACTCTTCCATGTTTCTGTGGATCAATTAGCCATGTTCATCAGTCTCTGTGTAGCTACTCTATATATAGTCATATAGCTTTATATAGAGAGAGTTATGGGTAACACTTTACAATAACAGTACATGAAAAATGATGTGTTAATATGTAAAATAAACGTTACTTTATTATGAATTAATAATGAGTTAAGGCACGGCGCTAATCATGAATTAACTTTAACTACAACATGAGTCACATGAGCTCATGTGTGAATAACGGCTACCTTAATTACTTGTTAGTACATGTTGTTAATGAATGTATTAATTAAAATTAAAGTTTAAGCTAAATGTAACCATCATGAACTGTTAATGTATATTCATGTCATGACTTTACTTGGAGGGGCACATCACCATTAACTCATCCTTAACTACTCATGAACTCCTGTGTTTAAACTGTTCATGTAGATGTTGATATTGACAGAACACTTTTTGACTGTTATTCGATGTAAACACACTAGACGGACGTGCATAAGGACTTCATGAGTAGTTAAGAAAGGGTTAATGATGATGTGCCCCTCCAAGTAAAGTCATGATATAATTATACATTAACATATCATCAGTTTAAATCAAGCATAAACTAATGTGGTAAACAATAGGTATAGTTGTGTATTTTGGTTTGTCTCTGGGACCAAGGAAGCTGCATGAATTCAAAAGTTTGAAAATAAAAATCAACAAAATGTAGACCCCCTTTGTGAGAATCATAATTTGATTTATTATAATTTATCCACATTGCTCAAATACATGTACAGTTTCCATATGTTGATATGTTTAGTTGTATACATTTGCTGATCCAACCCCCCTACCACCCAATTTGTTTGTGATGGTTTGCTCTGCCTTTATTAGTCTGTTTTAAGTTATATTACAAGGGATACAAGATGAAAAGTGAAAGCAAGAAAGACGTTTTTTTGACCAGACTTTACTGTTACACTGCATATGCACTCACTAAACTTTTTTTTTTAGTAAACGAAACCTGAGTCAATTATTTACGTGACTGATTTACTACACTCTTAATATAAAAAAATTCAAGCACAGCTAAAGGTTGTTTCTGATTAATGATATCACATAATTTACGAGTATTTTGGAATGAATATTTGAATGTTTTTATTTTAAATTTTTTTTAATAAAGTATGGACACTTTTTGAAAATTTTTTGAACATGCCAACTAATTCTCATTAGATTATAAGTAGACTGTTAGGTTGGGGATAGAGTTAGGTATAGAGTTAGTATAAGTTGAAATGTACTTGCAAAGTTTCTTATAGTCAGTTAAATGTCTGTTGAAGGACAGTATCAACATATACAGTATTAAACAGATGGTCTACTAATACTCAAATGGACCATCAAAATAAAGTGTTACCCATTTTTGCCTGTGCGAATAGTGCATTTTTTTATTTACGGCCCTGTGATTTTACAGCAATTTACGGATATAACTGTGAAAGAGGCTAATGGTGGTTAAAGTTCTGAAATTATATGCATTGCATTGTTAGTTTGGTGTTGAATAATCGTGCTATAATAACTACACTACTTAACGAATAATCAGAATGATGAAAATTGTATGTAAAGGGATATGAAGAGGTTTGCTGGTGTCATGCACACATCAAGTCCTGCGATTAAGTCTTTACTCTGATTATTGCAGATAATTACATTATTGTAACCAATTTTGAACTTTGAACTTTTGGTAACTTAAATTAACAAGTATTCTTTTAAATGAAATCTGTCTTTCTACCATACATTTGCATACATTTGCATAGTGTAATAGTGACATCAAACATAAAACATAATTTAAACTTAAAGTTAATACATAAATGATTTATGAACAGATATGTTACATTAAAATTTCACATTGAAATTAATATTTAGGACCAGGGGGGGCCAAGTTGGAGCACTTACTCTGGTCCTCTGGGCTGGAATTGGGGAAATTCCAAATTGAACCAAAACAAGCCATTACAATTGGCTTAAGATTGGTAAGCAAAATTCAGGACATTGCAACCTGCAGAACCTTGGAAGTTTAAAAAAAAAATAAAAATATTTAGATGTTGGTCTTTACCTCACACAGAACTAGATCTGTAACATGTTTGACGTTACAAAGGCTCATAGAGAACAAGTCACATGAATAACTTTTATGAGGCTTTTATGGTACTTTTGTCATTTGTGTAGCTTGAAATATCCTTGTTTACATCCACTTTCACGTTACGTGTCAAAGCAGAATGAACATTCTTCCTTCATTCATTTTCGTGTCGCCACAGCGGAATGAACCGCCAACTTATCCAGCACGATTTTACTTCCAGCCGCAACCCATCTCTGGGAAACATCCACACACTCATGCACACACATACACTATGGACAATTTAGCTTACCCAATTCACCTGTACCGTATGTCTTTGGACTGTGGGGGAAACCGGAGCACCCGGAGGAAACCCACGCGAACACAGGGAGAACATGCAAACTCCACCCAGAAACGTTAACTGACCCAGCCCAGCCGAGGTTCGAACCTGCGACCCAGCGACGTTCTTGCTGTGAGGCGACAGCACTACCTACTGCGCCACTGCGTCGCCAGAATGAACATTCTTCAAAACCTATTTTTTCCATGAAGGAATATAAATCTGTGATCCAAATGACTGGGTCCCTACACAGTGTTCATTACCCCATACTCCATTAGCATCTGTTGAAGTTCACTTGACAAAATGTGCTAATTTGGAACCACCTGCAACATAATCAAACTCTGACTGTGTTGTGCATATTAGAGGAGGTAGAGCTAAAACAACAGTATAGATCAATGTAAGATTACCACACTTTTAGCATAGATACACTACCTGACACAAGTCATGTCGCCTATCCAAGTTATAGGAACAACAAATAATAACTTGACTTCTAGTTGATCATTTGGTATCAGAAGTGGCTTTTATAAAAAGCAAAACTTATGCATATTTTACCAAAATAAAATATGATCATGCCTTGATTTTTAATCATTTTATTGAGACAGTAAGGTCTGACTTTGCTTAGACAAAAGTCTTGTCACTTAACAGAAATAATGTACAGTATAACATATAAAGTCATGGTGCAGTGGAAAAAGAATTAATATTGTGTATGACTCCCATGAGCTTGGACGTCTGCATCCATACATCTCTGCAATGACTCAAATAACTTATTAATAAAGTCATCTGGAATGGCAAAGAAAGCGTTCTTGCAGGACTCTCAGAGTTCAAGTCTCTTTGAATTCATCTTAAATGCCTTCTCCTTCATCTTACCCCAGACATGCTCAATAATGTTCATGTCTGGTGACTGGGCAGGCCAATTCTGGAGCCCCTTGACTTTCTTTGCTTTCAGGAACTTTGATGTGGAGGCTGAAGTATGAGAAGGAGCGCTATCCTGCTGAAAAATTTCCCCTCTCCTGTGTTTGTAATGTAATTTACAGCACAAATATCTTGATACCTCAGGCTGTTGATGTTGCCATCCACTCTGTAGATCTCTTGCACGCCCCCATACTGAATGTAACTCCAAACCATGATTTTTCCTTTACCAAACTTGACTGATTTCTATCTTGGGTCCATGCAGGTTGCAATTGGTCTTCTGCAGTATTTGTGATGATTGGGATGCTTTTTCAAATGATCAACTAGAAATCAAGTTATTATTTGTTGCTCTTACAACTGGGATCGACAACAAGACTTTTGTCAGGTTGTGAATTATTAAAGTGATTAATATAACCTCTCTATCTGATGGTTTTATTTTAAAATATCATAATTTGGTTGTATTAGATGTGTATATTTTAACCATAATTATAATATAGTTGCCTGAAGCTTAACCTGCCACATCATGCACAATTTATACCCACAAACAAACCATGTACAAACCCCATCTGGGACTAATTAAGCTTGGTCTCAGGTAAATAAAATGATAAATCATTTTTGCCTCGTTTGTTGTAGTCAAACTTCTTGTAGTACTGGAATAATGTGTGATGATGACTAGTGGCTACATTTCCCTCTCCACTTCCTGTGAAGTGATCTATTGATATTCCCTTACTCCCTATGCTGTGAAGTGATGCATCAATGTCCCCTAATTCCCTATGTGGTTTGCGGTGCCCTTCAAACTAAGCATGTTTGCTCCCTTGGGATTGTATCCTCAGTTTAGATGGTAGAACCCTGTAAAGTTCACTCCGCAGAGCACTTAGAGCCCAGTGAAATGACAGTATGGTAACTGATGGTGTACACACAGATTTTGTGCCCCTGTTGTCAACATGCTCGGCCACACTTCAAGCCCTCTAAATTTGTAATTGTGACAACAGCATTTAGGAAAAATCATATGCAGTGTGTAGAGCGCATAAACTGAACTTGAGCAAGAAATCACAGGGAAATGCAGGTCCCAGCCTCAACTCATTTGTGTTGCCAGATTTTTAGTAAAATAAACAGTAAATTAGAACAACGAACTGAAGTAAATTCACAGATAATAAATAATAAAATAAAATAATAACATGAAATATTGTAATTACAAATATTGTAATAATAATATGAAAATATACTGACTTATAACTTAAGCGTAACCAACAACAAGCCCATCGCTTTTTCTAAATTTCTAAATGCTTAGAAGTAGTGGACACGGCAACACTGCAAAAACATGGGTTTGGTGCAGCCTGATCTTCTTGAGGAAACATAACTATTTTACATTTTTGTTAGTTTAGTGGCTAATTCATATAAATTGGTTCAAACACTAAATAGTATGAATGAGATTGTACGAATTCATACGAATTAGCCACTAAATCAAAAAGTTACGAATTGCCATGAGATAGCACTGGTTTGATGTTGTAACATAAAATAGTCAAAAATAGGCAATACTTTTCTAAACATGCAAGATACTTGATGATTATCATGTTAGTCTGGAAGTAAGTTGTGTTTCATACACATACTGAACAATACTTTAGCAAATATACTTGCCTATTTGAATGTATTTTTTTTTGTCACTCCTGAAACTTTATAGCTTGGGTCTCAAACTCAGTTCCTGAAGGGCCGCAGCTCTGCACAGTTTTTACTCTAAACAAACACAGCTGATAAAACTCAACTAATCAAGGTGTTTGAGACTCTTTTGAACAACTTGATTATTTGGATCAGCTGTGTTTGTTTAGGGTTAAAGCAAAACTGTGCAGAGCTGTGGCCCTTCAGGAATTTGAGTGGGAGTTTGAGACCCATAGTTTCATAGAGTCAGTAGCTGTCAGAAAACAGATGTAACATACAGGTATAGTTGAAAATGTGTTTGACTTGTTAAAATAACATGTTTAATTGGCTTTTTACACATAATATTTAAGGTTACTGGCATTTCTAGTTTGAAAGTTACAGATGATAGCATTTTATTCAACCCAGGCTCATTCTGAAAAAGTACTTCTATATACATTTTGGGAGAGCACCAAATACGTCCCAGGAGCTATGTTTTTTTGCAGATTTTGTTTTCGTGAATCCACTAGAGACTGCTGTAATTGCTTTTTGAGATCTCAAATTTCTCTCACGAGTGCCATTCGCACCTGCTCTTCTCGCTTAAATCCACCAAGGCCGTTGTCAACTGACTGAATGACTCTTGCTTCCGTAAACCCAACCAATAGTGTTTTCAAAAGCACCAATTGACCCACCAACTCACTTCCCTAAACCCAACCGACAGTTTTTAAAAGCAATCCAGAAAAGATAAGCCCTCGCCTAATTTTTACCACGTTTTTAGATTTTAGCACATTCTCACCCTGTGATTGACTTGTTTATTTTATATTTTGGCTTCTGTTTTGTCTTATCCGCTTTCTGGAATCGTTCTCCACTGAATTTGAACTCTGTCGTCGTGGTCAGCTCCTCTCTGCGTTTCAAGTCTGTCAATGTACATGGCGAGCTAGCTGGACAAACGTAACCAAAAAAAAAAAAATAGCCGGAAAAAGCCATCCACACAGAGGCAAGTGGTCAGCAATAAGCGTGAAAAGGAACTGCATCATACCGCCCCATATCGTTCGTTTTAAAGACGAAATGCAGCCATACATACTTCTGGCTTCATAATTCGCAATCTCCAGAAACGTATAGGGCTATGTTTTCAGAATGAGCCTGTGCATTTTCATTCCACAGAAGTTTCTTGATAGTGGACAAATGTCTTTAGATTTAAGATTTTAAATATTCTTCATGCTATTCAAAGTATGGTTATTGAAAAAGGGTAATTCTCACTATTGACTAGTGGTTTAATACCTGCCTGTTTATTTGTATTTACACAGTACAGTACATATTCTGCAGGATCATATTCTAGATCTCTAATCCCTAAACCTAACTTCTAACTATTAATTAACAGCAAATTAAAAGTTCAATGAGGTAAAAATCATAGTTAATGGCTTGTTAATAGAGAGAAATGTACCTTAAAATAAAGTGTGACCATAGTTTTATTAGCTTTTGTTTAGAGATTGCATGGAGAGTGATGAAAATTCTGAATCTAGAAAAAAAGTGTATACCCCCCAGAAGGCATAATAATAATTCCATAATAAAAAAGTCTTAGCAGATATTAAACAGACGGTCTATCAATTCTCCAATTGCTATTTCCATCCAAAGATAATAAAAAACTGGAATATCGCACACAAAATTTGCCCATAAATCACTATTTTCATCCAATGAGACAAAGAGAACAAAATGATCACTTCCTAAAAAAACTAATGACAAAAAAGGGAATTTGCTGTGGAAGGATTCAATAGAGTCTGGTTGCAGATTTGCACTTGCACTTTTAGGCTTGCATTCTCGCACTTGCACTCTCAGGCAACCGCGCTTCCTCTGCAAGTGACGTAATTTACAATCGACACCTGTGCCCTCTTGCATAAAAGTCCTTCAGTAATTTAACTAAGGCTGCGTCCGAAACCGCCTACTACTCAGTAGGTACTGCATTTGAATTTAAACGTACTACTCGGTCGTTCTATACAGTATGAATGTGAGAAGTATGAATGGAATTCGGACGTACTACATCCGCCATTTTATCATGGTCACGTGACCTACCTACGTCAGTTGCGTCACTTCACTGCTATTCATGAATTCTCTTGCGGGGCATCATGGGATAGCGCAGCGTGCATGGGATGCGCACTTCAGAATCTCGATGGAAGTAGTAAGTCATCCGGGTACTTCTCACATACTAATTTTCGAATTCTATGAATTCGGACATACTACTCGGCTCGCATACTGATTTTAGCATACTGAATAGTATGGAAGTATGCTGTTTTGGACGCAGCCTAAGGGATTTCATTAAGAGCGTTGCAACAAACTTCTTATCTTCTTCTTATCTGTCACTCTTACCTAAGTGCCTTTTTAGTTTCTGGCAACATACAGCGACAGGCGCCGTAGTTGCTATAGTTACGTAAACAGATCATAACGAACCACGAATGCTTGCCTTACAACAGCTCTGCAGTACACATCATGTCATTTGATGATTGTCATTTGTTCATTTAAGGGACGGATTAGGTCCCTTAAATATTTTAAGAGAAATTTGTTAAGGACTTTCATGACGTCACTTGCAGAGCAAGCGTGGGTGCCTTAGAGTGCAAGCCAAGAGTGAGAGTGCAAGTGCAAATCTGCAGCCAGACCCATCTCGAAGGATTAGCCGTGGGCCTTTTTTCTTATTTAATTAATTACTTCAAATGAAGTCGAAACGCAATAAATGTACACGGTGGCATTTAGAGGTGCGACACTACTCTTTTGGAGTTCTGAAAGATCATAATACAAACCACTATGATGACAGACTTTGGCTTAGGAATTTTACAGAAACCAAAACAGCATTTCAGATTTTGTGCTATGTCATCTATCTGCTGCTTTTACCCATTAATGTCATCCCATCTCACCCATTTTTGTTATTACATGATCTGTTAAACAAATGTCACAAGACTTTATGCGATAAATGTGTTTTTATCGTAGTTTATTCACATACTGTATTTTCTTATCGGATAAAGTGTTTATCCTACTTAGTTGTGCACAATTTTTTTTTATTCACATGTTCCAAAAATGCTCAAAAAAATGGAAAAACAGCTAATGACTGCTGGTTGACTTGCCAAAAAAGTGTAACTAAATGTTAATCTTGAGCTCACCTATCTCTTTAAGAGTGAGCAGACTGAGGCGATTCTGTCGCCCAAGGCTTCAGCTGCTTCTCCTGAGGGAAACCTGCAGTGTAGCTGCTCAGCACCATCCTTAACCTAGTATAAGCATAATGTCACACGCCAGCGATCGGAGCGAATTATAAGATTCGAGCTCATACACCAGACAGCGGACTGTCTGCATTCTCATTCTGAGATTCACATAGCCACATTTTATTAATAATTTGAATTCTTAGCAGCATAGAAAAGTTCAGCAGTGCATTTTTTTTAAAGCAAAACACCAAACAGTGATGCAAAACTGGCATTATTACAGTTGTGTTGTTGTATTTGCGTGTGGGATTTTTGACGGAGAACTGGGGCGAGCAAAGTGTGTGCAGGTGTGTGTTTAGCGCGTGTTTGCTCATGCTGAATGTGCACATGCAGGACAGTGTGAGTCACATCTGGTTCTTCCAGCGGCTTTTGAATCAGAGGGAGGTTTTGTCCTTTAATGCCTGAGAGTAACTTTATCAAGTGCGCTGGTTATTTTTGGCAGAAAGCGATTGCTGGTTTTAAGAGTTCCCTCACAGGTCACTGCTGGAGAAGCACGGAGAGATAAATATGGGGCTAGAAAGTGGCTGGCACCGTTCAGCCGTCCCACTGCCCCCTCATCCTCTGGCCACACTGATAAACGCATCCAGAGCTCTCCCCCAAAAACACAAGCTAGATCAAATCAGCAGGCATTTTATCCCAGGAGGCACTGCTCAAAAGCACTGCGCATGAGAAAATAATAGACAGTATATAAACTTTATGGCAAGCTGTTTTAGCAGTTATATTTAAAATGTCTATTTTCATCCTACTAGCACTTGCCTTTTAAGATACTAGTATCTTTTCCATTAGGTACTGGTAATTATTCATTAGTTAATAGTGCTTATGTTAGATAGATGCTAGTACTTGTTTATTTGAAGCAAGGTAATGATATTTTTAGATAATGCTATTTACTTATCAAAATAAGAATAGAAACTATTCATTGCTTATTATTAGATACTAGTACATATTTATTAGAGTCTTATTCATTAGTACTTATTTCTTAATTACTAATACCTATTAAATAGATACTAGTACTGTATTTATTCTTTAGATACTAGGCCCACACAGAATCTGTACGCGCAAAAATACGCAAATTTCTACAGCATTTTTTTGTTACACACAAATGTGTGTAAATATATATATATATATAAACAGTTGAAGTCAGAATTATTAGCCCCCCTGTTTTTTTTATTTCTGTTTAACAGAGAGAAGATTTTCTCAACACATTTCTAATCATAATAGTTTTAATAACTAATCTGTAATAATTGATTTGTTTTATTTTTGCTGTTATGACAGTAAATAGGCGTCACAGTGGCGCAGTAGGTAGTGCTGTCGCCTCACAGCAAGCAGGTCGCTGGGTCGCAGGTTCAAACCTTGGCTGGGTCAGTTGGCGTTTCTGTGTGGAGTTTGCATGTTCTCCCTGTGTTTGCGTGGGTTTTCTCCGGGTGCTCGGGTTTTCCCCACAGTCCAAAGACATGCGGTACAGGTGAATTGGGTAGACTAAATTGTTCGTAGTGGATAAGTGTATGGATGTTTCCCAGAGATGGGTTGCGGCTGGAAGGGCATCCGCTGCGTAAAAATGTGCTGGATAAGTTGGCGGTTCATTCAGCTGTGGTGACCCCAGATTAATAAAGGGACTAAGCCGAAAAGAAAATGAATGAATGAATGAATGTTTTTGAATTAGTAATATGCATTCCCAAGCACGTCATTTGGACAGCTTAAGCCGAAAAGAATATGAATGACAGTAAATAATATTTTACTAGATATTTTTCAAGACACTTCTATACAGCTTAAAGTGACATTTAAAGGCTTAACTAGGTTAATTAGGTTAACTAGGCAAGTTATTGTATAATGATGGTTTGTTCTGTAGACTATCGAAAAAAAAAGAGCTTAAAGGGGCTAATAATTTTGACTCTAAAATGTTTATTGAAAAATTTTAAACTGCTTTTATTCTAGCCAAAATAAAACAAATAAGGCTTTTTCCAAAAGAAAAAACATTATCAGACATACTGTGAAAATTTCCCTGCTCTGTTAAGCATCATTTGGGAAATATTTAAAAAAGAAAAAAAATTTAAAAGGGGGCTAATAATTCTGATTCAACTGTATATATATTATTATTATTATTATTATTATTATAGTATATATAATAATTTCATTATTATTATTGAATAATATGCAAATGTTTGTATGATTTATGTACAATACAGCTTGTAAAGTAATGTTTTCTGTGTTTTACTAAATATATTGAGAGATATATGAGAGACTTACTTTGTTTACCAAACAAGTGGTTCTAATTGGATTTGCATTGTAAACCTTAAATACTATACTCTCAAAATCATTCCACAGAAATCTACACTTCTTTTTGGTGAGAAATTGCTCATTTTTGCCATTGACCTTTTTGGAAATCATTGAGATATTAACTATTAAATTTTGTATAGTATGTATTATACTTGTGATACTTGTAATTATACATTAGATACTAATACAAATAACAACATTTGATATTATACTTAGTCATTAGGTACTCGTACCTATTGCATATATACAAGTTCGTATGTATTACATAGTACACTGAAAAAATTATTTATGGCAAATTGTTGCAAACAGTTTATATAAGCTGAATTTAAATAAACTAATTAAGCTAAACATTACTAAATGTAATTTGTTTGTTTAAATTCAGCCCATATAACTTGTTTACAAACCACTTACCTTAAATCTAATGAATCATTTTTTTCACTGTAGTGTTTATAAAGTTGATGCTACTGTACTTAACTAATTATCAGTACCTGTTAAGGGATTATTAATCCTTATTCAATGGATACTAGTATACTTATTGAGATACTGGTCCATATTCAATAGATACTAGTAGTACACATATATTAGGTACTAGTACTTTTTCCAAAAGTTGCTAGTAACAATTTTTATTTCACTAGTAATTTTTTACATATGTGGCCATTCTGGGGTGCGTTTCCCAAAACCATCATTAGCCAACTAAGGTTGCAAGTTCCATTGTTACAAACATATTTCGTTAATTTGGTGTTTTCCAAATCCATCATTCCAACGAACATTCGCAAACTGCATCGCTAACTTGTACGCTTGTAACCACACTTCTAGAGCTGGAGTTAGAAGCATAATTTCTGGCTGTGTTTTATTCCCAGTTATCCCCCTATACCCTATTCATCTAGAATTTTCCAACTTTTAAACTTGGAATGATAAAAAAAAACATTAAAGTCATCTCTCTTAGGTGTAATTTGCTTTCAAAGTATTTTTACAGTTCAGTTTTAGCGATCTTCATATTGACAATTGCGTTCCCTTTGTAATGCACATTTATGCCATTTTGACCACAGCCGTGGCTCATGATGAAAGCTACAGGTGACCCATTATTTAAAAGTGGAATTTACATTACGCGTCCAAAGCTTGTTAAAACAAAAATATGTAGCATACGTTATGCTTTTAATTTATATTATTTATTAAGAAATGTATCTGTAGTCTACTGTATATGACATGAGCCTGTTGTTTAGAACATTTATGCAGTGGTTTGAATAGGTCAAAGTTGTAAAAGTAGACTTTTCCAAAAAGAAAAAAACTAAATAAATATACAATAGCCTACGTAATAATAATAATAAAATAAAAATAATAATTATTATTATTGTTACTTTTCTTAAAAATAGCCTACTGTAAATTACAACCATAAAATTTATATGATTTATATATGAGATTAGAATATGTGTTAGCTAAGTGGTTTTTGTTATAGCATGGAATATGGAATATTCTCACTAATATTTTAAAGGAAACATAGGCCCTGGATGTGCCGTTTACATATATTTAAATTAATATGGAAAATGAGTGCATGTTTTTACCAAAACTAATATTGGATTGTGCGTGTGTCTAAAACGATATAATTTTATACAAAAAATGATGGGCATTTTCTTTAAAGAAGCTGTTACTCCGCCTCGTTTAGAGCGTCATTATGGAGGTTTTACGTTATAACTAACGTGGTTCAAACAATGGATCTGCGATAGAGAAACTACAGGTTTTTGGAAACGCTCGTCACTACATCGTTCATTTCCCAGACAATGCATCCTACTATGATAGTTCAGCCGTGAGTTATGTCGTTGTTTTGGAAACGCACCCCTGACTAGTCATTTCACAAGGTAAAATAAGAGGAAAAATAGTAAGGTAAGAATTGTTAACGTTGTGTTAGTTACAAAATATATTGGTGTCTAGTAAATAAGTGTTTTTGAACCATATAAATAACTAGTATCCAGTAAATAGAAACTACTGTTGAATGAGTACTAGTAACTACTTGTACCAAATAAATAACTACTAGTATCTATTGATAAAATGCTAGTATGTAATGATTAAAAAAATAATAATACCAGTATACTGTATATTAATTACAGTAGGAATACACAAAAATTAAAACTAGTTGATATCTCAATGACTGATCTTTTTATAAGTCAATGGCAAAAATGTAAATTTGTTTCTTGTAACATTAGTTTAGTTACTAGTCACTGAAATCTTTTAAGAGGATTTAAAAAAAAAGAAGTTCTAGTATCGATTTAATGGGCACTAGTATCTAACAATTAGGTGTAATGGTATATAATATATAGTATATAATAAAAAAAACAGTGTATAATGAATAAGTATACACTGAAACTAGTATATATAACTAGTAAATTTTATTAATACCTAAAGGTAAGCACTGGTAACTAATGTATAATAGTATTTCAGGAACACATACTAGTATTTAAAAACAAGTATGAAATTCAATAGAAGCTCGTTCTATGGATTAAAAATGTGATCTAAATCTCTAAATTGAATCTAAATCTAAACGGCTTCCCATATAAGCATTAGAAAATATGTGATATTAAAATATAAACAAACACTGTTCAACAGCTGATGCTTCTGTGTGATTGGCTGATTGCACTGTCAATATGATAATGCCAGCCTGTCATGAATACAGCCAGTCAACAAATGGTTTTGAATGTGTCAGACTGGTGGAAATGGATGGACTAATTACAGCGTAAACAACTCACACGCTCGGACATCATCACTTTCGCCCACATCCAGATCGAAATGAACTTGTAATGACTTGAAACGGAAGGTGATTTGTGACTGAGGCGGTTTTAGTGAGCACTCAGCTGGGTTAAATTAAAAAGGTGCATCTGCGTACCTGCCACCACCTGCAGTGTTTACCCAAGATTTGTTGACTAATGATCCGAAAGAAAGCAAAAAATGGCTCAACAACAGTTCGTGGAGACTAAGTAAATAGGCAATAAATAGGCTTGTTACTGAAACTATTATTATATGAGCAACTTGATGATGAGCCTTGTGATAAAAATATTATAATATTCATTGTTAGTCTGAGCTGTAATTTAACAAAGGCATTATTATGGAGTTTTATATTCAGCTCAGGCTCATTGGAATACGTGCCTCAGCTTTGCTCTAGGTGCATTTCGTTAAATGTTTCAGGTGACACATCCACTAGAGGATGCTGTCTGCATTTTTGCAAATCTGAGGTATGTTACTTCAGCACATGTAACACTAGCAAACATAAGAGAAAAGTACGCTGCGAAAATATTGTTTTACATTTATTTTACATTGCTTTCACTTCTTCTGTCGAACTGTGCTTCACTGGAGTGTGCAGCATCACAAGTACAACATCAAAGAAAGTGAGCTACCAAGTAGGACTGCACAATATACTGTATTGTTTCAGCATTGATTTCGCAATGTGCACATCCGCAATAGTCATACCGCAAGACATGCTTTGTTGAGTCTTAAAGGGCATTTATGATGAAAATCATCTTTTGTCAGCTGTTTGGACAGCACTATGTGTAAGTATAGTGTGTCCACGGTCAAATTGGGGTGATATAAAGACAAAAAGTCTCTTTTTTTAATTTCCTGACGTTAAAATAGGACCCAAAGCCCTCTCATTGTGAAGCCCACTGCAGCGTGACATAGGAGTATGGTTTCTCAGCCCACCGAATTTGTTGACATCCGTGTATTAACATGTTTCCGTATTAACGCGTATAATCATATCAACGAGACAGGACGTGCACAAAGCAATTAAAAGATCTGTTCAGCTGTCTGTGATCATCAATCATCATCAAATGTGATCAACAATGAGTTGAGGTGCATGTTTGTGATGAATTACAGTGATTTTACCGTCTTTACTTTATCACCACAGCCGCATGCAGTACAATTATAAAAGAAGACGCTTCAATCCTGGTATGTGGACGTTAAATCAGGTTTATTTAGTACATTAACATAACGGATGTCCATACACGAGTGAATATTAAACAGTGCAAAGTTAAACGCGCACAGTGTGTGTGTGTGTTAGCTGTGTCTATGTGTATGTGCGTAAAATTTGTAACGGCATTGTGTGTGACTCATCGTCGCAGAATTAACTCTACAACAAATACATCTAATAATCATTGGTAAAGTTCTTACTGTTGTACTGTTCTCACAAACGTTACATGAAATCTGCTTCCTTCATGGCTGTCACTGTGCTGTTTATCTGACGCAGCGGGATATTGAGGCACACTCTGACAGGCATGTGGGAACGGTGGGCGTGGAGAACTAGTATTAAAGGCTCAGGCAACAAAAACAGCTACATTGTGTTCAAACTAAAAAAAAATCCAATATTTACAACATATACAAGGTATAATAAATAATCTGATGGGTTTTTTAAGCTGAAATTTACAGACACACTCTGGAGACCCAAAAGACGTATCTTAAATATTGAAAAAGGGGTAAAATACTGTAGGTTCCCTTTAATTATAGCTGTCCAGGAGCTACAGAATTGTATTTAATTACTGTATTTATACGGAATTTATACAATGTATGCAAAAGAAAACAAAAAATACTTACTTAGAAGTTTTGTATTGTTTATAGTCCAAATATCTACATTTCAAAGCAAAAAAAAAACAAATTATTTTACTTACCCCACTGCCAGATAATGAAGTTTTTTTTTTAAAGAAAAATAATATTAAATTATATTTTTACTTGATTACTAAAATTTTTTGTTATTTAGACTAGAAACACGACAAAGTAAAGTAAGAAAAGCTTTTTTGCATTGTGATTATTGAATATCTTTAACTGAAACCTGTCTAATAGTGCTATTCAAGCTGGCTTGTGAAACTGTATTCATATCGCAATATTTATAGCAGAAAAATAAAATATCGCAATATCAAAGTTTTCCAAAATCATGCAGCCCTACTTCCAAGTTAACTGACCATGCCACAAAAGTTGTCAATATAGAGGTAAACATAATCAATTACAAATTACAGACATCATTAAGTTATTTTGTGGTATTTATTTGGTGTTGTGCAAAGAACTGCACAAAAATAATCCTTTAATTGTTGATAATATGAATATCATTAGTGTGAAAAGGGACAAAGCGTTCATTTTACACATTTAGGCTGAAGTACATACAGTAGGGGAAATAAGTGTTCAACACGTCATGTTTATTCCTGGGAGTAATATTTCTAAAGGAGCTGTTGACATGGAATTGAACCAGATTTAGGTAAAAAAACAAAAAAAAAAACAATACAAACTTAAAAATAAAACAAAACAAAATAATCTGAAAAATTAGTTATGTGTAATAACAATGAAATGACACAAGGAGAAAGTGCTGAACTACTGAAATGCATTTAATATTTAGGCTATTTTGGTGATGACAGCTTAAAGAAACCTCTTACAAGGAGAATGAAGAATGTGAGTTTTTCCACAGATGTCAACAGAGTGTAAAAATCTTGATGGTTCTGTGGGTCTCGTCTGTCAAATCTGATCTTTGATTTATTGGATTCAAGTCAGGTGATTGGCTGGGCCAATCTACAGCTTGATTTTCTTTCTTTGAAAGCATTTGAGAGTTTCCTTTGCTGTGGATATTTCTCTTTGGATCATTGTTTTGCTGAAATGTCCACCCTGCTTTCATCTTTATCATCCTGCTAATGTAGATGTTGGACTGAAGCAGCTAATATGAATTTACACTGAGGAATTGGAGAGGGTTTCTGAATAACTACTGAGAGATTTCAGCTGCTGTCTGGGCTTTCACTGCCTTTCTACACCTCCCTTTCTTCACATGTTCAATGCTTTTTTTTCTGTGTCAGTTCATTATATTACACATAAGTAATTAGTATTGTTTTCCTTGCATATATGGATTCATACTTATTTTCCCTGACTGTATTTCTAATGTGTTGTTTATATTACATCTGTAAAAATGGGAATAATAGTTCTTTATTTCAAAATATTATATATTATATATATATATATATATATATATATATATATATATATATATATATATATATATATATATATATATATATATATATATATATATATATATATATATATATATATATATTATGTTTCTCAATATTACTGTTTTTACTGTAATTTTGGATTAAAACAACAATCCCAAACTAATAAACAGTGGTGTAAAGCCTACTCAACTAAAGGATTAGATTAGGTGGGCTTGACATTTGCAGGTCACCACTTTTCAAAGTGTGCTTTAAAATATTCATATTAAATACTTAAATATGAATTACAACTTGGGTTAAATATTCATGACACGTCTTATTAATATTAAATATTGATGCAAACACAAAGTAGCATTGGTTCCTTGTTGATAAAGTGCATGTATATTCTTTTAACCTCGATACAGTGTGATTAAAACAGAATACAATGTCGCTTTTGCTCAAAAGTCTGATGTTTTTCCTGATGGTGCTCTTATTTCCAGGACTACACCCTGACCATGTATTTCCAGCAAGCCTGGCGAGACAAGCGATTGTCCTACTCGGAGATTCCTCTCAATCTAACCTTGGATAACCGCGTGGCTGACCAGCTGTGGGTGCCCGACACCTACTTCCTCAACGACAAGAAGTCCTTCGTTCACGGAGTGACGGTCAAGAACCGAATGATACGCCTGCACCCTGACGGCACCGTTCTATATGGATTAAGGTACGCCCTTGGAGGTCATTGTCATTGCGGGGTTTGACCTGTAATCATTACATCGGCCAGAGGTTGTTTAACTCCTCTCATAATTCTATTCCTGCACTGGCTTGCGCACCACCCACATGCATGTTCTGGGGCCTGTTTTTATTTTCCTCGCTGCTGATGCATTATGCCGGTGTAAATGACTCAACATCGGCGTCTATGTTTAGAAGGGATGAAATTGTTGTTGCTAATTCCAAAGCTGCATATTGTGCTCTCTGTTCCTCAGCCTGACAGCGGCGTCCTTATCAGAAGAGTGCTTAAAAATTAAAAATCTGCATTGCAGCAGATAATTTGCTGTTATTAAGCTACCCCAAATCAATAAATATAATTTATAACGCTCCCATTATGTAAGTGCCCAATTACATAAGCTGTTTTTACATAACCCGAAAGGAAAAATTCGTGCAGAAACACTAAATGCACATGATGAAACATTGATGGGAATGTGTGAGAGTGCCGTGACCTGGCCTGCAGAACATTGCTGCCGGGACTGCCAGTGCGATACTTTGTCAATGGAGACCTTCGTCTGTGAGACAGTGTGTGTGTGTGAGCATGTGTTGAGGAGGCAGTAATAGAGCGTTCTCTTTGTGCCATTTCGAAATTTAGTGCGAATCTGTGATCTGTTGCGGTTTGACATAAAAGAGTGTTGGAAGATGGGCTTTCTGGGTTTGTAAATGTGTGTGTGTGTGTGTTTGTGGTGTGTTGTCCGTGTTCCTTGGGTGCCCTGCTCCACTAAGCCTGCCAAAGCATGTTCCTCAATTACCAGGAGGAGAAGAAAATAACAGCGCTCTTCTATAACTGTCTGCAAGAGCCCAGGCTGACAATTTAGCAGAGGCAGGTAGATCTGATTATCTTGCTCCTAAAAGACTTCAACCAATAACACGGACACTGGCTAGGAGATGAAAACGCACAGGCTTAAATATCATTTCTGAGTCATAATCGTATAACTGAATCATGTTACAACTTGTGCTTGTGCTAATGGATTAATGTTAAGACATATTCATTTGTTATGTTTTGAATTCATTGTTTGACGCTTTTAAAGGGATAGTTCACCCAAAAATGAAAATGAACTCACTATTTACATACTCTTGTGTGGTTTCAAATCTATAGAGTGTTTTCCTTCTGCTGAATACAAAAAAAAGGATCATTTGAAGAAAGATGAAAACCTGTAACCATTGACTAGTATGAAAACTCAACCCAGGCTCATTCTGAAAACGTACCTCTATATACATTTCTGGAGAGCGGCAAATACGTCCCAGGAGCGTTTTTTTTTGCAGTTTTTGTTTTCGAGAATCCATCAGAGGCTGTTGTGTACGTCTTTTAAGATCTCAAATTTCTCCTGCGAGTGCCATTCGCGCCTGCTGTTCTCATGTAAATCCACCAGAGGCTGCTGTCGACTGGCTGACTGACTGACTGACTGACTGACCGATCGACTGCCCCACCCTCCTCCTTCCCTAAACCCAACCGATAGTTGTAAAAACCAATCCAGAAAACGAAAGCCCTCACCTGATTTTTTACCACGTTTTCAGATTTTACCACATTCTCACCCTGTTATTTACTTATTTATTTTATTTTTTGGCTTCTATTTTTGTCTTTCCTGTTTTCTGGAACCATTCTTTGCCGTTCTCAAACCCCGCTGTCGTGGTCAACTCCTCTGTGCGTCTCAAGTCTGCCTATGTACAAAGTGAGCTACTGGTCAAACTGGTAACAGCATGAAAGCCGTCCAAATGGAGGTAAGCAGTCAGCTGGTAAGCACGAAAAAGAATGGTGTCATACTACCCCATAGGGTTTGTTTTAAAAATGAAATGCAGCCATACATAGCTCTGGCTTCATAATTCACGATCTCCAGGAATGTACAGTATATAGGGCTACGTTTTCAGAATGAGCCTGTGTTGCAACAAACACAAATATGAAAGTCAATGGTTCCAGCTGTCTTGATCTTCTTTTGTGTTTAACAACTGAAACAGGTTTTAAAGATATGAAGGGTGAGTAAATTAAGATAGAATTTTCACTTGGGTGAACTGTCCCTTTAAAATGTTAGTTCAGCTTGAAATGAGAGTTCTGTCATTATGTACTCAACCTCATTTTTCTGTGTATATTCAGAACCCATGTGAAGGTATTTATAAGGTATTTCTAATCAAATCTTCTGTCCTTTCCCTGAACTAAACATTGATTAACATTGATTTATTTACAATTGTGAAGGGGAATTAGCTTTCAGTGAACAGACAGAAAATCACTCAGGCTTTTATTCAAAATATCTTCATTCCTGTTCTGTTTCTTATAAATTGGAATTTTTATTTTATTACATGTATACCTCAAAGAAATCTCTGATTATTGTTTAATTCAGTGAATTTCTCAACAGATCAAAATTAGAGAACAGGGATATGAACTGTTTATTTTTTCATTTAAATCCTTAAGGAATTTTTATTTTTCTGTTTTCCTATCGGACCCAAATAAATTAAACTAACTTACTAAAGTGAACTTTTTTAACAGTTTTATACAACATGCACCTTAGCAAAGGGTAGTTTAGCCTGAGATTATTTATGTCTGATGAGAGCACTGCAAAGGCTTTTAGTCCAAATTTTCTTAAAAATCAAGACACTGAATGTCGAGATCTTTACCCTGTTCAAAGTGAAACTAAGAATCAATTCAGGCTCCAGTATTGAACCAATTGTCCATTAAGATTCAGTGCGTTACCCTAGCTCTGATGCATTTGTCTTTCATGGACGACCAGCATTTGGGGGGTTAGTTAGATTGTAAAGATGCAAAATTCTAGAAATCACAGATTTGGAACAACCAATTTCTCTTTCTATGGCTGAAAGGCTCTCCTTTTGACTTTCATTTGCGTTCAGAGGGTTTTTATATAAGTCAGAACATCTCACCATGTTGTGAAGTCAATGAAAACCTACAGTACATACCTTTACTTCTGGGGTCTGTTTGTCATACCTCGCTTAAATTATCTAAGATGATTTGGCAGATCCTGGATCTTTTAATCATGATAACTGGTCTCTGGATAATTTGGTTCTTCAAACAAGTAATAATAAATAATTAATTTTAATAATAATAAATATAAAATAAATAAATAAAGTGTCTGGATTAACTGATCTGAGATCTCTGCATGTGTTGTGAAGGACTGATCTATCGATCCTCAAAATCATGATCAGCAATGCAATGATTGGTTGACACCACAGCAGCGTAATGACATCATCGGATTAATATTCAATTATCCATGTGAGCAAAATTATATTAAATTCGTAGTAAACAGTTTGTTAAATATGATACGCAATAACTTTCCACATTTGTTGTGGGCTGCATGCTTTACACGTTCAAGAGTATTTAGCAATGTATTTAGTTTTACTTTTAGAGCAGATTTTATTTATTATAGCTGGCCTATTTACGTTTCTTAATAAATGGCTGTTTAAATAAATTTTGCATTAAAAAAACATTTTAATATTGGTAAAGGTGTCTGCAACTTTTGCAAAGCATCAAATCCCTGGCATATTAGCTGTCAAAACGTGTGCATGACTGCATTAAATTATTATTAATTTCTAAACAAATAATAATAAAAAAAAAAAACAATTTTACTTTTTTTCCCCAGTGTATGAAATCTATAGGTTACTACTGTGAGATAATATCAGAATTCAGTACATACTTTCAGTATCACCTTAGACCCGATCTAATCCTGTTTATGTGAAATAAGCTGCTGCTCCCAAGCAGGTTTGAGCTACCAGACCTGTTGCTATGACAACAACTCTCGGATGAGTTTTGAAGAACGAAATTATCGTGGATCATGTCAAATCAACAATAATCAAATCCAGCTAATTAAGTAATTCACATACAAAGAATGGACCCCTGTAAGCATATAAATCTACCCAATCAGGGGTGCGTTTCCGAAAACCATTGTTAGCCAACTAAGGTCGCAAGTTTCACCGTTACAAACATAATTAGTTGATTTGGCATTTCCCAAATCCATCGTTCCAGTGAACATTCGCAAACTGCATCGGAAACCTCTAGGGCTGTAGTTAGAAGCATAGTTCCTGGTTGTGTTCTATTGCCCGTTATTCCCCCTATGCCCTATTTACTTACAACATTCTAACATTTAAACTTGGAATGATTTAAGGGTGCTTTCACACTAGCACTTTTGGTCCGCACCCGGGTTTGTTTGACGTCATAGTACGGTACGTTTAGCTAGTGTGAACGTGTCTTCTGAACTCGGGTGCGCACCCGTGAACCGTACCCGAGTCCGCCTGAAAGAGGTGGTCTGGGGTACGGTTCATGCGAACTCTGGTACAGTTCACTTCTGGTATGAATGCAATCGTACCAAATAGCGGAAGTGAACCGGCAACTGTACAACAAACTATCGTTTTCATAATGTTCATTCGTGTGTGTGTGTGTGTGTGTGTATGTGCGCCACGTATTGTACCTTTAGCGGGACTGAGCCAAGCACAGTGATACACAGTGATGTCTGCTTGTCTCCTCCAGAAACAGCTTCTGCAGACACTGTGTGATGTTCTGAATGTTTATAATATTTTTGCGGCAGACAGACGCGAGTCGCTTTCTTTATGTCCAAAACTTATGATTCAGTAAAAGCAAATCGACCGCGATGTGCGGAAGTCTCCATTTTGGCGCTTTGCTTTCGTGACTGTCACCTAGCAACAGCCGTAAACAAAACAGCAGCTCTATGACACAAGCGTACCGGGGTTCAGAAGGAAAAAAGACAGTGTGAACACAAACCAACCGAGAAGGTGGCAAGGGGGGACAATCGAACTTGGGTACGGTCCAGGCAATTGAACCAAGTGTGAAAGCACCCTTAAAAACAAAACATTGTAGTCATCTCTCTTAGGTGATTTTTACAGTTCAGTTTTAGCGATCTTCATATTGACAATTGCGTTACCTTAATTAGAAGTGCACTTTGAAAACATTTATGCCATTTTGAACGCAGGCGTGGCTCATGACGAAAGCTATAGGTGACCTATTATTTAAAAGTGGAATTTACGTTATGAAAACAAAATATATAGCATAGGTTAATGGTTTTAATTTATAGTAGGTTATTTATTAAGAAATGTATTTGTACTGTATATGACATGGGCCTGTAGGTTAGAAGATTTCTGCAGTGGTTTGCATGTGTCAAATTGTAAAAGTAGACTTTACAAAAAAATAAATAAATAAACAACATCCTACTTAATAATAATATTAATAATAATAATAATAATAGTAATAGTAGTAATGATGATGATGATGATGATGATGATGATTATTATTATTGTTAAGTAGAATTTTTTTCATTTATTAATAAATAGCCTACTGTAAATTACAACCATTAACGATTTATATGATTTATATATGAGATTAGAATACGTGTTAGCTTAGTGATTTTATATGGAATATTCTCAATAATATTTGTAAAGGAAACATATATAGGTACCATATGTGTCGTTTACATAGTTTTCAATTAATATGGAAAGCAAGTGCATGTTTTTACCAAAACGAACTTTTTTTTAAGTGCGTGTGCGTGTAAAACAATATAATTTGCACAAAAAATTATGGGGGTTTTCTCTAAAGAAGTAGTTACTCCACTGTGTTTAGAGCGTCATTATGGACGTTTTACAATATAACTAACATGGTTCAAACGATGGATATGCAACAAAGAAACTACGGTTTTGGGAAACACTCGTCACTACATCGTTCATTTCCCAAATGATGCATCTTACTATGATAGTTCAGCTGCTAGTTATGTCATTTGTGAAACGCACCACAGATTATAACTTGCCAAATTTGTGCTTTCTGCCTTTGTGCAAAATGAGTGACACCTTGTTCCATGTTACTATGTCAAGTACACTGAAAAAATGTTGGGTTCCATGTTGTCCCAACACAATTCGATTAAGTTATTATTGGACATTAAGCATTCGATTAAGTCCATTGGACATAAACAATTTAGTTGTCCCAAAGAACATTAAGAATAGTATTGATTCAACTCATATTAAATAAGTAGTTTGAATAAGCAGCTAAATTATTTTTTGGAGTGTATGTTGGATTGATTCATTAAAGAAATAGTTCATCCAAAAATGAAAATGTACGCACTATTTACTGACTAAAGTTCTTTATTCTGCTAAACACTAAAGACCATATTGTATTTTGAAAAAAAGATGGAAATTTGTAACCATTGATTTCCATAGTAGGAAAAACAAATGGAAGTGAATGGTTTTAAAATATCTTTATTCTATAGTAGAAAGAAACTAATAACTAGGGCCAGACGGAATCTGCGGATGTTTTTTGCAATTTCTGCTGAGAATTTAGATAAAAATCTGCGGAGATTCTGCGGAATTATTTTGGGAGTCTCATAACTAAAACCTTAATATGTGAAATATGTGTAATTTAAAAACTGAATAAATTCAGATTTACACACATTTACTCAAGTAAATAAACAGAATTAATGATGGGCTAAAAATCTGCAGAATTCTGCGGAAAATCTGCGGAATTCTGCGCACACAGATTCCGTGTGGGCCTACTAATAAGTAAAGGGTGAGTAAATAATGACAGAATTTTTGGCTGAATCTCGGATTTAGTCTGTTTAATTTAAATGCATACCTAATGACCTTTGTCTAAATGAAACTAACACTGCAAGTATAGCTTTAGCAGCGAAAACTGTAGCTAATGGTGTTGTGTCCCATTCAGAGCATTTTATTGCATAGCATCACTCAGTAAGCATACATTATAGTTAGGTGTTCTTCAAGTCTATGTATTAAGCCCAATTAAGAAGTGTAACAGTGCCATAAAGGCTACTTCTGTCTATGTAGTTGACTAATTTAGGCCATAATAGACTTAAGCAAAGCTAAATTACTGCACATGGTGACTGAGAGAAGGAGAGAAGCGCTGTTTACCGTGTAAATCTCATTTACAGTGGATGAGCCGCACAATAAAAAGGAGACATGATCATTAATTTTCATTTACAGAAAGGTTGCCTGTTATATCGAGGTGAAGTGCGTCGGCTGGTCTTTTTTTTACTCAGGGACTTGAAATGTCTAAGGGCAGAATAGGACAGCTTCTATTAATAGCCAGCATTAATTCATTTTGTGTAATCACACATTCCTTGTGCTGTGTTTCTTTGTAAAAGTGAGTGAATACCATTGCATCAGAAAAACTCAAGACAGGCGTCACTGCTAGGAAAATCGCTGAGCTGGTTGTAAAATTCAATAGCATGTCCTTCCCTTATACCTCATGTCCAATTCTGTCAATAGTGGCTTAGCAGGGTCACCAAGAAAATATATATTTAATATATCCACCTCATTTTACAACACTCAAGTAAGGTATTTTTTGTGTGAGACTTGCAGTTCATTAGCTGGCATAAGCTAATAACTAGATATATTATTAAATGCAGTGAACAGTAAGGGCTCTATTTTAATGATCTAGGCGCAAAGTCCAAAGCGCAGGGTGCAAAAGCATTAAGGGCGTTTCTGAATCCACTTTTGCTATTTTAAGGACGGAAATTTATGCTGTGTGCCGCGTCGCATGGTCTTACAGGGTTGAGCTTATTCTCTTAATGAGTTCTGGGTGTGTTTTGAGAATTAACCAATAAGAGTCTCATCTCCCATTCCCTTTAAGAGTCAGTTGTGTCGCGCCATGGCACATTTGCTATTTACATGGCGGACTTTGTAAGTGGAAAAACTGAACGCTTCACTAGCGAGAAAACAGTTAAACAGACCATCTGCAGAGCGAGAATGAGAGAATGAGTCTCCTCCATTCGGCCTTTACTTTCACTTTCACTTTCTCTCTTTTATGGATAAGGAAACAGGTTGTACGCACAGACATCCATTAACCTACATAATTTTGTTTGTCAAGCGCAAAGATTTGTTTCCAGCAAATGAATAAATGAACAATAATAACGAAGTGTTGAGTTATATCCAAATACACATGCTATGCCCCATATGGTCTAAAACCTGACAGGTGGACAAATCTAAGCTTGTTTTTAATAAAACAAATATAAATATGCATTTAATAAATACTACTAATAATAATAATTACAGGCGACGCGGTGGCGCAGTAGGTAGTGCTGTCGCCTCACAGCAAGAAGGTTGCTGGTTCGAGCCTCGGCTAGGTCAGTTGGCGTTTCTGTGTAGAGTTTGTATGTTCTCCCCATGTTCATGAGGCTTTCCCTCACAGTTCAAAGACATGCAGTACAGGTGAATTGGGTAAGCTAAATTGCCCGTAGTGTATGTGTGCGAATGAGAGTGTATGAGTGTGTTTCCCAGTGATGGGTTACAGCTGGAAGGGCTTCCGCTGTGTAACACACCTCTTTTCTAGACCGAAACACCCATGAGTCCACAAAGTGGTGCAAATGGATTTGCTGTTTAAACAACGTGGTGGAAAATGGGAAAATTTATGTTGCGTTGATCTGAAAATAGCAACACGTCGGGGAAACACGTCTTGCGCCTTATTGTGCCGGGTGTATGATAGGGCTCTAAATGTAAATACACTACAAATCATTGGGCTCTATATCAATGATCTAGGCAAAAAGTCTAAAGCGCATGGCGCAAAAGCATTAAGGGCATGTCCGAATCTACTTTTGCTATTTTAAGGGTGGAAAAATACGCTCTGCGCCCCGGCGCATGGTCTAACAGGGTTGTGCTTATTCTCTTAATGAGTTATGGGTGTGTTTTGAGCATAACGTGCATTAAACCAATCAGAGTCTCGTCTCACATTCCCTTTAAGAGTCAGCTGCAACGCGCCATGGTGCATTTGCTGTTTACATGGCGGACTTTGTAAGTGGAAGAGCTGAATACTTCACTAGCGAGAAAACAGTTAAACAGACCATCTGCAGCGCAAGGATAGAGAAGGAGTCTCCTCCATTTGGCCTCTTTACTTTCTTTTTACTTTACTTTTACTTTTAAAATTAGAGTTGCGCAGGTCTGAAAATAGCAACAAATCACGCAAAACACGTCTTGCGCCTTATTGTGCTGGGTGTATGATACGGCCCATTGTTTATAATTTTGATAATAAAATGACCTTACAAAAAACTACAAAAAATTTATATAAAATATTTTATATAATTATAAAAACTATTATTATAAAAATTATAGGAGTTACAAATTTTAGCACTTAGTTTAAAATATTAAAATAAGTTCAAAATAAGTCTAATATGACTCATGATTATTTTACAATTTCTTTGTATTTTGCACACACTTTTATTCAAAACATCTTATATTACACTCAAAAGATTTGATCATATTTATATTTGATTCATAAATCTCTACAGTTTGAGCGGCAGGGATAATTTCTCAATGCACATTCCCATGTGTGCACAAAAGAAAACAATTTGTCTTTTTAATATTTCATCAACATTGGTTTTGTCTCACAGGTTATTTTCCATATCTGATGATGTCACCAGGCCCTTGTTATTTAGCTCCTCCCCCTACCAATTGCGTTTTATATAGAGACCATTTTTCACAGTTAAAAACAATTGTTGAGCAATTCCAGTGTTATGAATGTGACATTTGCTGTAAAAACATAAAACATAAATTATATGTTAACATTATGCTGAAAGATCTCTTTGTTTTTCAAAACTACTAACCACAAAGTTAATGGGTTAGAAAAATATCAATCTGTAAACATATTTTATATTTTAAATGAGGAAAATAAACATGCGTTATGGATGTGACCAAAAAAGTGTGTGAGTTTGCAGTATGCTTGCTGTATATAGTAGTTTGCATGTGCACATCCTACCAAAGAAAAATCTAGTGTTTCTATCAAAATTTGCTCTTTTTTTCTTTTTAATTACTATTTCATGAAGTTAAAAAATATTTGTTATTTAGCCCTCCTTTTTTATAAAGAGAATTTTTCTTAAAAACAACAGCTATACTTCCTTCCTGCAATCCTTGTTACAGTTACCGTTACACCACTGAGAAATTTAGTTTTTCCACCTTTCAAATGGTTCGTTCTCTTACCACCCTTATAATGCACATTACTTGTCTGTAAGGTCACATTTTATCGAAGAAAAGAATTTGTCTTTTTAATATTTCATCAAACTTTGTTCCGCCTCTCAGATGATTTTTTATGTCTGATGATGTTACCAAGTCCTTGTTATTTAGCTCCTCCCGTTCCAACCAGTTTTCACAAAGAGACTGTGTTTTCACATAAAATATTGATACACTTTTTCCATTTTCCATTCTAGCAGTTCAGAAATCTTTGTTCCAGTTCAGAATATTCTGCGTTCCAGACACAGTCAGAGGTGGGAATTTTAGCATTGACATGTCCCACTTCTGACCTCGATGCGTTCCAGCCAGTCGTGCGTCACAGTTGCATTTTCACCATGTGAGATGTCAATATTTCATAACATTTTATGCTATTTTGCCAATTATGGCTAAAACAAAAAGAATAGAAAATGCTAGCTGTCCCTTTGAAGACATAGAAGCATTATAAAGCTGATATAATTCAAGAAATAGCCTTTTTATTAGGATTCTTTCTCATTTTTGTGCTGTAAACAGCCTTGAAAAAATTAATTTATTCATTTATTCATTTTTCATTTGCTCAATCCCTTATTTATCAGGGGTCGCCACAGCAGAATGAACCACTAACTATTCTGGCATATGTTTTACGCAGTGGATGCCCTTCCAGCTGCAACCCATTGCCAGAAAACACCTATAAACTCTTGTATTCACACACTCATACACTATGGCCAATTTAGTTAATCCAATTCACCTGTAGTGCATGTCTTTGGACTGTGGGGGAAACCGGAGCACCTGGTGGAAACCCAAGCAAACTCAGGGCAAATGTGCAAACTCCACACAGAAATGCCAACTGACTTATTGTCTTATGCTTCAAAATGTGTTCATATAACTCTTCTTAAGTAGGAGTAGCCATCATCTGTGAAGTGATTTCAAATGATACGTCTCGCTGAAGTCAGGGTTTTTAGATTTGCTCCGAAATCATAGGTCAGATGTTCAACTTCAAGTGTTGTTCTAGAACAGGGGTGCCCAAACTTTTATGTATAAAGGGCCAAAAGCCAAATATCATTGAGAGCCGTGGGCCAAAGGTAAATATACCAAGCTATATCACATTAAAGTTGCAAATTTATTTCATAAGATTTAAAAGTAAATAGAAAACATTACTTTAAATCATATTAACTAATGTAGTATAACATTTAAAATGATAACTTATTGCAATAAAACGTAAACAATCACATTTATAACACAGAGGAGTTCAACGATCAATACACTAGTCAAGCAGAATCTGCCTTTTGCCTTGATTTGTCCTCAGTCGAGTTACAGTATGTACAATTACACTAAATCTGAATACTTTACACTATTTAATTGAACCATTTAATTTCAGTTTGCTTTTAACAATAAAGCAAACAAACAAAAGATTACATTAGATTTGAAATGACAATCTCTAAACCATCCCCATCATTCCTCCTCTCTTCTTAAGTGGGATGATAGGCCAAATCAAAGGTTACTATGGGCCAACTTTAGCCCACGGGCGCTAGTTTGGGCATCCCTGTTCTAGAAGTTATCTTCAAGCAGTCATTAGGAAAACTCCCAATTTTGAATTATCTGGAACAGAGCATATGGGTTTCACTTCAGTGTTTTCAGTCCATTCTCTTGACATTTTTGTATGTACACATTAACAAAAAAAAGTACTTCTAGTGTTTCATAAATATTTTCTCAGCCTAATAAAGGTATATTTCCCACAAAATTCTGCCATCATTTACTCAGCCTTCACTTGTCCAAAATCTGAGTTTGAGCTTTCTTCAATTGAAGGCAAGGAAGATATTTAGAAGAGTCCTCATTAGCTTGCACCCATTGACTTTCATAGTGTTTTTTACCTACAATGGAAATTAATAGATACCACCGACCAGCATTCTTCAAAATATCTTCTGTTGTGTTCAACAGAAGAAAAAAACTCAAAGATTTAAAACCACATGATGATTTTTTTGGGTGAACTGTCCCCTTTGTAAACAAACAAAAAAAATGATGTATGCAAATTTGTTGCAAACATTTTATGTGTTGAATTTAAACAAACAATTTAAATTTAGTAATGTTCAACTTAATTAGTTTGTTTTGTTGGAATAATTAATCAATTTCATGCGTGTTCAATAAAAAAGATCAGGAGAGGTGTTTCTTCAAGGTTTAACATATTAGCAATTTATTGGATACAAATAAATAATTCGATTCACAGAATTCTGTTATCCAAGAGTATCCAAGAATATCCATTATACAATGTTATGCAAGAGTTACATTTAGAGGTGCGCAACAGTTTTCATTTCCCGACTTCAACTTATATAGGCAGCTGATATTAACAGGTGGAGTTTAGTGGAATTCGTCACTTGTTAATCATTCTCCAGTCCTCCATTGGCCGCACCCATACATACGTCCTCTTTTTCTACTATTTTTCTGCACAACATGAAAAAGCACAAGACTTCTTAACTGCAAATCCAGTGCTGACAGGAAGTTTCGCTGCAGAGCTCAAGTTAATTTTAGACAAGTTTCATCTACTTCTGCAAAAATGCTTCATTAGTATGCAAACATATCACGCTCGAGAAGAAGTTTGGTTAATATATCACCTTTAAGCAATACAAATACAATTGTTTAATAAAAAGAAAAAGAGACAAAAATACTAAAAATATATTCCTTTTCAAAACAGTTTAAATTCGGTGGTTTACAACCACTTTAAAAAAATTGTAAATCCAAGGAATCATCTTTGAATCATTTTTTGTCAGTACTTTGTACTTTGTTTTTGTACTTTGTCACTTAATTTGTGTAATTTGTTATTAGTGCCTCCCCCTCCAACCAATGCACATACAAATACCATAAAAACAATTACTACACATTTTAAAAATTACATTCTTGATCCAGTTAAAAATGAAGAATCCCTGTCCAATGATTTTTACATACAGACTATTTTTGTACTCATATTCTTGTAGTTCAGTTTACACAACTGAACAGGTTTTTTTGGGTACAATGTAATTGTGTTATGTTCAATCCACTTACATTTGTAAAAACAATTAGGTTAACTTAATCGATTTGTGTTGGGACAACATGAAGGAATTGTGTGGAACCCAGCATTTTTTACAGTGTATTCTGTGCATTCTTGTCACCTCCAAAATGGATATTTATAGTCTGTACCTGCACATTATACAGTATATAAGTAAAAAGTCTTTCCATTGTTCCAGAATTTGCCCTGTCCCTCAAATAACATTCCATGACTGGTGATGTCACCAAGCCCTTGCTTTTAAGCCTCTCCTCCTCTAACAAATTTACAGTACATCACAAAAAAACATAAAAACATTTACCACTATTATGTATAGAAATATACCATTTTGGTAGTTCAGCATACAAAATCCTTGTTACAATTCCTAAAATTTTCACCACAGCATTTTCGGTGCGTCCTCTTGCCCCCCTCATAATGTAATTTAGTCAGAACCCCTGCGTCGTGCGTTGCAGCACAAGCCTTGGTAAACAAGGTCGTTTGAAATCAAGGTACACATGGTGCCTTGGGCTTCGTTCTCAACCCTTACGTGAACCTGTGCGCTGCAGCCCGCCATCGCTAGACAGATAGATGAAGTCTAGTGTGCTGGTAAAAAGAGCGCTCTTGAATGTGTGTGGATGAGAAGAGCGTAGTGATGCTGCATGGGTTTCAATGCAGGGAAATTGCAGTCTAACGGCACCAGAGAGTAAACAGCTCTGACTTCTATTCCTCAGACCCTTTTCAAGCTGATACAAGCTGCCAGAGGCGTTAAGCGGCACTAAACCGGTGAGGGTCAGGCCTTGATTCCTCCTGCTCTTAATATTTCCAGCCAAACACTCTTCAAGCTGATACAAATCAAGCAGTACGAGAAGAAGCATAGGAGTTTTTTTTTTTTTTTACTACAAATATACTGACTGTATTTTAAGAAAGGAAACATTTATACTTTGCAAAAATAAAAAATCTAAATCTTAGAATTTTAAAATCTAAAGGAATTATTTAAGAAGATACAGACTACAAACATGTCAAATTATCTGCCATTGCAGTAAAATAATTATACTTAAAAAAAAAGAAAACCTATAGGCTTAGTAAAAAAAAGGCTGCGTTCGAAACCGCATGCTCAATGAGTAGGTACTCAATTTCAATAAGTACTGTACTTACTTAACGAGGATTAAAAGAGTGGGTACTCAACAGCCAAATCTTGTTAAGTATGAATAATGCGATCATATGTCATCCACCATGTTTATGTTATCATGTGACTGACGTTACAAGCGCAACAACTTTAAAGAAATTGCACTTTAAATGAATCTTAATTTAAATTAAGTATGGTTTTATTTAGATTTAATAATATCACATGTAACGTTACCTAATGCAAACAGTGTGGACAACAGTGAATTCGGTAACACTTTATAATAACTACACACTAGGAATCATTTATTAAGCATTACCAAATAGTGAATTCATTATTTGTTCAGCATTAACTCTACATTAATAATCGTTAGTAAGCAGTTTATAGACAGTTTTATTATTCAGGCATATACTAAAAGTTAATTTGTATGTTAATAAATGCTTTATTAACTCAACTTCCTGCAGTTTTGTGGCTTAATCTAAACTATTTATGCTTTATAAATCCCTTATAAATGACAATTAAAGGCTCAGTTATACTTTAAACAGGAAAAAAAGAAAATAAACGACTTTATTCATTTCTATTTATTTTATTGTGTACACAAATGAAACTGTATCAAATGAAAAACAAATCTTTGCAACCTTATTCAAAATAAAATTCCTGTACAATTTAGACATCGCTAAATAACATTGAAATGTTGTATCATAATATATTGTTAAATTATTATATTGTTGTTGTTTTATCAAATTTTTACAGTAATTTTACAGTAATTTTATTTTAGATAGGAGTGTCACAAATTATGAAAACACAATTATTAAGCACATTATAAACAAGCTTATAAGTCAAGAATAGAGCATTGCAATTATAAACTGCTTACTAACGTTTATTAATGTAGAGTTAATGCTTAACAAATGATGAATTCACTATTTGCTAATGCTTAATAAATGATTCATAGTGTGTAGTTATTATACCGCGAATTATACATAAACACAACCACATCACTCACTCAGGTGTCTGTTTAATGTTGCAATTTGCTGATCTGCAACACTCATTATATATTTATGTCAGACATTTAATAATTGTCTTTTTGTTTATGCAAGTTCACTTTTGAAACGTAACGTTATGTGCTTACTGAAGTTCCCACATAATTATATTTTAGAGTAAAATTAAACAAATATAACGTTACTACTCTATAAAGCATCTTTACACTTTCAGCAATTCTACAGTTCACTGTACAGTAGCTCAACAAATTCCATTTAAATTGGGGATTCAAACATACTAAATCGCTCGCCTACTGCTTTTTCCATATCTAATAGTAAGTACGCGATTTTAAACGCAGCCAAAAGGAGCGCTCGACTTCATGCAGCGCTGCGCAGATCGATCGGCATCTGTCTTAAAGCTGTGCATGGCGGTTAGAAATTTAGTTCGGACTGATGCTGCGCTGACGCCACTTGACTGTCACATATGGCATCAAAGTACCGCGACAGCGCTCCGAGATCAGACGACTGATTCAGTCGGTGCAGCGTCTGAAGAGTGACTGCTGGAGCTGCGATGACGACACCGATATTACACGATTGGCCGAGTTCACCGCATAACAACAACCACGTGTATTTCGGGTTTATTATTGGACAAATTCCGATTCAAAAATTTCAAAACAAACAATTAACTTTTCATACCATCTCTATCTGGTATATATCATTATTAAAAGACTACAAATATATTACTGCAGTATCATCTTTTGTTAAATAATTTGGTTATAAAGGCTAGATTGTTTGCATAGGCTTGCTTTCTGTCTTTTTTATACAGACTATTTACTGTATTCAGCTTCATGAATGATTCAAATGAAATATTTTAGTAAATAACCTAAATATTAACTCAAATAAGTCTTACAGACTTGAAATAAAATAATTATCATTGATCCTGACACCCTAAAGGTTTCTTAACAAATTAAGGCAAAGAACTATTTTATTAAATAATTATAAAATGATTTATATGATTATAAAATATACAGGTGAAGTCAGAATTATTAGCCCCCTTTTGAATTTTTTTTTTCTTTTTAAATATTTCCCAAATGATGTTTAACAGAGAACATTTTCACAGTATGTCTGATAAAGTTTTTTTCTTCTGGAGAAAGTCTTATTTGTTTTATTTCGGCTAGAATAAAAGCAGTTTTCAATTTTTTAAACACCATTTTAAGGACAAAATTATTAGCCTCCTTTAAGCAATTTTTTTTCTTTGATAGTCTACAGAACAAACCATTATTATACAATAACTTGCCTAATTACCCTAACCTGCCTAGTTAAACTAATTAACCTAGTTAAGCCTTTAAATGTCACTTTAAGCTGTATAGAAGTGTCTTGAAAAATATCTAGTAAAATATTATTTGCTGTCATCATGGCAAAGATAAAATAAATCAGTTATTAGAGATGAGTTATTAAAACTATTATGTTTAGAAATGTGTTGGGAAAATCTTCTGTCTGTTAAACAGAAATTGGGGAAAAAAATAAACAGGGGTGCTAATAATTCAGGAGGGCTAATAATTCTGACTTCAACTGTATATATTTTTATATATTTTAAAATATATTTTGTTTATACACAAGTTTTAAAAGTGGCATTGACGTACCTTCTCTTTCTGGGAAACTACTACTTAAAGTGTAGCTCCCTTATTTTAGGAATGTCCGTTTGTTAAATTTTTTTGGATTAAAGTGCTTTTTTGAAAACTTTTTCATTTTCATTATTCAAAATAATCTTAATCATTGTTTAAGACTTAATCAAAACACCTTGTTTTGAGTTTTACATTAATATATATTGGAAAGTTATTTATATATATATATATATATATATATATATATATATATATATATATATATATATATATATATATATATATATATATATATATATATATATATATATATATATATAAATGTAAATAAATGTAAACCCCTTTTTAGCATATTCAAACAAGAAGTATTAACCTAAAGAGGGATGTTTAAACTCCTAAAATGTGTGCTTATTGCTTTGTATTTAATAGGCCTATTCATTTTTATGTTTATATTGCCCTCTCGTTTCCCCTTATTTCTCTCATGCGTTTGTTATATATTTAATTTATAATTCCCTTATTGTTTAAAAATGAACTATAGTTTGTAGAGACTGTATTCCATTTTATTTGTACAGTAAAACTTTTGTTGTTATAAATAAAAAAATGATGATGACGCCATGTGATGATCGGTCATCATGACTGCCGCAACTTTGAGCCCCGAAGTGTCCTGCTGTCCGGCTTGACGGCTCTGTTTTCAACTCCGCCCCCACCTGCTCTCCACAAGTTAAGTGGTTGTAAACAATTTATTTGGGCTGAATTTAAACAAATTAAGTTGAGCATTGCTAAATTTTATTTGTTTGTTTAAATTCAACACATATAAATTGCAGCAATTTTGCAGACATCTTTTTTTTCAGTATAGTTTTTACAAATTTAAGTTGATTGAACATAAAACAATTAAGTTGTCCCCCAAAAGCTCAAGAATCATTTTTTTTGGGGTGTTTTTGAAAAAGATAGATGAGAAAGACTCGATCATAATATTGAGTTTAATAGGAGAAGTCAGTGTGTTTGGAGTGGTTGGCGGCAATTATAACACCTGACAAATAAATCATATTAAATAAACCCACTCTCACGTAAAAAAGCACATGTGCAGGCAATGATATCCTGGATTTAATGCGTATTCGTCTTACTGTGTTTTCTTCTTTATATGGTATTAATCATTATACAGTAGCTGTCACGTGCTGTTTAAATTAAAAGTCTAAGAGAGAACTACATTATGATTGCATGAAGTAATATTTAGATGGCAAGTCAGTACACAGAAATATATGAAATAGTTTAAATAATGAATTTAGTAAATGAATGAATTTAATGAATACATTTTAGTTTTCATTTAAACGTCATGCACAAAAAAATAAATTAGTAATTGTAGATCATTTCAGTTTAACAATAGTGCATTTATCAAAAATATTTACCGGCAAATTTCAGATGAATAATATCTTGATAACATATTAAAAGACTGTGATTTAAGAATCACAGTACAGCCCCAAGTATACTACATTTTTAAAAATCTATTAGTTTTTTTCCAGCAAACTTTTAATCATTTAAAATATAAAAATGATATATATTATATAATAACTTACTCTTTCATGAAGTTTTAAGTACAATTTTAACATAAGAGTTATTTAATTTTTGCTTAAATGTATGTGCAAGGCAGAATTATGGTGGAAATTTTGTTCACCCATATTTTAACATTTCATTTTCAAAACAGTTAAGTTAAATAAGACACATGCTATAAATATGTTTTTTTTGTGTGTGTGTTTTACATTAATCCAGTCCTTATTGTCACTTGATTCTCAGAAATATTTAAATATTAATAATAATATTGTTATCAATGTTAATAAAAACAGTTTGTCCTGCCTAATATATCTTAAATAAATCTTCTTTGAGGAATAGAAAGATCAAAATACCTGCATTTATTAAATAAAGAATCTTTTGTAACACATTAAATATCCTTATTACTATTTTTGGTCAATGTAACATGAATTTAACTACAAATGACGTTTATAAATGACGTTTTCTGTACTTCAGCAACTTCACTGGCTTCCTGTTAAGTCACGTATTGATTTTAAGACTCTGATTTTAACATATAAAGCAGTGCATGGGCCTGACTACATCTGTGACCTAGCAACTCTGGCCACCCCCACACGCAGTCTTCTTTCTTCATCTGGACGTTTGCTGTATCAACCACGCTGTAAACTAAAGACCATGGGTGGTCGCACTTTTTCGTACAGTGCGCCTAAGCTATGGAATGGCCTACCCATCAGCATCAGGAATGCCGCTTCTCTGGACTGTTTTAAGAAACTTCTCAAGACTCACCTTTTTACCATTGCTTTTAACTTACTGTAGATTGATTATTTTTGTTAATTTAATCATCCAGTTGTATTGAATTGTTCATATTTTATTGTTTTATTGTGTTTTTTTTTTTTTTTTACTGTTTTTATTGTTCTGCTTTGTTTGCCTTGTAGCGCTTTGGGTCTGAGAAAAGCGCACTATAAATAAAACGTATTATTATTATTATTATTATTATTATTATTATTATTATTATTAGTAGTAGTATTATTAGTAGTATTATTGTTATTATTATTATAAACAGTCGTTGTTTTATGGAAAACCAAATATATTTATTTGTGATTTAAATAGATCACCCCCCAAAAATTACATTTGCTTACCATTCCATTACCCTCAAGTGGTTCCAAACCTTTAGGAATTTCTTTATTATGTTGACACTAAAGATGATATTTTGATCAAAAAGCTGAAAACCTGTAACCATTGACTTCCATAAGAGGGAAAATAAATACTTTGGAAGTCAATGGTTGCACATTTCTAGCTTGTGTTCAGCAATAGAAAGAAAGTCAAACAGGTTTTCTTTTTTACCAGTAACGGGTGAGTAACAGATGACAGAATTTTTGGTTTTCCTTTAAAGCAATGTTTAGTTAGTTTAATGCTTGATGTTTTATAAATAGTCCCATTTCTCAACTCCCAATGTTCTCTCTTAACACATAGTAAAAGAGAACCGATATAGTAAAATAAAGATGGAGGATGAAAGGGGGAATTCAGATATTGAGCAGGGGCTAAAGAGGGATAGAAAAACTCAGAGAGTGACAGATAAAGAAGAAGTTCTAATGACATTGTCTCCACCTCGAACTCGTCTCCAGCTTTCCAACAACACCACATCGGACCAATAACTCTCTAATCTATCCATCTCTCAGACACCAAAATGCACAGAGACTTTTGCTGATGATGTAGCGACCTATAAATAGCCTGTTATTTTTACCTCTGCCATCTTGGCCTAATTTCCTGATTTCCCAGAGCTCCCAGTTCTTCCAGCGCTTCCTGTGGAATTGTGATTGCGGAATGGTGGATCTCCAGAGTATTGATGTTTTTAGTTTGCTGATTTATGACCGCAATTGCGTATAAAGAAAGAGATGAGGCTCTTGTTAGGCCACCTGGTATAAAATTGCAAGCCACAGAAAAAAAATTCAAATCATACAGTATGGAGTAATAGATCAGTTGGATGATATTTTATAATACGTTAGATAAAATATAAATCCTGCACACTACCCAAAAATATTTTAATGAATGGTGTTTTGCATGGTTGACCTTCGTAGGGCTTTAACAGAACATGCAAAGTACAAGTGCATTTGAGAACAGGTCATCTAGAGTACAATCAGCTAATAATAATTGCCATGGCTACAATTATGACAGAAGAGAAATGCAACTCTACACCCAAATGGGCATTAGAACAATACACAAGTGCTCCTTTTGTATCCCTGATGAAGGTCGATTGATCAAAATGGTGCTCATTAGAATGTTACGATGATGCAGTCTTCAATAGTGTGAAGGTTTCCTATTTTTATAACCCCACAAAAAAATTAAGAGCTGCTTTCAACCTAAGTTATTAGGATATTAAGCAAAGATCATTTTCCATTAATATATTTAGTAAATTTCCTACTGTAAATATATAAAAACCTAATTTTTAAGTGCCTTAAGGTCCTGTGAAGTGCTTTGAAATGTGCATTTTTTATTTTATGTTTGACGTAATCTCAACTAAAATACGAAGAGATGTGGGGTAGAGTAGCTCCTCCCCTTTTATTAAAAAACAGCCAATAGCGTTTTGTTTTTATCACAGTTCTGCCACTGAGAGTGGTTGAGCTCAAGTGCATTGAATGAAAAGCAAATGAGAAGCATCTTGAAGGGGTCGAGGCATGTCAGATACTAGAGAGCATTTGATTGGTTAAGGTTTGATGACAAACTGAAGTATGAGGTGCTGTCAAAAAACCCATTGATCCATTTAGGTGGAAGGGACAAACTGCAAGCTTTGCATGTTTTTATCAGGTTTATATCTTCTAAACACAAATTTTGTCACTGTTTTGGAGCACACTAGCTTATAGATATCCTTCGAATTAGGGTTGCGCGGTTTACCGGTACTTCGGTAGCACCGCGATACTATGGCTCCAAAATACTAGCGGTGCCTCTGTAGTTTGTAAACGGTAGTATCGTCATTAACTGTTCTACAATAGTTAATGTTGCATGTGGAAAAGTCACTAAATGCTCACACATTTGTGCCTGTAAATAATCAGTAGATCACTTTATTTTAATTTAATTTTCACAGTCTGCATTAAGGCTGCAATTAACTGTAGAATGTGTGCCTTTTATGGTATTGCAGGTTTTCTGATGCTTCAAAAACTCATCTGAATCAGTTCAGTTTTGTTTCTGTGAATATGATTTAGCTACAGCTACCGTATGACAATCTCCTAAAAAGAACAGCTCACTAAAATGACATTTGAAATTACTTTGGATTTTTACCTGATAAGAAAAATAAAATACAATAGATGAGAAAAAACGAAAATAGCAACAGCTGAACAGTAAGAAAACAATATACATAAATGGTTGAAAAAACATCTTCTTGTAACGAATGTCGTTTGGTATAATTTAGATTAATCTTAATTAATCTATTTTTGTTGGTCAGTTATCTACAAAGTAAACGAAAAAACAAATAACATTTGAGGTGAAGTGACGTGCGTCAAAAGCTGCTATCTTTCCGCGGCCCAAACACAAACTGTTAAACAAAAGTAAAATATTCATAATGTCCAATAATGTCTTATTGTTAAATGCATAACCAAAAATAAAAGAATAGCATATTTTAAACTCATTTCACATGACAAAAAGCATCTGCTTTAAGAACCGAAACCCTGCGTCTGTCCCCGCGGCGCTTAGCTAATTTAAACGGAGAGTCTGTATGTTTGAGTCATTCTGTCAGATAAATATGCTTAAAACACGTTCATATTTTAGAGAAAGCGACCCACTCGCAGTTAAGCTTTATTTTTTAATACAAGACCAGCGACCAGCACCAGCACTGCAGATCTCGGTTATATAAGGATATCTATTCTTCTGAATCAAGTGAAATGATCAACTTTGTTGAATAATGCATTTATATGTATTACGCTACAGCATTAGTCTGTTATTTGTTAAAATTAGCATGCATTTCATAAATCTGATTTAAACGTTTCAGATGAGTTAATGATTAATGAGCCATGAAATAAATAAAATAAGCTATGGCCGAAAACACTGATATGTTGGTAGTCTATGATGCCGTTGACTATAATGGAAAGATGGAGCATAAGTGACCGAACGGACTGATAAGCATGATGGCAAATCTATGCCAAAAAGAACCAAGCCGTCGATTCAGACGGGTCATAGTTTCCTGCAGTGCATGACAGATCATATGGTGTGGTCAATGATTTATTTATTTATTTTATTTATTTATGATTGCAATAACAACAAAAGTCACAGTATACAAATAAAACAGAATAACTGTACTGATAATAAGTTCTCTATAATAAGGGAATTATGAATTAAATTTAAGTATTTTAACATTTAATATAGTATTTGTGACAATTTGTATTATTTTGTAGATTTGAGTTATAAATGAATAAAGTATAGCAATACTACTTGGTATCGTGATACTTCAGCTGGTATAGTATCGTGGCCTGAATTTATGGTATCGTGTCAACCCTACTTCAAACTAACATACTGATTACTAACATGTAAAAAACTTTATTTCATTTCACTGTACCTTTAAGTTGGATAACTTTAAAGGTGTTATTTCAATATTGTATTTTTTTTAACCCTCATACAGCAGTTTTCTAAGAGTTACCCTAACTGCCAAATATAATCCTAACATAACAAATGTTTATTCAGCTTTCAGAATATGTTAAAAATATTAATAAAAAAAGATGACTTATTAGTGGTTTTGTTATCCATGGTCACAAATATAATTTCCAGAGTGATCTCATTGTGAGCAAAAACATATGTGATGACCGTTAATTTCAACATTTACTCTCCTTAAACAGTCTGTCATTCATTCATTTTCTTTTCGGCTTAGTTCCTTTATTAATCTGGGGTTGCCACAGCAGTATGAACCGCCAACTTATCCAGCATATGTTTTACGCAGCGGATGCCCTTCCATTTGCAACCCATCACTGGGAAACACCCATACACTCTCATTCACACACATAAACTACGGACAATTTTTAGCCTGCCCAATTCACCTGTACCGCATGTCTTTGGACTTGTGGGGGAAACCGGAGCACCCGGAGGAAACCCACGCGAACGCGGGGAGAACATGCAAACTCCAAATAGAAATGCCACCTGACCCAGCCAAGGCTCGAACCAGTGACCTTCTTGCTGTGAGGCGACAGCACTACCTAAACAGTCTGTATCAGTCTGTATCAAAGCATTTTTCTCTCTTAGTAATTGTTAATTTAGTCAATCTTATTTAATTTCTTCAAAGTAACGTTCATCGAAATGAACCAAATCAAAATTAGGACCTTTTGCTCACTCTGGGGTTGTTCTATAGCCACAAACCCTTTAGTTTTTATGTAATGACTATGAATCATGACCAACAAAAAATAGAATCTATAATTGAATGGTCCCATATGACACAGCCCATATTTTCAAATTATTTTGGGGGTGTAAAATATGGTTTTATTGAAGAACGTTTGAGACGTTTGTGTAAAATTTGTCAAATTCTGTGACATTGTGTTACACTGCTAATTTTGTTTTTATGACTGGATTGTGCCATTTCTGACCTTGTTGTTAAATGCTCTAAACCGTTCAGGTTACTGTACTGATCTCACAAACGACTTCCATATATTACAAACTAGGCATGGGCTGGTATAAGATTCTGATGGTATGATAACCTTGGATACAAATATCACGGTTTCACGATATTGTGATTACTGCTTTAAAATATATTCTTTTTAAATGTCTGGGTAAACAACTAAAACTTTTTTCCGTTTTGAAAACAATATATATATATTTTTTTTTGAAAGATTTGTAATATTTTGTAGCAGTAAACAAGTCAGGCTAAATAATTCAAATAAATCATTGACTTCTGCTGTCTTCATTAGTTTTAAAAACACTGTTTTCTTTACAATTTAAAACGGCATCTTTGGATATTTTTGAAGACACTGTTGTCCTAAAAAACATAAAAAATCTTACACATACCTTAGGATCGGTATTACAGAAAATTTTGGCGGTTTTAAAACCTTGACTTTTCCAAACCACGGTATACCTGGAAAACGGTTATCTACCCCATTCCTATTACAAACCAAGCTACATTTCTGCGGAACCTGAAATTAATATTGCTGCACGTTTTTTATGAAAGGTCCACAAGAAGTTGATATTTTTTAAATGTGATTGACTCGACTCCCCCCTGGAATCTGCTATCTCTGTCGCTATCCCCTTTATCTGTCGCTCTTGGGTCCTTATCGAAAGATATTATTTATTATTTAAAGCTAAACATTTAAAAATGTAACATACTGTATGCAGTCTAATGAAGTGCAGTCTAATCAGTAGATGTATGATACTAGCATGTAGTGCTAGCATATATGCTAATTAAAAGAACAGTATCAAAGAGAAATGCTTGATTTCATAAGCCATGCCTTTAGTTATTCATCAGTATATGAAATACATCATTAAATTACATTAATGGTCATTACAATGCTTTTGTTTAAATTATATAAATTAGAACGTGATTTCACAGGATTTTTAATCAGGTTCTATAATTTACCTATTATAACTTCTAGGGGTGTCAAAATTAATCGTTTCTTCGGTGTACCGCGATGCAGATGGGGACAATTCGATATCGGTTCAGTAATAGATCAAATCACTTTTTTTTTTTATTGTCACATCATCAGCAGCACGTGTGCTATGATGAGTGAAAAGCTTAGAAATCATAACCGGTTATTAAGTACTGACGTCATTTATCCCGTATGTGCGATGTCACGGTAGAATACTATGGCGAAGGAGGTGAGGGCGAGTAAATAAAACACTCCTACTACTTAAAAAGCAGATAATTGTGCACCATTCACTGCTTGTGAGTGTCTTTCACTGACACTGAGGAATGGTACAGCACGAGCCGCTATTTCACTACTAGGGAAAAATGCTGTAAAACTCCATCTTTCTCTCTCTCTCACACACACACACACACACACACACACACACACACACACACACACACACACACACACACACACACACACACACACACACACACACACACACACACACACACACAAAAATAATTTCTAAATGCATCTTTAGTGATTTTTCAACTAAATGCACTGTCTTGTCTCAATAGGTGGATTTAGAGGGTTTTGCATAAAAAAGCACAAGTGGATTTAGCTGGTTTTGATGCAAAAGAAAATCTACCTTGTTAAAATCCAGAGAATTGTCTAAAGTGACATTTTTTTAAAAAAAAAGGTATTTTATTTACTAGCTAACCTTATCATTACATATAAAATGAAACTTCTGAACCTAATCAGAGGAGCCTGGTAGAAAATGCTCATTTACAAGAAAAGAGGTCTGATGAATTTAGAGGGTTTTGCATCTGAACTCTTCAATTCTTAATTTACAGTGCACTTGTAAATTTTACTGAATTAAAAAAATTACTGACAGCCAAAATTGCCAGTAATACTGTACATTTTACAGCCATTCTTTACAGCATCCACACCATTCTACACGCTCTATAAATGGCTTTGAGCTCTTTTGTCAAAATGTGTTTCACAGGACTCGTTCCTGAGTTCTCTGGGTCACAAATAAAACCCTGTATTATGTGAGCTATGGAACAAAACAACATCAGTTAAGTTGTCGCATCTATAGATACACAACAGAATGCAATTTTACAAATTTTGCTGGTCATTTAGGTGTTTAGTTATCCCTGTATGTTATTGCGATTAAAAACTGCATGAAAATATAGACTTGGTTGGTGTTGCGTCATAGATGGAGTGTATCGAGGCAGCGTTTACCCTCTTCACTGGAAAAAATAACGATGACCCAGTTTTGTGCCAATTTTTTATTCTTATTTTTTAATTATACCACTGCCAGATTATTTATCCTCATAATTGAAGTCACAACCTGACTGCCTAATCTAAGCCATACCCATAATTCTACCCGTATACTGGTGAATAAGCATAATCTGGCAGAAGTACATTTTTCAATTTTATTTTATATGTCATTTAAATTCAGGGAATCACCTACTCCCCATTTTGATTGACAGCTGTCATAGCTGATGGTGGTGCATATCCACAAAAGTTTTTTTTTCTGGCAATGTAAGCATATTTTTTTTTTACGGTTGTTTTCAATGAGAGTTTTCTTTTAACACCAGCAGCATCCCTATTACATAACTCTCAGTGCTTTTTTAAAGACTCCAACATTTGGAGAAGTTCTCACAGCGGAGTGTGAGAAGAGTGCTGATGTGTTTATCTGCTCGAAAAGGTGGACATGTACAGTACTTACTGTTTGTTCCTTTCCTTTCAACCATTGGATAGGCACTTTAAAAATGGCAGTTAATTCTGATGAGGCGATGTTAAACATATAGGTGAAACTACACCATTCACAATACACCATTGCCCTGACCACATTGAAAGTGCTGGTTTTCTGTTGGCAGTGAGTGTTTTGCGCGATATATTTATGCGCTCTGATTGTCTCGTGGTCTAACCACCCACTGCGCCTCTGTGTCTGCAAAAACTAGTGAAAATGTGCAGATTTATTAGAGCTGCAAAACATAAGACACTTTAGAAGAGCATCAATTGTCATTATTATATATGACTGGAATCCCCTTCATGAGAGATTTTTGATTTGTAATGTGTGAGAAATGTAACTCCTAACAGAACCTTTTATGGCAGGATCTGATCAAATCGAAATACTTATGAATATAATGAAAATTGTATCTGATGACCATACTATGTCTTTTTGTTTATGCAGTATGTTGTCATTTGAAAGTGTTCTTTTGTTCTGTGTTTGTTCAGAAAATAGAAACATTTAATATACATTTTTTGTAATAAAATAAATTAAAATACGTGCCTAATAATGTGCCTACCATAATCAAAATTTGAAGTGGATCAAAACCATAAATGATTAACTGTTAACTATTTATTCTTGTCTTAGGACAATTTTGAACTTTTTTGAACAACTTCAAATGCTGACTACTGGATAAATAGTATAAATTTGTGTTAGGTTTTATTTTTGTATGAAGTTTTTGTGGGCATTCCCAGCCTAAGGCTTATTTATCAGTTATCTGCTCCACTAATCATAGTTTGTTGAGAAAATGATGGTCATTGTCAGCATTTTACTGCCACCTTTCTAGATGTTCATTTCAAGTGTTCATGCAGTTTGACAGAAATGTAGCCAAAATGACATATTTTCAGTCCTAGGTTGACATATTTTTTTTTCCGACATCATCACTTTGTTACAAGTACAATACCTCAGTAAACATTTAGATTTATTTTTTTTTTTTACATTTCTGAATTGATGTAAATTCTTATAAGATGGAGTCATCATTCATACTGAGAAGCAGATCTGTGCGGTATTGTGACTGCCTTTTCCACATGCTGTAAGACTTTTGAACACATAAGTTACATATATACAACTGTTATAACACATAGATTTATATTGCTAACACTTTACGATAAGCTTGCATTAGTTAATGTTAGCAATATTTTTTTTGGTAACACTTTAGAAAAATGGCCCATTAGTAGGGCCAGAATTTGCGAAAAATTTTTGCTTTTCTGCACAGAATTTTGGTAAAAATCTGTGGATTTATGCGGAATGATTTTGGGAGTATTGTAACTAAAACCTTAATATATAAAATAACAAGTAATGCCTTTTAAACTTGTATTTAATGTTTACAATGCACATCCACTTAGATCCACTTTATTTAGTAAACAAAGCAAGTCTCTCATATAATATATCTACTAAAAGACAGAAAATATAACTTTACAAACTATATTGTAAATAAATCATATAAATATTTTCATATTAGTCAATAATATTACTAAAATTAATTTAAAAACTGAATAAATATGAATTTACTCACATTTACACAAGTAAATCAACAGAATCAATGATGGGCTAAAAATCTGCGGAATTCTGCGAGTGCAGATTCCGTGTGGGCCAACCCATTAGTTAATGATAGTTAATGTATTTACTAACATTAACTAAGTATGAATAATATTGTGACAAATTTATTAATCATAGTTCAACATTAAATATTGCAGTATTAAAATCCAAAGCTGCACTTGTTAACAGTAGTTAATGCAAATTGAGTTAACGTTGTTTAACTTAAATAGCATTAACTTATGTTAACAAAGATGAATAAATACCATAATAAATGTATTACTGATGTTAGTAAATAAATAACCATTATTTTAAAGTGTTATCATTTTGTTTATTAAAATGAACAAACAATGAACAACACATTTATTACGGTATATTTATTAATGTTTGTTAATGAAAATACAGTTGTTCGTTGTTAATTCGTTAACTCACAGAGCATTAACTAATGTTAACAAGCATGAATTTGGATTTTAATAATCCATTATTAAATGTTGAACTGTGATTATTCATAAATGCGCTACAAGTATCATTGGATCTTAATTCATGTTAGTTACTAACAGGATGGGTTGTATTTATGAATCATAATAAGTTGTTTTTTTTTAGTTAGCTAGTAGGTTAATTACATTGTAAAGAAATTATTACTGCCTTAATTTTTTAGTTGAATCAAATGAACTTTTCTAGTCATCTCAACTTCACATGAATCAAACTGACTAAAAATATTAAGTTAAACTTTATATAACTTAAACATTTTTGAAAACCTGATTAACTTATTAAAATAAGTTGAAGCATCAAAAAATATTTGTTGTCTTGACTTTTTGTCCTAAAATTTTTTACAGCATAGTAGGTTTTTTATGTTGTTTTCTACTGATCAAGGTGTTTTCATATGTATATTTAAATGTGTCAGTAAACCATTTATTTTAAGTTACAATTCATGCTATTAACAAACCATTAAATGTGCTTTATGCAAGTTTCTGAATCTTCTAAATTATTAAAATACCATTATAAGTTATCAAATATTTAAGAAACATGCTAAGTGGACATATTTGTTTATCTGAAAAACAATGCTGAAGTTGGTCATTCTCCTTTGTTAAAAAAAATATTTCTTTTATCGTGTGTAGTTGAGACACGGTGTAGGCTCGATAGTCAGGCATGCTTGCTCCTGTTGGTGTTGTCAATCTGGCTACCTGCGTTTGCATGTAGTCATCAGGGGAGGGGACGAGTGAAAAAGTGTTTTGAATTAGGAGTGCAATACCTAGTTCAACCACTGGGTGTCAATCTTACATACTGCACCTTTAACTAAGACTATTAGCTTAACAGGTCACACTTTATTTCGATGGTCCGTTTGTTGAATTGAAGTTACATTGCATCTACATGTCAACTAATTCTCATTAGATTATAAGTTGACTGTAAGGTTGGGGTTAGGGTTGGGGTTAGTGTAAGTTGATATGTACATGCAAAGTTTCTTATTGTAAGTTAAATGTCTGTTGAAGAACTGTTAAATGTCAGTATCAACAGATACACAGCAGACAGTCTACTAATACTCAAATGGACCATCAAAATAAAGTGTTACCGCTTAACAATCTGCTAATTAGCCGCTAGTTAATAATAAGGTAGATGTTGCGTTTAGGTTTTGGGTAGGATTAGGGATGTAGAATAACATAATACTTTAATAGCATGAAGCAATTAGCAGTATCAATGCAATGTATCTTCCATTTGCGTTACATCTCCTGCAATGTTTTGAATGACAATAATAGGTAACTTAAACTTGATACACATTTTCCCCGACCCCTTGAAACCGAACAGATTTTCAACCTATTTTTAGGTCATGAAAAAGCATTGTAAAAGCACTTCTGTGGTTGTTCTCTGATGTAAATGTGCTGCGGTGTCTCTGTTGTCCTTGAGAAGCATCAGTAAATCCCCACAGTCTCTTGTTGTCTGTGCTCTGCATTCAGGATCACCACCACCGCTGCCTGTATGATGGACCTGAGGCGATACCCGCTGGACGAGCAGAACTGCACACTGGAGATCGAGAGCTGTGAGTGCTGCATCTTCTGGCCTTCTCATCTCTCTGATCCTCTCACTGTACAACATCAATGCATCTGTTTCTCACTGCAGGACAACTGCTGATGCTCTTACGACAGATTTCTTTTTCATTTATATACTTATATTTTGTTATGTTGTTTTGTTATGGCGAGCTGCTTCAGTTTCATAGTTTATTTTAAGAAGGTTTTTAGCAGAATTCAGAAAAATGATATGCAATAATAATTTATGAATTACATTATGGCAGTTTTTGTAAATAATAATTTAAGTACTTCTTATAAATAATTAATAATAAGTTAATTAATATTTACAGTTATTAATGTTATATAAAGTGTTTATAGAATTGTAGTGTCACAAATACATAAAAATACAAGTTTAAATATACTATTGATGTCATATTTTATACATTTCTCAAAACTACAGGTTTATGAATTTCTTTGGATTTTGATCCATTTGTGTTTAAACCTGAATTATAATTGTTGCTTCTATGTTCCTGTATTCTATATTCTATATCCCTATATTCTATATCATATCTTATATTCTAAATTCAATTCAAATCAATTAAAAACAGTAAAATGTAACAATAATAATTAGTTTTTGTTACAACTGTCATTCATGTCCTGAGTTCAATTAAATGAATATATATACTACTAATAAATGTTCATTCCGCTGTGGTGACCCCTGATAAATAAGGGACTAAGCTGAAGGAAAATGAATGAATGAATTAATAATAAATATTTATACAATTTTTAAAATGTAAAAACGAAACACACTTCTAAAAAACTACATTATATGAATTCATTTTTTATTTGGTTATTAGTTTCCATTGGAATTTAAAGTTAAATTATGATTCTCTGTTGATTCTATTTACCAAAATCATGAAAATGATTAAAAATATATGACATGGATTTCTCAGTTGTCAGTCTTTCTTCCTTTGGAAAAGTTAACTTATGACCTCAACCACAAACAGGACAGATTCAGGAGACTTTGGGAACCTCTTCAATCCTTTCTACATAAACTTTGAATTTTTTTTAAGAGAGTTCTGGCTTCTTTTCTTTTCTTTTGATTATTTTTAATTTTATATTTTTTAAATGTATTATTATTATTTTTCTTTTTTTAAACTTACATTTGGAAATTTGTATTTAATTTGCAGCACTTGGGGATGGTTTGTTTGTTTGTTTGTTTGTTTGTCTGATTGTCTTTGTTGTTTGTACTATTTGAAAATCCTTATATAAAAAAAAAATATATATATATATAACAAAAAATAATATATTATCATGAAATTCATTTATTCATTTATTTTCCTTCTGCTTAGTCTCTATTACAGAGGTCGCCACAGTGGAATGAACCGCCAACTAGATTATCATGAATTAGTTTCCATAACTATAATGACATCTACTACTACTAATACTACTACTACTACTAATAATAATAATTAATAATAACACTTTACAATATGGTTGATATAATTATTGTTAGTTATTTTATTTGCTAACATGAACAAACAATGAACAATACATTCATTACAGTGTTTATTCACATTTATTAATGTTAGTTAATGGAAATTTCACAATGCATTGACTAATGTTAACAAGCACGAATTTGGATTTTAATAATACATTAGTAAATATTGACCTATGATTAGGCGATGTGGTGGCACAGTAAGTAGCACTGTCGTCTCACAGCAAGAAGGTTGCTGGTTCAAGCCTCGGTCAGTTGGCATTTTTGTGTGGAGTTTGCATGTTCTCCCGTGTTTGCGTGGGTTTCCTCCGAGTGCTCTGGTTTCCCCCACAAGTCCAAAGACATGCGGCACAGGTGAATTGTCTGTAGTATATGAGAGTGTATGAGTGTTTCCCAGTGTTGGGTTGCAGCGGGAAGGGCATCCGCTGCGTAAAACATATGCTGGATAATTTAGCGGTTCATTCCGCTGTGGCGACCCCAGATTAATAAAGGGACCAAACCAAAAAGAAAATGAATGAATGAACATTAACTAATAAAAACTTATTGTGATGTGTGACCATAATAACAACACATAATAATAATAATAACAACAACAACAACTATTATTATTATTATTATTATTATTATTATTATTATTATTATTATTATTATTATTATTATTATTATTATTATTATTATTATGTGTTGTTGTTATTATGGTCACACACCACAATAAGTCTTTATTAGTTAATTATTATTGTTGTTATTAATAATAATAAAATTATTACTATTATTAATATTAATAATAATAATAACAATTAGTAAATAATAATAATAAAAAAATAAAAAGAGTGTTACTGCACTTGTAACATTAGGATTAAAATGCTCTACATTTGTTGTTTGTGAGTGATTTGCTGAATGGTAAACAGCTGAATAATTAATGTTATTAAGTCCATCAGACAGTGAGTTTACCTGTGAACACTTACTGTCCTTTCTGTTAAACAAACAGAGCTTTAATAGTGTAAACCTCATACTCTGATTAAAAGAAATAGATTTCCATAGTACATATTTTTCCCTAACCTGTTTTACACATCCTTCATCTTCTTTTGTGTTCAGCAGAAGGGTAAACAAATAAATGCTGAATACGTTTTCACTTTGGGATGAACACTTGAAATAGAAAAGCATGCTAAAAGCGTATGAACCATTAATAAGGTGATCTATAACTCATCCCGCATCAAAACCTTTAAACGCAGATAATCTGTTCTTCACGACAGCGGTGGTAAATTATACATTTTCAGCCACAACAACAGCTAATCATCCGGCTCTTTATGAAGACGAATGGGCTTTGTGTTGTGTGGTTATTGCTGGTAATTGTGTGTAGTGCAGTTTTTCTTGTGCTGGAGTGAAGGCGCAGGAGGAAGAGGAGGAGGAGGAGGAGGACGAGAGTGTTTGATCATTGAGCTGCCAGAAGCACAGAGACTCTGAGGGTCAGGCTTGCCTTCTGCAGATATTCCTTTTTTCCCCTCTCTTCTTTTACTCATTCACTCGCTTCTCTTTGAGGTGTAGCGCAATACAGGAATTAAGAATCGCTTGCCTTTTATTTCGAGAATTTTAATCCAATTGGACACCAGCCACGCGTGCAGCTTGCTGAGCTGAAGTTTATATTGAAATTAGAGAGATGTCTTTAGTCTAAACATAACCGTTTTTATTAAATATGCAAATTCATTTGTTATATGTATGTGATTTTTTTTTTGCAGTTTTTTTTTCAATCAGTGCAGAAAAATATTTAATTAAATAAAGTCTTGAATAAATATGATAATTATGTCTACTTTAATAATTTAATTTAAGTTTATATAATATAATATAATATAATATGCGCAATTTAAAAACAAGTATAAAGTATAAACAGCTTTAACTGTTGAAAATAAATAAAATGTTTTCAATTAATATAATTTTGTCCTGCTTTTAATAATTCCAGAAGGCTTTTTTTTAATAAAATGAATTCTGTAAAGGACATTTTTAGCAAAGTGACACCAGGAAAATTTTTTAAATCTTGTATCATGTATTAGCGCTAAAAATCTTATTTCATTGATGTGTTCATTTGTTTGTTGTTTTTAATTGTATATTTAATATTGAAATGTTTTTGCCATGAAAGTAGCCTTGGTTGCTGACATGGCATTAAATAAAAAATACATTACATTACAATTAATATAATTTAAACAATATAATTCATTTTAACAAATGTTCCTAAAAGTGTCTTCTATGAAAAATGAAATTGTGTGTATTTTGTGACATTTAAACTAAACATTTAACATTTTAACACTAGAACTATAGTACTGAGGCAGTTACAGGTATTTTTATTGTTTTTAAAATTTTTGTCATTTAATAATTTAAAACAAAACCCATAAATCTATAGTACCCAGACTATTCATAAATATCTGTATATTTAAATCTGACGTTGTTATTTTATTAAAATTACAAAACACAAAATAGTATTTTCACCTTTGTAGATGTATTGGCTGCCTGCATTCCTTTTTCCTGTGCCTTTGGATATGCATGCTTCTGTTGCTTAGCAACCTTCTGCTGACAATAATAACTGTCATAAACATAAAAAACTGTAATAACATAAAAGTTAAAGCATAACTTTACTTCGGACATGTATTTCAAACTATCAAAAACAATATTTTCACTTTAAAAATGAGCTCTCTTGATTGCCAGACAAAGTGAGGTATGGACTTCCTAGTAGTCTAACTTGTATACACAATCATAGGATATATTACAAAAAAAGATCATGTTTATAGGGTAAAGTCTCAATAAAAGCTTGATATAAAATGAGCAATATCACACGAGTAGCAGTCCGATATGGCTGTATATCGCACTGGTGGGAGGCGTCCCACCAGTGACGATATACAGCCATATTGCACTGCTGCAAGTGTGATATTGCGTTTATACAAAAGTTCGACTGGATAATTGTGTATATCAAAAAGGAAATTAAACACAGAGTGTCTCAAAAATCCTTTTGTACGAGGAACTACTTTTTTCTGCTATTACTTCTGCAGCTTACGTCAGAACAACAGAAACAATTGCTAATTCACGTCACTCAGTGTCACTTTAGAGCTAGTATTTGAATGATTCTCTAGTGTAATGTCTGAGATGACGAAACAGGGGATTTTGCTCACATTTTAAGATTACAAGGCTGAACAGCATGAAATGCCATCAGTCTACAGAGATTTCTCAGCATTTCTCTGTTGCAATCGAGATATTACATTAATTAACCATAAAATACCAAAGCAAAGCAAACACTAGCAGATTACTATGGTATAAATACAGCACTACAACATACAAAAGAAAGAGATCGACTTCGAAAGTCACTTACCTGTTTAATAATGATTTGATCAGCTGTAGTTTGAAATACAAAAAAAGAGTTTTTCTCCAATAAGGACTTATTATGCAGTCTCTGCTGCCATCTTGTTGCGCAACCGTCTTTGATCTGCTCAGTATGACAGGATGGCCGCAAACGCACTGAATCTTAGAAATGATAAATATTTAAAATAGACACTATCCATCTAAATAAACTGCATAGTTGCAATCTAAACAACTACATTCTCGCCTAAAAAGTACATTATGTTGTCCAACAGCTGCGATATTTGTCAAACTGTAGTGAGTTTATTGATCTGCTGTCACTCTATGTAGGCGGAGTAATACAGAAGGGTGAAGAGGCTGTAGGAGTGCTGTTATTGCAGAATATCGCATGGCTATTAGCCAATCAGATTCGAGAACCAGACAGAATTGCTGTATAAATGTAAATATGACAATACAAAAGTTCAATTCAGAACAGTCTTATATGAACTATGGCCAGTCTTCACTTTAAAAAATGATATGATCAAAAAGTCATGATAACAAAATTTGGTCACACTTTTAAATGTACAATTCACACTACCAACTAACGATTAATTAAGACTTTTAGCTCAATAAACTACTAATTAGCTACTTAATAATGTTTAAGATAGTAGTCGGGTTTGGGTATTGGGTAGGATTAGGGATGTGTAATAAATGTGTAGTCATACTTTATAAGTGCTAATATACAGTTACTATCTGAATTGTTAAAACCAAAGTTTTACCAAAAATGTAATGTTACAGTAACTTATTTTATTAAGTTATTCCAAGGTTTAGTGCTAAGGATTATTTCTACTGGCTGATTGGGCCAGTAGTTGAGATTTTACTTGCCCTGCCAAACTTTTGACTCGCCTCACCAAAAAAAATAAGTTAATAGCTATTTCCTAGCCAAATATTTTAAATAATGTGTCAAAAATTACATCTGTGAATCGAGAATTTAAATATTAAAAAAATGTTAATAAATGTATAATTAGCAAAATTCAAAGTGCAGTATGGAAAATGTGCAGGTATTTTATTGCACTTCTAAATTATTTAACAAAAGGTGGCTGACTTGCCAAACTGACGGCAACTTGTGCAAAACATCACTTCATTTTTTTCATTGTGTTGTACCCATGTAAATGTCTGCTTGCAAGACGTTAGAAACAGACGTTTCCTTTTGGCCTCATAATTTGATGTTACCGCCTCTTTGCTGTACTGGTTGTTACCAGGTTATGGAAAAAATGCTAAAAATATCCAATTAGATAAGCGGAATTGATGATGTTTACGACATCACAAAGAAGTTAACATTTAAAGGCTTAAAAGCACAAACTCTTTCTCAATTCTAAGACTGTATTTGCATGCAATTGATAAATCGTGCCAACACCGCCGTTTTCCCTGGGAGTCAAACGTATTTCAGACCCATCTCCCGCCACCCTCCCGTTTTGTTATTTCTCCTGGAAATTGCCCGTAATTTCACCCCCCCCTCCTCAACTTTTTGGAACAGTGTATAACACCCCTGGATCGACGACTTTGGTATAGTATCTGATTGCAGCGGCTGCCCGAAACCCGGTGCATAGTACAGTACTTAGCTAGACACCTAGACATCCTCACCACACCCGCCCCCTGTATTCAGGTTTCGACTTTATTTATTTTTGTCATTTTAAGTCTGTTTAATTCATGTAAGTAAAAAATTCAAGACATCAACAAATCTATTTCGGAATAGAGTTCAGTGTGAAATTTAATCATTTTAAATTACAATTTTAATGGCGTAAACCCCTGCATGTCTCTCATTTTCACTCTAAAATTTCTAAAAAAAAATCACTATTTTCTTCCACACACACACAACTGCACATTTTCCCCTTAAATGTCACCTCCTCCATGTGTCCAGAAAGCTGAATCCGGGCACTGCGACACTCTGAAACAGAACAGTTTTTCTGCCGGCGTGTGCCATTTTTCACGCAGGCTAATGAGACACAAGCTTAAGCCGACTTTTCCCTGATCAACTGGAGTCCTGATGCATTTTTAATGTGCTCGATTGAGAAGCAGATTTTAAAGCACAGCAGAGCAGAAGCCGCTTCGTCCTGATCTCCGGTTGGTCTTGAGGTCCAGAGCATTGCTGAAGCCCCTCGAGCACAGCCAAGTGAAGTGATCTGTTGACAGTAATCAGCCAGTCAATTGACAGAATCAGACGCTCTGGCACTGAGATAATAGATTTAATGGAAAGTGAAACACAAGTCCGCATCCAGTCCAACAGCGATTTTCTCGCTCTCGTCTAAAAGCCCTTTCAGACAAGCTTCTGCGGTTTTACTCTCCAAACGGCTGAAGCTCTTGCCGTATTTACATCACGTTGCACTTCGGCCCATTAAACCCAATGAAGAAGCCGTATTTATTATCGTTGTCTTCGAGCTCTGCATTAATGCTTCATAAGGCCTGCAGATTTTTAAAGGGTGTATCTGGTTGCTAAGTCATGCAGAGAAAAGTCTCTTGAATATACATTACAACTCTGTTACAAATGCATTTACTTTATTTTATTGTTGATTTTTTATATTATTTTTTTTATTAAATTGTTTTGTTTTTCAGTTTTTTTTCAGTGATTTCAATCCAAATTGAGGAAAAATATGGACAAATCCAATCTTTGGGTTAAATTTTGTCTATTACATTATTACGTTATACCATTTAGTCTATTAATATATACATATTTTATTTTAATTTTTGTAATTTTATTTAATTTTATTTTATTATTTGTTTATTTATTTGTTTTGTTTTATATTATAATTTTTTTATTCACCCATTAAGTTATTTAATTGTCATATTTTTTTCAGAGTTGTTTCAATTCAAATTAAATTTAGTCTATTAAAATACATATTATATATTTTACATTAGTTTTGTTTTTTTTGCTTTGTTTTGTTTCATTTATTTATTTATTTATTTATTTATTTATTTATTGTATTTTATTTCAGAGTTGTTTCAATTTAAATAGAGGATAAATATGGACAAACTCAACCTGTGGGTTAAATTTTGTCAATTAAAATACATATTTTATTTTTTACATTTGTTTTTTTTTTTTTTTTTTTTGCTTTTGCTTTGTTTTGTTTCATTTATTTACATTTATTTTATTTTATTTTAATATTTGTTTGTTTATTCATTCATTTATTCATTCATTCATTCACTCATTCATTTATTTATTATGTTTTATTTTAGAGTTGTTTCAATTCGAATAGAGGACAAATATGGACAAATCCGACCTTTGGGTTAAATGTTTTATTAAAATCTTTATCCTAACTGTTGAGTTTGTCCATATAATATCCAAGTTAAAACAACAACCTTAGATTAAATTAATAAAAAACAAATGTCAATGTTCTACCATGTTACTGAAGTCATTGTAAGAAATATTCAACCAATATGCATTTTTATGTGATAAATATATATTCCAGTCATAGAGTATTCTTATTTTAGGCTAATTTACATGATTTTTTGATAAATGAAGGTTTTTACAGAGGGATTTGTTCATACATAGTTTTCCTGAATATATTTATACATTTTAATCTACAAAAATGAAAATTTATTTATTTATTTTGGCTGTTTGCAGTATTTTCTAAATTATTGACTGATAAAATCCACTTATAAAAAAACTTTATAAAAAAAAAAACCTTTGATAATATTGTGTCAAAACAATGAATCAAGAATTTAACATAGTGCTAGAAATGTATACAATTGAGCACATATTTAATATATATTAAATAAATAATGCCACATTTTCATATTTATACATACATTTAAACAGCATTTTAGAAAACTTGTAAGGCAAAAAAAAAAATAATGCTCGAAATTCTAAGTCATTATCCTACATGAGACAGATAGTAACAACTCTTGTTTTTTATCCTATCCACCTGCAGTGTCTTTGCCCTTTCAGACACGACACAAGCGTCTGCAGTTTTACTCTCCAAACGCCGGAATCTCTTGTCGTATTTACATCACATTGCACTTTGGCCCATTAAACCCAATGAAAAAAATTTATTTGTGATCATTTTCGCGAAGCGCTACGCTTCATAAGGCCTGCAGATTTTTTTTTGTACCTAGTCTGTACCTGGTTGCTAAGTCATGCAGAGAAAACTCCCTTGAATATGAAGAAATCAGAAGCTCAGCGTTAATTATTCAGTGCACTAAATAGGTCACTGGTTCTCATTAGAAGTTGCATGCAGATAAACTGGTACAGAACCTTAGTGAAGATGGAGAACAAGCACACAAACACAAATTCCTGCACGCGTATGGATTTGTGTCTGTTTCATAACCGCATGTGCACTTATGTAATTACATTTAATCATTTCATTTAATAACTGAAATGCTTGTTTTGGAATTTAAACGTCAGTGTTTAGAAAGATGTTGTTATGGACATTGCACACTTTTAAGGGTTCTGATGTTTAAATGGAAGACATTAAAAACAAGAAGACTGGTTTTTATTTGTTAAATATAAAAGAAACTTACTGTAGTGTGAAAAGCATCTGCTTCCTTTGCTTAATAAAACTCTCAGAAGCTGATCTTTTTAAATGTAACTGTTAAAAGCATTCTTTATCATTATTTTGACAATATACTACATATATTTAAACATTAATTTAGATTAAAAAAATTCTAAGTTTATTGTGTGCTTTTCTACATTAACTTTTTTAATTGTTACATAATTTAGATTATTTCCACACAAAGAACCTCATTCCATGTTCTTGCTGATTGCATGTGTGAAGAACAACCTAAAACCCTACAAAAAATGTTTTAAAATTTTTGGAAAATTTTTAACCCTTTACCCATCGACCCCGACGCAGGCGTCCTGGGGCGCTGTTTTTCCACATGTCAATGTTTATCAATAGATTACATCAAGATGGACTTGAGTAATCTTGACAAATTGTACATCAGTTTAAAGCTACAACCCTCGAGCAGCCATTGCAGCTAGTTGTTTTTCAATGGGAAGCGTATAAAGAACGTATTTGCTAAATTTTGTGTAAGTTAAATTTAGTTAATTTTTTTGTGTTTGCCTTGCTTTTTTGAATAATTATTTTTTGCCTCAAATAATGCCTCAAACTATGAAAAATCACATCATATAAAATTTATTTTCATTTTCCTTAAATCAGTTTCTTTAGAATCATGGAAAAAATTGCAGTGCTCAAATTCCAGGCTTTTTACTCATGTTTGTATTATTATTCTTATTCTTCTTCTTCTTCTTCTTCTTCTTATTATTATTATTATTATTATTATTATTATTATTATTATTAATAAAATATTATTATTGATATTATTATTATTATTAAAATGATTATTATTATTATTATTATGATTATTAAAAATATAATTTATATTATTATTATTATTATCATTATTAAAATTATTATTATTATTATTATTATTATTAAAATTATTATTATCATTATTAAGATTATTATTATTAATAAAAGTTTTATTAAAATTATTATTAGTAGTAGTATTATTATTATTAAAATTATTATTATCATTATTAAGATTATTGTTATTAATAAAAGTTTTATTAAAATTATTATTATTATTATTAAAATTATTATTAGTAGTAGTAGTAGTATTGAAATTATTATTAATATTAAAAGTATTATTAAAATGAAATTATTATTATTATTATTATTATTATTAAAAGTATTATTGTTTTTTTATTTGTGTGTGTTTATCTATGTTTATCTATGTATGTTATATTTTGGAAAGCCATATTTTGGTAAACTGGTTTAAATAATTAAATGGTGCTGGTTTCCAACATTCTTTAAAGTATTTTCTTTTGTGATTGATAAAGATTTAAAACATTTTCGTTGAATATTTGGGTGAACTATTTTCCAGTACTGGGTTGTAGCTGGAAGGGCATCTGCTGCGTAAAACATATGTTGGAATAGTTGGCAGGTCATTCTGCTGTGGTGACCCCTGATAAATAAGGGACTAAGCCGAAGGAAAATGAATGAATGAATTAGGGTGAACTATCACTTTAAAAGAAAACATGTGACATAGTAATAAGAAGAAGAAAAAGGGATTTCAAGTGTGTGTGTCTGTGAGAGTGTGTGTGTATTTATGTTTTTAGAATTTGTTGTAACACAGGTGTCTGTGTTTTCCCAGATGGATACACCACAGACGACATCGAGTTTTATTGGCGAGGGGGAGATGGAGCGGTTTCAGGGGTGGAGAGGATCGAACTGCCCCAGTTCTCCATCGTGGACTATAAACTCATCTCCAAGAACGTGGTCTTCTCCACAGGTTCAGTTTAATCTCTTTCGTGTGTGTCGTACAGTTGGGACCATGAGTCAGATCTGTTCAGAAGTTATGTTTGATCTGGAGGTGGGCGACACCAGCGGAATATTAGATCACGCTCTGAGCAGTTTTATTAAGATGAAAGTACACACTAGAGCTAACTTTGTTGCAAATTTAATGAAGAAGTTTGAAAAAGAAAGGTGTGAATTATTTTATTTGAAAACTGAAGAACACAAACCTAAAGATAGGATTAATGATTTTAGTTATAAACAAAATGAAAATAGACCACCCTCAACCTGATTTCTTGGAATTTTATGAGAGCTACTCAAAAACATTTTTACATTGTACTCTTGATATCCAGTCAGATATGTAAGCATACACGTTATAAATGCTGGATTATTAACACTTTCACACTGAAGTTTTAAATACTTCCGCTAACCTCCTGTGTGAGCTTTTTTATGTGTTTCCATGGCAACACCTCAGTTTTATCACGACACACTGCAGCACTGATGATTTTAGTAAACAAAAAATATATCATTTTTGTTTCTTTTTATTTTTCCTGCAAATATTAACAAGCGTTCTAATTATACTGAGAGATATCTGATATTTTGATTCCAGTGACATGCAGTGAGGTTTGTGTCTGGTGAGGCACTGACTTACAAATATATGCACCCAATATATTTGCCAACTACTGATTGTGTTTCATATCTCATATCAGCATTCTTTTTATATACATTGCAAGTACTGTGCATGGGCCTATTGGGCCAAGAAAGAATGTAAAGTATATAGAGATTCAAAATGCCTCCCAATTAGGGATGCACCGATACCGATACCAGTATCGGGTATCGGGTCGATGCTTGGTTAAAATACTCGTACTCGTATCGGACATGACTTGTGAGGTGTCTCCGTATCAATGTCTGGATGACAGCTAGAGAGAGATGAGATCAGACCTCAGTTTCGATGTGTGGCCGCACGTCACAGTTACTTTACTGCAAATTTTAAATATTGGCTCATCTAAATTAACGTTTCATTCGATTAAAAGCCGAAATATTGCCAGACATACGAAGCAACTTTCGGTTTTGGAAGGGAGCGGCTTCAGTGATAAAAGACGCACACACACAAAGGATACACTCTTGTAGGCCTATTTATTATTGATTTTTTTTTTTTACATTAAACGCATAATAATCAAGTGCAAAAAAGAATAGCTAAACTTCGGAAAAAGTGCTCACTGTGGTTGCCGCGATGGTTGCTTTGTTTCTCTGCAGTTGGCTTGTCAATGGCTCGGCATTGCTAAATCACTTTTGTTTTAATAAAAAGTACGATTATTTATTAATAAACATTGTGAGAAGATAGTCTCGTGATTTTTAAAATGAGAGTATGCGTTTCATATTCATGGCTGTTAATCTTATCTACCTGCGACCCACCCATAGTTAAACATCTAGTTCTTTTTGATTACCTGACCCGCGGATCAAAGGCAGGACTCGTGAATATGAAAGAATGGCGCATAACAGGGTTTTATGCGTCCCCACTATGCAATGAGAGTGACTCCATAAGGTAACGTACACTGCACACACTTTGTGTAATGTGTGAAGTCGTGGACGCATATAAGCGCAAGGATAACTCATCCTTTAATTGTCCATGCTAATCGTTAATGGATAAGGTCTGGATTAGCAGGGTTATCAACAATGTGTGTATATTTCTGGCTTGAAACAGCCTCCTGTTAAAGATTTTTGTGTTCATCCTTGCTACAGACAAAAAAAAAAAAAAAAAACGAACAAATAAACTTAATTGAAACCAAATCTATGAAGTATCGGTATCGCTACTCGGCATCGCCGAGTACACAAATTAAAATACTTGTACTCATATCGAATTGTAAAAAAAAAAGTGGTATCGGTGCATCCCTACTCCCAATAAACAATAACGTGGACACTACAGACAACTGTACAAGTGACACAGCACCACGGCGGAATTCTCTCACACACTCATTCACTCACACACAAACACAGGATTCACACACTGGCCTTACCTTCACTTGCAAATGAAGTCTTGAATGTTTGAAACATGTTTGATTAAAAGTCAAATTTGTAGAATTGTTTTGAGAATTTTTAAACATTTTTTTGGAGATATTAACGTTACATTCACCATTTTGCAGTCAGTCAGAGTAAAACATAAAATAACGGACTCCTTGAACTTTACTTGACTACTTAAGAACAGCAACCACCGGACAAGAATAAATGTGAGCTCATGCGTGCCCCCTTCATTGCGGCAGAGCTACTGCCTAACACTTTAGTTAACACTAAATAAGGGATAGACATATGTGAAATACAGGACCTATCATATGGAAGGTAAGGACATATAATAAAAAATGTCTACAATGTATAAAAACATTTGGTCCCACTTTATAGTCGCTTATACCTGTGAACTTACATGGTAATTAGATGTGTAAGTAGTATGTAACTACAGTGTATGTACACACTGGTACAGAGTATTTACTTGTGTATACTGGTGTAACTACACTCATGTAACAACCAACTGAATAGTATGTGTAAGTACAAATGTGTAACAGGACATTGGTAACAACAGTAGGAAAGTACACATCTGTAACAAGAATTATGTAAGTGCATTGTGTAACAACAATATGTACTTGCAGATGTTTTCCCACTTCCACACCTGTTTGCAGATCATGTACTTGTGAACACTATGGCAGAACTGATGCTGCATTAGAAGGTTTCACCTTGTGATACCAGTGTACTTACATGGTAACTCCACAGGAACTGTCCACTTAATATAAAGTGTAAAATGGTCACAAATTACTGTTCAGACATTCATTCATTTTCTTTTCGGCTTAGATGGGTTGCAGCTGGAAGGGCATTCACTGTGTAAAACATATGCTGGATAAGTTGGCGGTTCATTCCGCTGTGGCGACCCCAGAGTAATAAAGGGACTAGGCCGAAACGAAAATGAATTTTATTTTAAACTTTATATTGTGGACTGTTCCTGTGGAGTTACCATGTAACTACACTGTTGTTAAAGTGTTGCATAGAAGATATTTCTACAAGTTACACAGTAATTTGTGACCATTTTACACTTTATATTAAGTGGACAGTTCCTGTGGAGTTACCATGTAAGTACACTGGTATCACAAGGTGAAACCTTCTAATGCAGCATTAGTTCTGCCATACAGTGTTCATAAGTGCATGATCTGCAAACAGGTGTGGAAGTGGGAAAACATCTGCAAGTACATATTGTTGTTACACAATGCACTTACATGATTCTTGTTACAGATGTGTACTTTCCTACTGTTGTTACCAATGTCCTGTTACACATTTGTACTTACACATACTATTCAGTGGGTTGTTACATGAGTGTAGTTACACCAGTAATACAAAAGTAAATACTATGTAAACCTGTGTACATACACTGTAGTTACATACTACTTACACATCTAATTACCATGTAAGTTCACAGGTATAAGCGACACAATATAAAGTGGGACCAAACATTTTAATGAATCATTACATTGGTAGCATACATTGAGTGAGTAAAAGGCATGCGCCTAATCCAGTTAGCAAAGGCATGCGCAATCTGACGTGAGGCACAGCATGGGCTGCCTCACCTTGCTTTTATTCGCTTTAATTGAACAGGAGATACGCAAAATACAGTGATTTTGATAATAAAAGTTTTGAAACTATTTAAATCATACAGAAATTGCATTTATAACACAGATCAGTAGACAAATAATGATTTTATCATTAGTATACATCTCATGATGGCAGGTGAGAATGATGACAGCTGAGGTATCTGCCTCCCCTGACTGCACGTCCCTATTTAATTCTCAAACATGCTTAAGAACTAGGGATGTCCCGATCAGGATTTTTTTGCCCTCAAGTCAGAGTCATTTGATTTTGAGTATCTACCGATACTGAAACCCGATCCGATACTTCTATAATACAAAAAAAAAAAAGAATAAAGAAGAGTGAATAAACAGATCCAGGATGTTTCTTATTTTTTATTTAATTCACCTTATTTTAATATTCAACAACTCTGTTAACAAACAGAGCGCTTCTGTGAGGTAGCTTGAACAATCAAGTAATAAATAACATAAACTTTTCACTTTTGGACTTTAGTGCAACAGTAAATATAAAAAAAATCTAATATAAAAACGAATAGCACCTCAACTTAAAATCCCAAGTTTACATATCTCCTAGTTTGATATGGCAATGTTGTCGTCATCAGCTTTATAATACCTCCAGACCGCAGACATACTTGTGCTTTCCGCTTCAAGCTGCTTCTGTGTTCTACTTTGCCGGCATTTAACCAATAGCATCTCTGCAACAAAGTGATGTCATGCCGCACGCATTGCTGTTTCTGTTTGAAGTCAAGAAAGAGGTCTAACTCTGTGCCACTGCATAACAATAGATGTGTTAAAAAATAAATAATTATAATAATAATAATAATAATAATATATATATATATATATATATATATATATATATATATATATATATATATATATTAGTGGTGGGCCGTTATCGACGTTAACGCAAACTCTTATCGCGCAATTAAAAAAAATATCGCAGTTAATCTATTCTCAAAGTTGGGTTAGGAGCTGGGTCTATTCTACGCAACCTATGATGACTTTCACCTTGATATTTTAGCGTGAATGTATACCTGACCGGTGAGCCGTCTGACAAAAAACGGCCCTTCTGAATCAAATCAGCAGGATGCCCTTCTGGATCTTTCACTTACTTCGAAGACATACTGACCACGCTTACATGGACATCTGTAATCTAGTTAATTGCCTTAATAGACAACAATATAAATTAAGGAGTTTACGTGAAGTGCTTTCATGTAAGGGTTTCCTGTAATTTTGGGTGACTTTAACTGCAGTTTGGCAGTTTCACTTTAACTCATGAACATTTCATTCATACCCCCTTGACAAACTGGGGTATTAGACGCAAATAAGACGTAAGGACTGGTGAGAGTGTTATGGAATTTAATAACGCACGCCGAATGGAAAGAAAAAAACTTCCGCATTTCGCAATGTGTGTGTGTGTGTGTGTGTGTGTGTGTGTGTGTGTGTGTGTGCGTGTGCGTGTGTGTGCGGTCCTTTACTGACAGCCGTGTGTGTGGAACTTGTCCGAAAATATGGCGAAAAGTCCTACATGACGGTAATAGTTTGATTGCGGTGTTTACTTCAATAATGCCACTAATATATGCATCCACCACGTCTTAATTTAATTTTTGTTAGTTCAGTTATGACTTAGTCAGATTAAGGTAATCAAAAACATACTTATTCTGAATGCCTTTGGCAGAATTCAATTGAGCCAATTCAATCTAGATTAATCTAGATTCATTCCAAGATTACTGTGAGATTAACCTAGATTAAAAGAATTAATCTATGCCCACCTATAATATATAGAGTATATATATATATATATATATATATATATATATATATATATATATATATATATATATATATATATATATATATATATATATATATATATATACACAAGGTTTCTGCTACATTCATTCTACCAATTCATCCCGTCACGGCTACATTACAGCTTCAAAACATTGTCGATTTTTTTAAATTGTGGGTTATAATCACACCAAAACGTATTAAAAGGTAAGTGAACTATAACAGCGCAAGCTTTTCTGTAACCGTAGTTGTGCTGCATTATTTGTTTAACCCTTTAAGGTGACATGCTGACTGACTGACTGACTGACTGACTGACTGACAGGTACGTGAGGCCAGCAAACACGACGTATAGCTTTCAGTTAGGATGTTTCCATAATTATACTTTATTTATAGATAAAGGTCTATGGCTCTGCCTACAACAAAGACTTTATCTCGCTGGAGTTTATAGCCATTTCACTTTACCTCAGGACGCATTAATGCCGCTCTATAGGTCTATTGGAGACGTTCATAAATATTCCTTGCAAATCTAATAAAAGTTGGAGACAAATTCACTACATAAATGCGCTAAATTGCACTTGAGCAGCATATATTTAAGGGCGTGCAAGAAGTTTTGTGCACGAACAGAGGAAATCCTAGCGCAGACAAAAAGATCTGCATGCTCGTATTACACAAATTTGTCATTGAAATAACGCCAAAGGTAGTTGGTAAATCAAAAGACCTGTCGCTACAGCTGGAAAAAATCCTAGAGGAAACACTGTATGTATATATATATATATATATATATATATATATATATATATATATATATATATATATATATATATATATATATATATATATATATATATATATATATATATATATATATATATATATATGTATGTATACTTCATGCATATTTATTCGAGTCCTGATTAAGAGATAGCGGGCGATTCCGATCGAGTTTGAAACAGCATGATCAGGCCCGATTTCCGTAATCAGATCTGGACATCCCTAGTAAGAACATATATTTCGTCATTTAAATTGCTTAATCAGTAATGAAATAGCAAAATTGCTTAATTTTAATTGCTTAAGCAGCTCTGATCTCTCTACTGCAGCACATACTAACACGGCGGCACCCATCACCCATCATAGATCAAATAATTGTATAATTATTAGTGTTAGTCTGTGCTGCAGTGGAGAGATCAGAGCTGCTGGATTTACAACATGTTAATTCATCAACTTCTATCAAAAATCATGAAAGTAAGTGGCTGTTTAACTGGGAGAAGAAGAGTCTGTTTATGTTAAAATATAATTATTATTGGCATCTCCATAGACATCATTGTGTATGTCACAAATCATAAATATATATTTTGCTAGCACCTATGTGAATTTAAATGTCACAGCTGATCGCATGACACATTGAGCATTCTAATTACACCAGTGTGATCGCACACATGGAAGGGTTAATGTGTGGTATTTCTGATTTTTTTCTTTCTTTTAAAATGCCGGTAGCCATTGACATGTGGTTTATGAATCATCAAAGAGCTCAGTTTTAGTTGAAAAAATCTTTTTTAATGTTGTACCTACACATTAGATGCCCTGAGGGTCAGTCAGTTAACAGCAAACGTTCATTATCAAATGTTCATTTTATTCATCAACAAAATGCCTCTTGAAATTACGGATGTCAGGATATGGAAAGCAACACCAAAAACACATCTGTGGGCACCCAGAATGCTGATATACTGTGATAAAGCCCAGGCCTAGTATGACCCTCCTGCTGTTTATTCACCAAAACCAAAAAGCTGTGTTGCAGACGTTATTGCTTGCATATATAGTTACAGTGTCCTTTTGCTAAACCTTGAAGCGATGCAAACGATGAGTAAGCATATGAGTAAGTGCACATAATTTGTGTTTTTCTCCAGTCTTATTATCATCACTGGTCTGCCTTTCAGGAACAGATAAAGTCACGCAGTCTGGCTGTCTGACTCTATACACAATCTCAGACACTGCACGCTGCACTTATTATTGCGACCTGCTCTGCCACCAAATATTTATTCACAGAGGCCTGTGTGTTTGCTGGAGAAAGACAAATGCAATGATTGATCCAATTAAAATTTGCAGCAGTCTGCATGAAAAGCAAGAAAACTGCTGATGTTAACAACTGTGCAAAGATTTAGGCTCAGTTTAATTTTGTTTTTGGAAATGTTTTTTGAAGAATGCATTCAATTGATTAAAAGTGACAGCAGACATTTGTTAGTACTTTGTTAGTTCTTGTGATCTTTCTATTCATCAATGAATACTGATATAAAATGTTTACTCTTTTTAAAATTGAGAGTCAAAACAGCACTAATTCTGCAGATTCTATTAATTTGTGAAGGATCATGTGACACTGAAAACTGATAAAAAAAATTAAAGCCAAGATACATTATAAATTTTACCGCAAATTAGGTAAAAAACAAACACACACACACACACACACACACACACACACACACACACACACACACACACACACATATATATATATATATATATATATTAGGGGTGTCAAAATGAATTGTTTCTTCGGTGCACCGCGATGCAGACGTGGACAATTCGTTATCGGTTCAGTAATAATCATAACCGGTTATTGTGTACTGACGTCATTTATCTCATATGCGATATGTCGCCGTAGCTTACCATGGCGAGGGAGGCGAGCGCGAGTATTTACAACGCTCCAACTACTTAAAAACGCAGAAACTGCACAATTACACTGCGTTTGTGTTTGCTGGACAGTCTTTCACTGACACTAACAGCAGAAGCCCCTATTTCACTGCGATTGAGAAAATGAAAGTACTCCTTTTCTCTCTCTCACTGTGGCCTATTTGACCTGCTGGCGTGACTTTTCCTCTTCTCTCGGCTGTTACTGCGATACTTCTGGATACAGACACAGTGTGTGTCTGCAGAGTTTTCTCCACTGCGTCCATCATGGATCAGCTGTGATCGCCGCTGTCGTTAATCAGTGTTTATCATCGATGAACAGTGCCAGAGCGTTAGAGCAAATCATAGCCTTTTCTGTTAAACGCATGACCAATCAAAAGTTTTTTTTCTCACCGGCCAAAGGCTGCTGCGTTATTCATCTCCAAGCAGAGGCTGCAACTATAGCCACTCAAATTAACCATGGACATTACCACGCGATGGAATGTCACTTTAGATGTGCTGAAAGTCGCATTATTGAAGTGCAGTACATATATGTAAACACCGAAATCAACCTATTAGGCTACCATCGTGTAGGACTTTTAGCCGCATTTTGCGATAGGATAGTCCACACAGCTGTTTGACACAATATTATCTGCACCTACACACATTTCTAAGCGCGCACACGCATAGTGAACTGCTGGAGACTCAACACACCTGCCTTCATCATTACCAAACACATTTATGCTCTACGTGAAAAGCGGACTTTTCTTTTGCTGGTTCAAGTGACCAAATTCCACACAGGGACTAAAAAAGCTTTTATGTGTAATGTAGCACAAGTATTGAAGCATGTTCACGAGAGAGAAAGAGAGCGCACCATCCACCACGTAAATAATACTGTTGCATACATCACATGCAGAAATCACGCCATGGACATTACATCAAGATGCCTACTGGTTTAAAAAGGCCTAGATTAAAAGAAAATGGCCAAATGAGAAAGTTTTTTGTCATAAACTACAGCAAAACAACTTGTCAAGAAGAAAATAAAAAATGAAACCTTGCAAACTGAATAAATACAGGAATGGAGAAAAAAAGAGTGCTTCATTAGCAGCTGTTAGTCAGCGCCCGCTTTTTTTTTCTGGTCATTGCACCTTTTGTTGTATGCTGTGTAATTGCAGTCAATCATGTACGAGTCACATTTAAAAGATGATAAATGTAAGCAGGTCATCAAAAAAATTGGACACTGTCAGAAAATCCGAATTGACCATCAAAGTCTGCAATGTAAATACTCTGAAATTCTATAGGGGAAAAGTCTGTCAGTAGAGTTTGCTATTTTCTATTTAAATATTAACAAATATTTTGCATGTTCATTGCATAGAATTCAATTTAAACTAATATAAAACTATTGCATACTTAAAATTATGGTATTAATTATGGAAATTGTATACATAAATAATGAAAGTAAATTCATTACAAGTTAATTAAAAAACACCTAAATTGTTTTGCATTTTGTGATTTTTTTTTTAAAATAAAAATCAATTTTGCATTCATATATTAGCAAAATATTTTAATTCTAAGATTATTCCATTGATATTCATCATTAAGGATTTCTTTAAAATAGTGAAAAAATCTCATTCTCGTGAACCCAATCTCGTGTCTCGTCTCGTCTCGTGGAGTAGACGTCTCGTCACACCCCTAATATATATATATATATATATATATATATATATATATATATATATATATATATATATATATATATATATATATATATATATATATATATATATATATATATATATATATATATATATATATACATATATATATATATATATATATATATATATATATATATATATATATATATATATATATATACATATACATATATATATATATATATATATATACATATATATATATATATATATATATATATATATATATATATATATATATATTACTGATTCCAGCGTTATGGATGTGACATTTGCAGTAAAAAAATGAAACATATATACTCAGAGAAAGTATATGTTACCAGTATATTGAAATATCTGTTTATATTTTTCTTACCCCTTAACCATGGAGTTCAGGCATCAAAAAAATATCAGTCTATTCATGTGTTTTATATTTAAAATGACGGCAAAATGAATGCGTTACGGACGTGACAAAAAAAGACATGCGTTTTTGTGAGTTGACATACTTTGTGGAAATTCTGTGAATAAAAATGCAGAAGCCAAAAAATATTATAACAGTCAAAAGGACAGGGGTTGGCTCTGCATGGAACATATATAATTTGTTTTATTTAGTTTTCCATTTTTGTCTTAATGAGGAAAAACTGTCGTTACGGACGTGACCGCTCTTTGTTACGGGCGTGACCGCTCTTTGTTACGGGCGTGACTGCTCTAAAATTGACAGTTGACACATTATAAAATTATCTAATACTTTGAAAACTTTAACAAAGACCTATTTGTGGATATCTGTCGGGCATGTAAACCAACAAACTTTGACCTCTGAGACATCTGAATGGTAAGGTTGCACAATTATTCAAACTTAAATAGATATCGCCTTTAATTATTTAATTCATATTAGGGCATGTGTTGTTAAAGGTTAATGCGTGTTCAAATGTTCAAAACTCAATTCGGAAACAATGCTGCATGCTAACATGGTGTTTTTTATTATCATTATGAATAATATAGAATTGCTAATAAACCTATTCAGCTATAATATGTTTATCGAGCTCCTGATGTCAGTGTTTACTTTCCAGACGAACTTGAATCATTGCTAGATTGTAAGTGCGCAAGACCGTGCTGCGTGGATAATGGTATCAACATCTAGTTGTGTTACAGTTATGGCAATATTATTTTTGATTACAAAGGTAATTCTAGTTAATGTGTTAGTCGATGAAATAAATAGTTTAATTTGTCCACTCTATGCGCTTGCTTTCGTTTTCTCGTCGGCAGTCATGTCAGGTTGCAAAAAGTCCACAGAAGAAAAGAAGAAAAGTTTTGTGTAGGCTATGTTAAACAAGAATAGAAAAAATAGCCATTGGTTATTGGTGTGTACGATATATAATGTTTATCTTTTATAGGCTATAGTTTATAACCGATTGTGTAAAAATATTGAATGAAATATTTACAGCTGATCCTATCGATTTTCTAACAAATATACTCCTATAATGTAGTTAAAGCTTAGATCAATATCAAGATTTTATTTTTATTTTGCCGTCTGTAATATGATTTTAATAAGCACTCAAGCGCAATTGCCGGGTGCTGGAAATCTTTGAAAATGTTTTAATTTTAAAGGAGGCTATAGCCTATTTTCAAGGTTTGAAAAGTGCTTAAGATTTTGGATAAAGTGCTTGGAAAATGAAGTGTCGCTTTATTAATTTATGTTTATAAATAGTTATTTAATAAATAAAATAAAAACATATTATGCTTTGCATGAAACGAAAACTCCGCTGCAGCCTGTGCATGTGCCTGCAGCGTGACCCGCGCATGAACCTCAAACACCGCTCTTTTAAATGTGTGTGGGATTGTGCGCATTTTGAGCAGTGGAAAAAAGACCAAATGCATGGAGGTTATTGTAGCGTGAGCACTAGACTGAAGATATATTAAGAGGATATTAAGAGAGCCTCGTGCAAGTGTGCAGAAATAATTAGCAGATTTAACATTATGGGAGATTGCGTTTGGGCTTACGCAGGTCGCTTCTGCATGAAGTGTTCAGGTACGAAATCTTTTATTTAATGTTTGCATTTGCTTTTTCGCACTTATCCGCGACAAGATTTGTGTTGAACCCCCTGTTTTTTATATTTGTTAGTTATGCACCAGATTTCCCCTTGTATAGATTTCGTACAATGTAGCCGCGACCATGACAGTGCCGATGAAACACTTTTTGACAGGATAAATGCTGTCTTTGCAATTTCTCAAGAAAATAATGTCGAACAAAATCAGAGCTACATACATATAAAATAACCAGCCTTTATATTTAATGTATTTAAAATGTATATTTCCCTGCCAGGCAAACGAAATCTTGTTTTACGGGGAAAAAAAAAACGCAGAGTAAGACAGGGACGAACAAAAATATACATTTCACATATTTCTCTTGGAAAAAATATCTTCATGAAATGAATTTCGTTTGATATAAATTGTATCTTAATTATTTGATGTATTATTTGATAGTCAGTTATCTACCAAATAAACAAGAAGTGCTTCAACACAAGGTCCGCTATGCTGCATCGCCAAAACACCAAGATTATGCGCCAAGATTATGGCAATATGTAACATATTTATAAATCGTTATGTTCTCTTTATTAAACATTTATTTCTGAAATGTTACTAAAGTGGTTTGTTTAACTGAAATGTTCAGTTATTGATATAACATATTATGGATATTATGTAATGTAAGTCTGTAATTGTAATGCAGCATCATAATGAACAAATATGCGCTATAGTCATTTGCTTATAATAGGGAGTTCAAAATGATCACGTCCGTAACGCAAAATTATGGTTGTTTAGAACAAAGACCTGAGATGAATTGTTAATCATAATTAGCATGGACATATTTTGGCTTTGTATGCATAGTTTCATTTTATTTGTGCTAATATTTATTACACAATATAAACTTTTTCATTAAATCGTTACGGACGTGACACGTGATCGAAGCTGCGTGATGTCTTAAATATGTAGCTCATAAATTAAAAAGACAGCGATGTTATGAAAAAGTGAGGGTAATTATTTATACTACAGGCCCCAATCCTTCTGCAGAATGCTTACTGTTAAAATAAAACATGGAAAAAGTCTGTCTTTAACCTCTTATTTGAAAGCATGCAATGTGGTTTGATGAAACAGAAATTTCCAATTGGCACAATCCTCATAATTCATGGATAAACAAAGCAATTTCCTTAAAAATTCGACAAGAGCAAATCATAACAATAAAATACAGACCTTAATGAGCAAAATTAAATTGGTTTTGTTATTTTGGTCAAAAGTTTATTTTTTCATGATAAGGTTGACATTTTCATGGAATCAGCCATATATATATATATATACTGTATATATATATATATATTATAGGTGATCATAGATTAATTTTTTTAATCTAGATTAATCTAGATTAATTTCAAAATTAATCTAGATTAATCTAGATTAAAATGGCTCATTTGAATTCTGCCGAAGGCATTCAGAATATGTGTGCTACCCAAATAATAAGTCTTTGAGAACGGGTTTCTCAAGCCAGGTGGCGCATTAGACCAGGGGCTCATCTCCTGTTTCCAAAATGCATCACAAACTGCTTGAGAAACTGTTCTACTATGATAATTGGTGATGGAAATAAATAATGTTCAATAAGATGTACTTGTGTTTACTAACTGTTTATTCAGTTAAATATGAATGTTGAACTGTAGGCCTACATAAGCTCCAAACAGTGATTTCATACTTGCTTTTGATGTAGGTACATACAGAAAATGCTGCTTCGCAAAGGCAAGTTCACAGAGCCCTGACGGTGACAAACATTGAGTATGTTTACATGGGCAACAATACTTTAATACGATTTTAATATGATTAAAACAATACTCTGATTAAGAGTCTACCATGTAAACAGCGATTTTTAATTACTTAATGCAACTAAAGTCATAACTGAACTAAACAGAAATGGAATTAAGACGTGGAGTATGCAGATATTAGTGGCAATACTGATATACTATTCCCGTCATGTAGGACTTTTCGCCATATTTTCCGACAAGATCCACACAGGCGGCTGTCAGTAAAGGACCGCACAGACACACAGACGCACACACACAAACACACACACACACACACATCGCGAAATGCGGAAGTTTTTTTTCTTCTCATTTGGCGTGCGTTATTAAATTCCATAACACTCTCACCTGTCCTTACTCATTTATTTGCGTCTAATACCCCAGTTTGTCACGAAGGCATGAATTAAATGTTCGTGAGTTAAAATGAAACTGCTCAACTGCAGTTAGAGTCAGGCATCCTGCTGATTTGATTCAGAAGGGCACTTTTTTCCCAGACGGCGCACCGGTCAGGTATACATCTGCGCTAAAATATCAAGGTGAAAGTCATCATAGCTTTTGTAGAATAGACCCAGCTCTCACCCAACTTTGAAAATAAATTAACGGCGATATTTTTTTATCGCGCGATAAGAGTCTCACGTTAACGCAGCACGTAAACGCCGATAACGGCCCACCACTAATATATATATATATATATATATATATATATATATATATATATATATATATATATATATATATATATATATATATATATATATATATATATATATATATATATATATATATATATAGCACAAATAAATGCAGTCCTGTGATAATAACATTAAACATTTCACAAACCTCAAGTTCATTCATGTCCCTGACTCACAGCAGCTGTCAGACGCAGGCTGAGTAAATGATATCTATGATCCATGTTGGCTTCTTTAAATTTGTTGTTATACTAATACTTACAGCATTAATAAAGTAATCTAGATGTAAATAAAGTGGTAGGATAAAGTTTTGGGTTGGGTTCTTTTTTAAATATTTCCCAAATGATTTTTAACAGAACAAGGAAATTTTCACAGTATGTCTGATAATATTTTTTCTTCTGGAAAAAGTCTTATTTGTTTTATTTTGGCTAGAATAAAAGCAGTTTTTATTTTTTTTAAACCTATTTTAAGGTCAAAATTATTAGCCCCTTTAAGCTATATATTTTTTCAATAGTCTACAGAACAAACCATCATTATACAATAACTTGCCTAATTACCCTAACCTGCCTAGTTAACCTAGTTAAGCCTTTAAATGTAACTTTAGGCTGTATAGAAGTGTCTTGAAAAATATCTAGTAAAATATTATTTACTGTCATCATGGCAAAGATAAAATAAATCAGTTATTAGAGATGAGTTACTAAAACTATTATGTTTAGAAATGTGTTGAAAATTTTTTCTCTCCGTTAAACAGAATTTGGGGAAAAAAATAAACAGGGGGGCTAATAAATCAGGGGGTTGAATAATTCTGATTGCAACTGTACATTCACACATATACTACGGCCGATTTTAGCTTATTTAATTCACCTATACAGCATGTCTTTGGACTTGTGGGGGAAACCGGAGCACCTGGAGGAAACCCACGTGAACACAGGGAGAACATGCAAACTCCACACAGAAATGCCAACTGACCCAGCCGGGGCTTGAACTAGCGACCTTCTTGTTGTGAGGCGATCGTGCTACCCAATGCACCCTCGTGACGCCCCGATTCCGTATCCTACTTCTAAAATATAATATTATATATATTTTTCAGGGGAATACTTTTGTTTGTTGGAATATCTGGCAAAACTGCATTGCCAGCACTTAAACTGATATGTAACAATCAAAAATGACGCACACGGACTACATTTCATAAGAAACATTTAGTGACTTTGGTAATTAGCTAACCATTTACAGTGAAATCACTGCATAATAAATTTGCCATTCATACATCACAATGAAGACAGCAACAAAAAAAGATGTATGGCTGCATTAAAACAAGATTATAATGTTACACATGTTTTATTTTTAACCATAATATAGCAGAATTTTAAAGGGGTGGTCCAGAGTGTATTTTTAAGGCTTGGTTGTGTTTATAAGATGCAAGCAATGTGTGCTAATGCTTCATTTGTTAAAAACCACGTTTTTTTTCATATATCTTACTTTAATTATATGCAGCTATTCAGCTAACATAAAAACGACGTTTTATTTCCTAGTTCATCTGAAAGGCCCGCCCTCAAGAGGCTCTGATTGGTCAGCTAACATAATGTGCTGTGATTCGCAGATCGGCTCCACATCACCAGGAAAAGCATCACGCCTCTAATAGCGTGCTGTGCCTGTGCTGTGTAAATACTGTCAGTCAGAGTAGCTGTTAGCCGTATCAGTTTGAGCATGAATCAGACAGAAAATGAAAAGGACACAGCTGAACCTTATGCCTGCTCTCTAAAATAAAATCTGACAAGTGTCTTTCATATATATTCGGGTTATAAGCATGTGTAAGTAATATGAAGCGTTCACATATCTTTTGCGAGTTCCTTATTTGAGATGTAGAAAGCACAAAAAGCGGCCGCATAGAGAGACACTGCAGCGCTGCTGAAGATTGTGGGTGTTTACAACGGTTTGACGAATAAATATGAATTTGTAGCTAAATTGTTAGCAGTGCCAAACAACATTTCCTGTTGTTTACATCCTTGTTTAGGTCCTTGCTACAACATACCGTTAACTACGATTATTAGTTAACCGTTAACATGCTTATTAGACACTAAGCATGTAATAGATAAATTTGAACAAATAAAAACACTTACAGGTTGTGGCTCACAATCCACAGCTTCCTCTATTATGGTTGGAGCTGCTCCTTCTTTAAGGAGTTTTTAGCAGAATCCAGCACTGAACTGGGAGAGATTCTGAAAGCTGTCCTTTGTCAAATGTTAGCTATATCTTTTTTTTAATTCTCTGGAACAAATTAAAATTAAATTGTAAGCACTTCTGTCTTTGTGTCGTGTCCTTTAGAAGCCCAAATACAGAAACAGAACAAGCTCTGTAGGAATAGCAGCATTTGGACGGCATTTTAGCTTTCTTTGCTATAACATTACAATGCCTCTGGCCACGGCCCTTCGCTGCGTGGGGTGTATGCGCGTGGTGAATGCACATAACCTGTAGGGTTTGTGATCTCACTAGCCCGGATGTATTTATTTGTAGTCACCAAAGTTTGTTCACTAAGTACGTTTGCTAAGCTAACTTTGTAAAAGCCAATGTATCCCTTTGCATTGAACTTTAAGCGTGTTACATTTTAAAGATGTTGTTTATTATGTTCACACATCTACATTACACATGAACTAAAGTTTAAAATATGATATCGCAGTGGACCACCCCTTTAACAACCCCCAAACCTCCCTATATTTCAAGCCCTGGCTACAGCCTTGTGTACGAGTAATGCAGAATATGTTTTTTTCTATATAGCATGAAACTGTCTTTCTCTGTCTTCCTTTGGACCAGGTTCATATCCACGTCTGTCTCTGAGTTTCAAACTCAAGAGGAACATTGGTTACTTCATCCTGCAAACCTACATGCCCTCAATCCTGATCACCATCCTGTCCTGGGTATCCTTCTGGATCAACTACGACGCTTCAGCTGCCCGTGTGGCTTTAGGTGGGACATCTGATTAAGCTGATGTCTGTTGACTAACCCTCTATGCATGAGCTGAGATGTTTGCTGCAATTATGGTGACCACTCTGGACTGTATCTTTATTCTGTATACTCAGGGATCAGCTATGGTGGTTCTTTGGATTTCTGGTACTCGTTTTACAGGCTGTTTTCTGTTTGCCTCTCACTGCAGTCGAGTAATACATCAGTGACAGATTTTTGCCAAAACATGTTCCTGTATCAACATCACTGTTGGGCATGAAACAACATTCATATTCACCACTACAATGTGAGCAAAGACTAGAAAGTTGGTATTAGAATATTTTGCAAGTGCGTAAATATAAACACACTGAGGCTTTAAAAGCAAGTTGTTTAGTCACACTGTATTTTGATGGTCCGTTTGTTGAAATTAAGTTACATTGCATCTACATGCCAACTAATTCTCATTAGATTATAAGTAGACTGTTTGGTTGGGGTTAGAGTTAATGTAAGTTGACATGCGCTTGCAAAGTTTCTTACAGTCAGTTAAATGTCTGTTGAAGGAGCAGTATCAACAGATACTAAGCAGACAGTCTACTTACACTCAAAAGGACCATCAAAAAAAAGTGTTACCAGTTGTTTTTTTACACATCACCTTAAAATAGTGTAAACATGAATATTATTATGCTGAATTTATGCTGAGTTGATTTAAGGATTCACATGAGTAGATCACATATAGTCAATGCAAAAATCCCAAATAGGGAAGATGAAATGATGAAAAACGTGAGACGTGTTTGCTGCAAACGTGCTGAAAATTCCAAAATAGGCTCATTCTGAAAACGTAGCCCTAAATACATTTCTGGAGATCGCAAATTATGTAGCCAGAGCTACGTATGGCTGCAAATCATTTTTAAAACGAACGCTACGGGCCGGTATGACATAGTTCCTTTTCCTGATTACCAGCTGACCGCTTACCCCTGTATGGACCGCATTACCGCTGTTAGCAGTTTGTCCGGTAGCTTGACATGTATGTCGGTGGACTTGAGACGCAGATCGGAGTTAACCGCGACAACAGCAGTTGAGTCCGGTGAAGAACAGTCCCAGAAAGCAGGTAAGGCAAAAACAAAAAATAAAATAAACCAGTAAATAACAGGGCAAGAATGTGGTAAAATCTGATTATGTGGTAAAGTCAGGCAAGGGCTTTTCTTTTTCTGGATTGCTTTTTAAAACACTATTTTTTGGGTTTAAGGGAGAGGGAGGGTGGGGATGATCGGTCGCTTGTTCAGTTAGTAAGTCAGTCAGTCAACAGCAGCCTTTGGTGGATTTAAGTGAGAACAGCAGATGCGAACGGCACTCACGAGAGAAATTTGAGATATAAAAAAAGCGTACAGAGCGGCCCCTGGTGGATTGGCAAAAACAAAAACTGCAAAAAAGTTGGTCCTGGAATGTATCTTACTTTCTTCAGAAATGTATATGGGGTACAAAATCAGAATGAGCCTGTGTTTGAAAATTCATGCAGAAAACATCCTGTGAGTAAACTAGAGCAAGTGATGCGGTGCTTCGTGTCAGGTGTGAACCTAGCTTTACATGTAAGCCCTTTAAAAACCACATTAAATCCAAATTTGCGATGCTTATTTAGCTAGTGCACATTGTTAATCTTAAAGTGAGCAAATAATCTGTGCCAGTTAATCCACTTTTTGTTTAAGTAATCTTTAATCAAAACTGAACAATTTGCTTCAGCACCGGAATGCAAGTCCTTCTCTGACTCTGATGATATCAGTTTAATGGCTTGGGCAAAATATGTTTAACCACACCCCTCAAACAATTAGTTTGATACATGTGAAAGATGAGAGGAGGAGCCCAAGAATAAAAACCACTCCCCCTACTTAGTACACCATTTCAGTTGCAAATGTGTCATAATACTGAAATAAAAGTTACTTACAAATCACACGGACATTAAGATAAGTAAACTCTTTAATAAACATGAGTGGGATGTTCTTCAATAGTGAAAATATCAACATAGGCTCATTCTGAAAACATAGCCCTATATACATTTTTGGAGATTGTAGGGAAGACAAAAACAGAATCTAACAAATAAAATAAACAAGTAAATAACAGGGTGAGAATGTGGTAAAATCTGAAAACGTGGTAAAAATCAGATGAGGGCTTTTTTTTCTGGATTGCTTTTTAAAACTGTCGGTTGGGTTTAGGGAAAGGGGTAGGCGGGTTAATCGGGGCTTTTGAAAACACTATTGGTTGGGTTTCGGGAAGTAGGAGGGTGGGTCAGCCAATTGGTCAGTCAGTGAGTCGACATCAGCCTCTGGTGGATTTACCAAGAACAGCAGGCGCGAATGGCACTTGCGAGAGAAATTTGAGATCTCAAAAATTGTGCACAACGGCCTTTGGTGGATTCGCAAAAAACTGCAAAAAACGTAGCTTATGGGATGTATTTGGCACACTCCAGAAATGTATATAGAGGTACGTTTTCAGAATGAGCCTGGGTTGGAAAATATCTTGAGTTTGTATTAAACAAAGTCCTTATTTCAGGTGTTTTACAAGAAACCCATTAAAAACTTTATATTGATTTTAGGATAATGGAACTCTATTTAGGACTCAGCCTTTCAGCACTCTATTAACAAATAAGATTTTAGGTTCCATTTGTAGTCTCACATGGGATAGTCCTACTCCGATTTCCTATCATAGAGGTGTTAAATTGCTTGACGACTGGAAGATTATGTACAGGGAGAGAAGAAATCAGAACTACAGCAGGTGTTCAGAGTCTCCTGCCAACCAAACTGCAGAGAACAAGCTATGGTACGCTTTCACTTTACAAGTGTAAGATTTTCAACAGATTTTTAAACACCTATCATTGCAAATGCTTGCTGAATGGGGGATTTCACATGTGGCTGGAGATTTGACTTATGATTCATTGAATGTGCTGAAATGTGGTTATACTGCACATCTCCCCGGGTGTCAAGTGAGAATCTAAGTGACATCATTCAAGTTGGAAATCCAGTAGTCTCGCTTAGCCAAGCCCTAGAAGCTATAATGTAGTCTGATTTTTCATCTGGGAGACCAATAACAGTTTATTTGTTCAATGTCAAGGCTAAATATTGCTACAACACCACTGTGCTACAATATGTCCAACCCAGGCTCATTCTGAAAACGTAGTCCTATGGACGTTTCTGGAGACCACGAAATACATCCTGGGAGGTACGTATTTTTGCAGGTTTTGTTTTCGCAAATCCGCGAGAGGCCACTGTGTGCGCTTCTTTTGTATCTCAAATGTCTCTTGCGAGCGCCGTTCGCACCCACGATGTTCTCGTGTACACCCACCAGAAGCCGCTGTCGACCGACCGTCTGTCTGTCTGACTGACTGAATGACTGAATGATTGACTGGGCGACCGGCCAATCGACTGACCCACCCTCCTCCTTCCCTAAGCCCAACCAATTTTACCGATTGACCTGCCCACCCACACACTTCCGTAAACCCGATCAACGGTTTACAAAAGCCATCCAGAAAAAGAAAAGCCCTCGTCTGATTTTCACAACGTTTTCGGATTTTACCACATTCTCCCCCTGTTGTTCACTCGTTCATTTTATTTTTTGGATTCTGTTTTTGTCTTACCTGATTTCTGGAACCGCTCTTCCCTGGACTCGAACCTGGTCGTCGTCATCGTCGTAAATTCCTCTCTGTGTCTCAAGTCCACCGACGTACACAACAGGCTAACTGGACAAACTGGTTGCGGCGGGAAAGGCCTCCACACGAAGGTAAGCGGTCAGCCGCTAAGTGCCAAAAGGAATGGCATCATACAGCCCTGTAGCATTCACTTAAAAAATGAAATGCTGCCATACGTACCTTCGGCTACATAATTCGCGGTCTCCAGAAACGTCCACGGGACTACGTTTTCAGAATGAGCCTGTGTTGAATATGTCAGAGAGGCACTGAAGGTAATGCAAATAATAACACAACAGCAATCTGAATTAAAACCCATATGCATCTTTGTAAGGTTTGTTCTCCATTTTAAACCAAAAATAAGAATTATTTTAACGCTGCCAACAGAAATCAGACACTTCTGGTACACATCTGTTTGGTCTGTCAACGTTTTCATGCCCACAAGCAATTTAAGTGATTCAATTACACAGCCTTTGTAAGCAAAACTTTATTTCCTAGTAGACTTCCACATCAGACTCCTAGAAATCCAATCAAAGCTTAGACTTTCACTGTAGTTGCACAGTATTATTATGTTCGGAAAGATGCTGATCCAAAAACATGTCTTGGGAAAATCCGGATGACCTTATTACATTTGTTCCCAAAGAGGAGAATTGTTTAGAGGTTGCTCTTTCATTGCTCAAGAGACCCACCGGGGTCCTTTGCTGTGTCAAAGTGAATTGTGTTTCTCCTAATATTTGTTGCAAAGAGAAATGTTCGAATGCATGCTATTTTTGGGACATTTGAGGCGTTATCCATTCTAAATCTCTAGAGGAGACACATGCTCTGTTTCCACCTGGTATTCACATGCATTTGCAGTAATCACAAGTACAGTAGTCAGCCAAGATGCATTAAAACTTCCACCTGGTGCTGACCTGCATTTAAATACATGTCTTGTGACCACTTGTGTTAGCCTCCACTTTGTTTTACTGTAGAAAAATGAAAATTGATTTAGAGGACAAGACTGCACTGTAGTGGTCATTATTGAGGGGCACAGTATAAAAATCATGCACATATTCTTGCAAACTCAACCCCACACACATATAATTATGACACCAAACTACATTTTATAGCATCAAATAACTGAATAAAAGCAAGCTCATCAGAAAAACAAACATGTGAACATATATCAGCGTGATATGCTTAAATCCATCAAAATTACATTTAAGAATAAATAATTCATACAAACAGATATAATATTTATTTTTTATGAATATGTAATGTTATGAAATTTTTATGAAATGTAATGTTTTGGAGTATGTCGACACCAATACGTTTTCATTTAAAAACACTAAGACTGCATTTTCAGGCAACAAAAATGTATCATATTAAAAAGTCTTTGAAGTTAATTTTTAAAATGCCGTTTTCGTGTCGGAGTTTGGACTGTAAAAATGGAAGATTTCAAAATGATGACGAAGCATCCTGTAACGATCATGTTAGACCAGTAGATGGAAAGTAGGCGGTCTTTTGTGGCTGTTTGAATGCTTTCAACCACATGAGTGTTTACACTGCAAAACCTATAGAATCCAATTATCATTGACTGTTGAAAATGGACGGTGACACTTTACTTGAAGGGGGTGTTCCTAAAACTGTCATAAAACCTTTATAACCATGACTTGACACATCATGAATGTGTAGGAGATTTTATACATGCTTATGTCATTAAGCTTGCCTTTAGTTCAGGTATGTCATTTTAAATGCAAAGATGACATTGTTTGAGATGTCTTTGTTATGACCAATTCACATAAACAAATACGTGACAACCTGTCAGTGTATTTGTCATGACAACTTGACATTTCAGTGTCATAAATCTGACATAGCATGATTGTCATGAGGCCAATGAATCTAAATCATCATTAATATTTTTATACTGCAGTGGTACAAATAGAATTTTTAAATAAAATGTAACTAAATATGAATTACGATGTTATAAAATTATATTTTTATAATTGTGTGGACGCTTTAAATGAGAATTTTTTTAATTAAAATTTTCTTTCCGCTGAAAAAAATATATTCATGACACAGTTATAATTGATTCATGACACTCATGTTTATGACAGATTTATGACAAGTTTTGTTGTCTTATGCCGAGTTCAGACTGCATGATTTTAGCCCCGATTTTGACTCACTGACAGGTTTTGAGAAATTTCCGACAAATGGCTGAAATCACAGGCAAATCTGCGCTCGTTCAAGCAAGTAACAATCACAGTGTGAACTATCAAAGACGCGATCTAAGAGAATCGATTCAAATCATGCTGTGCAAAATGTGTTCTGATTGAAAACAACATCTGCGACTACCTACAGCCAACAAGAGAGCAGCATCCACTAGTATGGGTATCTGCAGGCCAGCGGGATGTTGGGGAAGATGTTCAGAGGGCTTCTTTTCAGACTATTTGGACCCAAGAAATTGTAAACTAGTGTAAATTTGGCAGGAGCACCCGTATCTGTTTGACGTGTCATCTGAGCAATACCACAACCGGATCGAAAAAGAAAAAAGTTGAGGAGAAATTGCTAATTCCCTTCAAAAGCCAGGTGAGCAAAATAAGTACATTTTCTACCCCACAAGGCTTCATTGTCATTATGTAGTTAATAACAATAGATATTCTACTGTACGTGACCTGACCTCGCCTTGTTTCCATGTCACTTCTCGCATGTGCTTGGTTGTGAGACGTAGTTTGTGGACGGAGACATAGTTGTCGGTGATTCTCCTATTGTAAAGCCATGCAGTGTGAAACCCCCTATTGCCGATCCATCTTGCAGTATAAACATAGCAGCGACGGACTGCTAGCCCAGATAGTTATGCAGTGTGAAAACATGTGTGACGCCACTTTAAAAATCGTGCAGTCTGAACTCTGCATTAGTAATTTTAAGTTGCCATGACAAAAACAAAGAGATTGTGATGTATTAGTTTGTCAATGTCAAGTTTGAATTTGTATTGACTGAGCTAATATCTCAGCTGTTATATCTTAATAAAAGTTGTCATAATCATGCAAATCTCCTTCAAATTCATGTCACGTGTCATGTCATAGTTATAAAAGTGTTATGACAGTCTTATGAATACCCCTTCAAGTGAATACCTCCAAATAAACAAGCTCAAAAAAATGTAAACTTCATGTGTAACTGTATTTAACATTATTTGCTTGTCATTGATTTGAAACAAAGGCATAACACCAGGTGTAAACAGGGCCTTTGTTCTGTTCAGCAGAAAATCTCCATTCGCTTCCAATTTTCTCTCTGATTGATATCTTGGAGAAACTAGTGAGCTATTGCGGCTGTGCTATCCATTGGACAGCACCGTCCTGTGCTCCAAAAGAGGAAGCTCAGATTGCAAATAAAATTGTATGATGCTTGGACTCGAGTGGGTCTTAAATCTGCCTCACTCCAACGAAGATGCGGTGCTGCCAGCTCTCGCCTCCCCTTCTGCTCCCGACTCTATTAGGAGTGCTGTGTAGCCTCTGCTGATCTGCGCTGATGTATTACTGCTGATTAAGCTGACAAACTTTCCTCCGGTCGGTCTTTACTGACGTGTTTTATGTCCAGGGCCATGTTTCTGCCATTATGACAAAATGGCTTCTTGTGACGCTGATACTTCAGGGGGGGAGACGGGAAGAATAGATCACTGATGATAGGGAGGCCGGGCCTTTTGTGTTTGGGTGAACTTGTCAGAATTAATCTGTCTGCAGTGAGGGGCATGTGACAAGGAAACACATGTCTCAACCTTGCTGTATTGTTTAAGCCGAAATACAGCAGCTCTGTTACAGACTTGACATCTCTTTGGGTCTGTGTGGCTTTAGAATGAATGGCTTGAGCTTCTAGACAGTTGGCTAAAGCTTGATATGTGTGAAATGATGATGATGATGATGATGATGAACAAATTAAATGTTTGAGAGTGTGGGGGGAATGCTGATGGAGTGTTTGCTGACTGATTTGACAGATGGTTTGAGGTGAGCTAATATCCATCATGTAACTACAGATTATGACATTTTTTTTAGGAAAGTGACAGCGGTGCTTGCCTGTGCAAAAGTCACAAGAGCAACCCAGGCTCATTCTGAAAACGTACCTCTATATACATTTCTGTAGAGTGCCAAATACGTCCGAGGAGCTATGTTTTTTGCAGTTTTCAAAAGCAATCCTTGCGGCTGCCTGATTTTTACCACGTTTTCAGATTTTACCACATTCTCACCATGTTATTTACTTGTTTATTTTATATTTTGGCTTCTGTTTTTGTCTTAAGTCGCCTTTCCAATGCACACGACAAGCGACAGACCGGAAGTCATTCATTTGCAATGGAGAGTAGTCCGGGCACCGCGTGTAGTTCCGATCATCTCCGAAACTAGTAGACAATAAGACTTATGATATTGCCTGGTAGCCCATATAGAAACTGATACATGGAAATATATGCAAATAGCAGGATTTTACATATATAATGAAGGGGAGGGAGCTTGATTATTAATTAGAAACTTGATCTGAATAATGCAGAAAATTTGGATCCGATTTGAGCTGCGGATACGTTGAAATATTTGAACTCCTGCGACTAGACTGTATGCGACCAGCCGTTCGGATATGATGTATTCCAGTGGTATTCCAGTGTTGTCCAAGCAGGTCCATGTGCGCGAGATGAGAAATAGTAGTATTTTCCATTATATTTTGAATTAGAAAAAGTCTACATTAAAAAAAACTTATATTCGTAAATGAGTAATAATTTATTCATTTATAAATTAATTTTTTGTGTTGTTTCCACATTCCTTCCAAAATGTTTAGCGGTCTATGAGTTTCTAGTATTCATTCAATCATTCAACCACGGTGAATGCATGGAGAATAAACGCTCTTTTTGCACTCCTTTATTTTGGACACCGTGAGAGTCAGCTTCTCTTCCATGGTGCACGACAAAACTGAAAATTCTGTGAGACTGCCACAAGGGGGCGTATTCCGACAGTCGTTTCCGAATGTCGTGTGCAGTGGAAAGGCAGCTTTACCCACTTTCTGGAACCATTCTTCGCCGGACTCGAACCCTGTCGTTGTGGTCAACTCCTCTCTGCGTCTCAAGTCCCCCAACGTACATAGTAAGCTACTGGTCAAACTGGTAACAGCAGGAAAGCTGTCCATATGGAAGTAAGCGGTCAGCTGGTAAGCTTGAAAAGGAACGGTGTCATACCGACCCGTAACGTTCGTTTTAAAGACGAAATGCAGCCAAACTTGCTCCTCGCTACATAATTTGCAATCTCCAGAAATGTAAATGGGGGAGGTTTTCAGAATGAGCCTATGTTGCACAAATGTATCTTTTGTGGAAAGTTTTTATTTAGCATTGCTAGGTTGTTCTGAGTGGCCACTAACATTTGAATGGAATTGTATGGTTCAGTCCCCCCATTCAATGTAAGTCTTTGGGGTTGTTTGTGTTTGTTTTGCCATCTCCCACATAAAAAATCTGATGCAAATTACATATATGTGATACAAGTTCATATTTGGATTGTACATATATAAAATATATGTAATATATGCAACATATAATTTCAATTATTGCAAAAAATTACACTTTCATATTTCTTACTTATATTTGTTTCATATATTTTATATTGGAACCATTGGGGGGCTGTGCAATTTTCTGAATAATCCTCACCCTCCATTACATATGCAAAATCCAAATGTGAACATATATGTCATATATGTTATTTCCATGTGTCAGTTTCTATATGGGCTACCAGGCAATATCATAAGTCTTATTATCTACTAACAGCCTCAACTGTCTGGTTTCCATTACAGATTTGCACAAAGCATATACATTCACAGGGCACCTTGTTTCCATTGCAGCCTTGCTAAATATTCCTTGTTTGAATTGTCTGAAACATGGCTAAAAATGTTTTTGTTGTTGTTTTTGTGTGTGTTTTTGCTAAATCAATGTTTTTCCATTAGGCATATTTTCTATTGAAATTTGTACAATTTGAATGTTAATGGAAATGCAGCCATTGGTGTGCCAAAAACTAGACGAGTTGCTTGCCAAAGATCACACAACCCCCCAAACTCAACTATTAATATTGTCAAATAGCATGCTACATGAGTGCAACCAGAAATTGTACTCTGCTGGAATCCATAACCCTAATATGATATCATATGAATAGCACATCTCTTCCTAGGTATATCTTTTTGGCTGTCTCTGGCAGCTCTCGCAGCACATCTTTTCTATTTGCATTTGCATTAGCACATTGTGTTCAAGTTTATTGTTGTCAAAAGTTTTCATAATGGTTTCAAGTTTGAAGATGACACATGAATAACCTCGGTAATTGCTTAGTTGGCAGCTCCTTCTCAGTACTTGCCGGATAATTACGTCTCAGTCCTCTTGTTACATAAAGCTGCAATTGACTTGAGCTGCACAATACTGTACTTAATTATCCTTGAACACTTTCTCTGAACTCCAGGTATCACCACCGTGCTGACCATGACCACCATTAATACTCACTTGAGAGAGACCCTTCCCAAGATTCCCTATGTGAAAGCCATAGACATGTACCTGATGGGCTGCTTTGTCTTTGTGTTCCTGGCGCTGCTGGAGTACGCCTTCGTCAATTATATCTTCTTCGGGAGAGGCCCTCAGCGGCAGAAGAAGGCGGCGGAAAAAGCCGCCACGGCCAACAATGAGAAACTCAGGCCCGACCCCAACAAGGTACTGCCGCGCTGGACCCACACACACACACGCCGCGCATCATTAGGGTTTGTTGACAAAGGCCTCTGGTCAGTAGGTGGTCAGTTCTCTGAGGTAATGTGTTGTGACTTCTATCAGTGTCCTTTCAGGGTCAGTGGGCTTTGGAGATTGTTAAAACACCGGATGTATAGCTGTGTTCTTTCCACTGGCGTAAGCTTGTTCACCAACCACAACCTAATGGGCTTTTACCCCTCAGAAACATGCGCTGAAATATCCGGGAGATCGGCGCAGACTTTTGTTAGCTGTAAACAACAGACTAGCTCACTCATCCCGGGCCGGGCCGCGTCCGAGCTCGTGGCTGGCAGAGCCTCTAGGGCTTTCCTTCTAATCTCATTCAAAAGAGTTGTGTCTCTCCCTGAGTGCGGCCGACCTCTGTAACAGTGCTGATTTTGTATGCTTGCAGTGGTTGGTGGGAAGTGTAGTTCAGAGAGACGATGCTCTCTATGCCAGAATGAAACAGAGGGAAATTGACGGGTATGACTCGATGTGGGATCCGATCTTTGCGGAGGATGCAGCATTAGGACTAGGCGATCAAAGACTTAAGGTACTGAATATTTGACCTGAAGTCAAACAAAAACAAATGCAATGGCTCTGCATCGATAACCAACCAGAAGTGAACACACCCAAGCTCTTTCTGTTTGATTATTGTTTCTTTGGATGACTTTTTTTCTTGTTCCTTTAGAGTAATGATGGTAGCCATCATCATTTCCACCATTACGTTGTCCTGCCCTTTTTTCAGTTACCGTTTGCACCCGAGCCTTTTCCCAGACGCCCATTTCTGTTTGATCGCCGTGCATAGCAGTGTATGCTTATTAGTCTACCAGCACATTCACACCAAGGATGATAACTTGGACTGAAAAGTTAATAATATTACAAGTCCACACCATGACTGTATGGCTATGTGTCCACAAAAGCAGTTTTCTCTCAAGGTTAGCATTTTTAAGTGTGATGAGGTGATGATATACTTCATTTATGACTATATAACTTACAGTATGATTACTTAAATAGTGAGTAGGGCATAATACATTGTGCCTTTTCGACAATGTAATCATTTGGGATGTGTGTAGTTTGATTAGTAAAGCATTGCATTATGTAGCATGACAGTAATGGGTTTTATCTCAAGGCTTAACGATAACATCCCAGAATTGGAACTATTATTGAAATCACAAGATACATGCAACTATTAATTAACATTTGTTTTTCAGTGTAATAAAAAAATCTGAATATTGACATGGAAACCAAAATAACTGTCATTGTTCCTGGTGTGAATGCATTGTAATACATCTTTATTTGACATATTTGCTCCTGCATTATTATACCCTAATAATAAACATAGCATACCACATTGGTATGGATGCAATTATAGTCATCATTCTAAATCTATAGTTATCAGTCTTGGTGTGAACAAGCCATAGTTGCCTGTAAATTATTGTGATTTTGATTAGTTAAGGTTTATCTACAAAATCCAAGTGGTTGTTAGTCAATACAATGCTAATATATATGTACAATTTAATGACACTAAAAAAAGTGATATTATTTTGTTAAAATTAAGTGTAATTATTGCTTTGCTTCAGTAGCATTAGCAGTTAGCAAGCCACATTAGCGATGTTTACTGTACATCTCAAAGGCAGCTCTTGCAGGATAATTCTGATGATTAGTGAGCAGTTTAAGAATTAATAATGATTCAAATCAACATTTAAAACAAACTCTTATAAAAAGTAATGCTAAAAATGTGTTTATCAGGGAAATCATGGAAAACGAAAGCAGCTAAATGCTTTCCTTCCCGCCCCACAGCCTTTCCTTACCTCCATCTCTGTAACCTGACTCCTCACTGTCGATCTAGACTTTTGCCTTCATGTTTTTGCCTCTTTTATTTGCATTTATTTGGCTGATTTATATGCAGACAGAATTTTAACCATGCCATGGTTGAAATTCGGAAATAATTATGGATTTTATTGCCTGAAAAGCTTTACTCCACAGCTTATTATGAGTGCAATGTAACTATCACTGATGATTCATTTACTCTCGTGTTTTTGCCAGCTATGGCTGTACCACATTCATCATAGTTTTAAAGGGACAGTCCACTTCTTTTCAACATCTAGTTCATGATATCCATCGTTGTACATCATTTTCAACTTATTTATAAAAAAACAGCATTAGACTGTGGTCTGTGTTAAAAAAACAAAAACATGTTCAGTAAGTAAACCTGGCTTAAAAATGCTTTATCCACAGATCTCAGAAAAATGCTGGTTTTGTGATTATTCTGTAGGGCTCCTTAGCATGACTTCAGTAGTGTACCATTTATTAAGGGATTCATATTAAGACCTGATCCTATGATGTTGCTTTTATCTCCAGATGACTCCCGATGATATCCGGCTGACCACAGTTGAGATGAAGAACGAAATGGGGCCGTCCGATCTCTCCAGGGGTCTGGGTGACCCGCGCAGCACCATGCTAGCTTACGACAGCTCCACCCTGCAGTACCGCCGGGCGGCCATGGCTCGGCAAAACTACGGGCATAGCGCCCTGGAGCGCCACGCTACCCAGAAGAAAAGCAGGCTCAGGAGACGGGCTTCCCAGCTCAAGGTCAACATCCCAGACCTGTCCGATGTCAACTCCATTGACAAGTGGTCAAGAATGATCTTCCCGACTTTGTTTTCTTTCTTCAACATAGTTTACTGGCTTTACTACGTTCATTAAAAGGATGCGAAAAGTGGAAATGGACCAGAAAAGAAAACAAAGACGAGTTTAAAAAATAAAATAAAAGAGAAAACGTGAAAACTACACCTTTTGCTGATTTATTTCAAATATATAGTGGAAAGACTGAGGAAGATTTTTAAAAAATCAGGACGGACTCAATTTTTTTTTGGACATAAACGTTGAGGAAACACGTCGGCGGCTGAACTGGAGAAATAATAATAAAAAAAAAATCACGCAGAACAGGGCTTGTTCCAGAGTTTCAGTATACCACTTATATTTGTCATATGTAGATTACTATGTGGATCAAATATTTATGCTTGTCTTTGCATATATTTTAAGATTTTTTTGTTTTTCGGTTAGTATATGTTTACTTCGTAGCCAACTGCATCCAAGAAAGCTTTACAAAAGGCGTCAAGAGGAGTCAGTCTTGAAAGTCTATTTTCCTATAGTTAAGCTGTATATCAGATATCTTTTAAAAGCATGCTTTGGTTTGTTTTCTTTATCTCTTGCAGAGAGCTGGAGCACAATGCATTTTCCTTTGACACTTTAAAGGTTCTTCTGTTCTTTCAAATGAGTTTGCAGGATGCAATGCAAAGACGCTGTCAGGAAGCCATACAGGGTATTTTCACAACAGGTCCTTTTACTATTGTTTTTTTTTCTTCTCTTCTTTGTTTGATGTTGGGCCAACAAGGAAACTCAGCCCTATTAAAATGAGGATTTTATCTGATGCTGTGGGGGGGATTGTGAACAGGATGGGCCATGATGAAGGACATATCTGTGGAAAGGATGAACTGAAATGGACCATTACCCTGGTGGACTCACTGTCCTCTCCGGCTGTGTCAACAATACCTAGGCCGTGTAAATGCTAAACAGTCCTCATCTCTACACTGTATAAACTTTGTGTGGTGAGCCGCTAGGGGGGAAACGGCTATTTGACATCTCTCAACATGTACCAGGCGAGTTTACCTCAAAGAGGAAAGACGCAATATATCTGTAAACCATTAACACTATCGATAGATATAAGTTGAAAACTAGTAGCTGATATTACATCATGGTAAAAAAAAAAGACAAAGAAGAAACTTTCTGATTCAATAGTTATAATATCAGATGTTAATGTTATGGTTCATTATTTAAGCGTATTTTTTGGTGTATTAGATTTCTTAATGTTGAAGACTTTGGTTGAAGAAAAAAAATCTTGCTTCTTAAAAATCGGGTAAAGGATCTGAATCTTTTTCAAAGGCCTCAAAGTGCAGTCGAATTCAAGCATGAAAAGCGATCATTGCTACTCTGAAAATTTATGGTAACTATCACTTCAGTTCACTAACAATATGTGAAGGATCTGGATCATACAATCAAGGCATCTGTCAGGCAATTTTGTACAAAATCCTGTAAATTATAATGATATTTCATAATGACCTGTAAATATATATATTGTGTAATGATTGTCAACAATAATGAAAATGTATCTAAATTAAATTATTAAAGCTTAATGAAGCTTATATCTCTTACATAATTATGTTGCAGAACTTTCTTTACAGTTTTACAGCTAGAAAGTGCTGGGTTGGAATTTACTGCCAACTAGATCACTATTACAACACACTATTTAGAGTGGAGATTGAAATTAGAGATAATTTGGTCACACTGTATTTTGATGGTCCGTTTGTTGAATTTAAGTTACATTGCATCTACATGTCAACTAATTCTCATTAGATTATAAATAGACTGTTAGGTTGGGGTTAGGGTTAGTGTAAGTTGACATTTCTGTTGAAGGAGCAGTATCAACATATATTAAGCAGACAGTCTACTAATACTCAAATAGACTATCAAAATAAAGTGTTACTGATTATTTTTATCCTTAATCAAATTTCGCTGTCTATACCAGAAGTGTTTTAAGAAATAACCAAGATACTTAAACAAAAAAAACTAAACATTAAACTATGATGACAGAAATGTCTGGAGGTTACAGTAGTCAAAAAACATAAGTTAAAGTATAGTGGCCCTTGATTTGAATGACTCCAGCACATCTGCAGCCACAGGATATCACTGGTCTCACAGACATCATTTGATCAGCTCCAGTCTCTTCCAATTCACTTAATTTAGTGGGTTTCATAACTTTGCCATCCTTACTTGGACTATTTCGATATTTCTAGGTTTTCTTTACACACTTTGGCTTCAGTCTTTCCTCAGCTTGATGACCAACATTATTTCCCATTGGATCAAGATAATTTAGTGTGCTTTCATCACTAAAGCGAACTTGGATCAGTTATCTGTTCACACAACATGCTTCTCTGTAAAGATTAGACTCTTTCTGCTGTTCATGAGAGTCTTGGTCACTGTAGCATCATTATCTTAAACTTTGAGACACTGGGAGTGAGTGGGGAAGAGGGAGCAACATGGCAATGAATTGATTAAAGTTTCACCATTCACATTCCTGCAGCATTCAAAAAAAACTTGGAAAAAACTTGGAAATCATAATAATATCAATGCTACGTCTGCTATTTACAGTACCAAGCTAGCATGACACACAAACCAAAGAATCAGCGCAAATATTGATAAAAACCATTATGTGCAATCGCAAGTATTAGAGAAGACTTCTCAATTAAATTGACAGCAATCCTCTCAGACAAACAGGAGGTAAAACAAGAAGTCAAGGAATTTCAAAATCATTAGACTGTTCACAGTAGAACAACATATCACAGACAATCGGATGACTGTAGTGCAAACATTGAGTTTGTTGAGATCCTTACTGGAGAGCTGAACTGTGTTGAAGAGTCTGCATTATCTTGTTAATTTGTCTTTGGTTGATGACCACCTATTTTGAGGGACCTGAATGAGTTTGTGACATTGTAAAGGTGGAATATTTAAAAAAAAATCACAAATCTGGATGACCAGTTTTGCATGCTGCGGCTGAAATGGTCAATCCTTTGCCCTTTATGTGACTATATACATACTGTCTGGGGGTTTCAGTCACTTCGGACTGGATCACCATCTTACAGAGTCAGAGAAAACTGGAAGTTTTGGCTGCCAATTAAACAGGGTTGGTCAGGAAATTATCAGCAGGTATAGAATAGTTTTAATAACTAGGAGGATCTGAAAGTTTTCTTTAATTTCTTTTCTTGACAAATTATTTAAATTTTGCTATCTGTTTTTCAAAACTTCTATTGACAGTATGCAATGATCAACATCTAATATAAGCAGGTGTTATTGTCATTTATCTTTCAAATGTATCATTCCAGTTTTTGGTGAGATTTATTCTAATCCCATGAACTTCTTGGTGAGATGTTAAGGGGATAATTAACTCAAAACTGCAAATGTGCTGTATTTCCTCACTCTCAGGTCATCTGAGATCAACAATAGGTGATTTTCTTTTTTTCAGTAAAGTAAAGAAGATTTTTATCTGAAAACATAAACCCTGCAGGTGATTGATATAGATACATACATGTATAGTCAAATAACGAAGTCATCCCAATGAAGCATTGAGACCTTATGAAGCTAAATGATTATTCTTTGCAATACAGCCTAAGCAAAGTTTTTTTGTTTTTGTGTGTGTGTAAACTGCCCCTTTAAAATGACTAGCTATGTTTCCATCCACCTATTTTATAGGCATTTTGGACATGCGTATAAAAAAATGGTTGATGGAAAGGCTATATACGTTTCCATCAACGAATAATGTGCATGCTGCAGTGTATACTTCAGAATTTGTTTGAGTGTTATGTTAGTGTAGTATCCTCAACATATCCACCAGCTCATTAGATTAAGCAGAAGAACAATATTGAATTTGTTCTCAGTCATGTTGTGTGTTTAATCCCATTGTCGGCCAGTTGGGACGTGTACACGATTATGTTGCTCACAGTTCATTATCTCTTGTTTGTTTGAAATATGGATTCTGCTAACACAGCACAGGACTAATATCTTTATGGTTCCCTGGAAAATCTTGGGCTCTTTAATAGCTTTGGAAGATTTTCAATAGCTTTTCAATGCACGTTGACGTATTACACTTAAATTACCATAAATCCATGTGAGCTCTATAAAGAGGAGATTAAGATTTGTTGTTGTCGCCAGGTGATTGAGACACTGGGGTAAAAACTGGTTTGTTTGTGTGGTTTTGTACTCGCTTTAAGACTGACTGGGTGCCAGAATGCATAATGGACGAAAAGGCAACACTTCCACTTCTGTGACAGACAGAGAAAGGGGGGGGGGGGGGGGGGGGGGGGGGGGGGGGGGAGACGCAGTTCTCATGGGCAATGAAGGCTGCCACAGGGGACATTAAGGCAGAAAAGCATGAACGTTCCAGTGCACTATGGACTCGGTGTAAAAGAATGGCCCTGTAGGCCAAAGGAGCAGCCAAATGAAAGCTAGGCAGAAATAGAGATCAGAAATAAAGATTTTTCACCTCAATAGAACCCTTGCTGGCTCACAAACATGGATTTTTATATTTCAACACTTACACTTTCATTGTAATTTAACACATATATATTTTGTAGCAATGTGTGAGTTAAAATGCATTCTACAGCAAATGTTTTCAGTGTTTGATTGCATGGCCCTGTTTAAACATCTTCAACTTCAAACTTTTTATTTAGCATTTTAAACTTTCATTACATTCTCTCAAAATGTGATTCTGTGACATCATGTGTATGTGTATCATGAGTTTGGTCTATAAGGATACGTGAGAACAACCAAAACCAAACCAAATGCAGGTACGTAGTTTGTTTTCTCGGAGCACTCACTCTGATCCCCTGGGCTTTGCAATGGTTGGGGAAAATCCAAATTGAACCAAAACAAACGATTACAATTGGCTTAACATTGGCAAGGAAAATACGGCAAATGAGTTAACCAGCAGAACCTGGGAATAAAAAAAAAAGGTTGTTTCTCAATATGCATCCTTGTGAAACGTCATCAACCATTGCCAAAGTACTGTTCCATTTCAAAGTTCACATCTTGTCAAGTACAGATAAAATTCCTGGATGTGTACTTGCTCGGCCCCTTTTGCCAAGGATGCATCAAAAGGTGACTTGTGCAAACTTGGGAAGTGCAGGTATCCCAGAATGCATTGCACCCCAACCAGCGAAAGCTAATGGTGAAGGAAAAAATCTGCATGATTTTAAAAATACTCCTCTGTTGTGATACAAAATAAAGTTTCAGAATCAGAATCAGAATCAGTTTTATTGCCAAGTGGGCTTCACACACACAAGGAATTTGTTTTGGCAACAGAAGCTTCCAGTATACATAAAGTGACAAGTGACAACACAAAATTAAATATGAGGAAAAAAAAGGCGATAAACATTAAACAGATGCAGTAAGTAAAAAAATATAAAAAAATATCTGGATGTTGAATTGTATGTACAGATATGTTGTAAATATACAGGTTATAAGGTGCTGTGTACCAATGCGAATGGAGAAAGTATTGCACGTTTATTGCACAGTAGGGTAATATTTAACTGTTCATGAGGTAGATGGCCTGAGGAAAGAAACTTTTCCTGTGTCTGGCAGTTTTTGTGCTTGGTGCTCTGTTGCGCCGACCAGACGGTAACAGTTCGAACAGGTAATGTGCTGGGTGTGAGGCATCCAGAGTGATTTTGCGAGCCCTTTTACTCACTCTGGAAGAGTACAGTTCTTGAAGTGAAGGAAGGGTAGTGCCAGTGATTTGTTCAGCAGTCCAAACTATTCGCTGTAGTCTACGGTGGTCGGTTTTGGCAGCTGAGCTGAACCAGACGGTGATTGAAGTGCAGAGGATGGATTGGATGACAGCTGAGTAGAACTGTACGAGCAGCTCCTGTGGCAGGTTGAACTTCCTCAGCTGACGAAGGAAGTACAGTCTCTGCTGGGCTTTCTTCACAATAGAGTCTATGTGAATGTCCCACTCATACCTGCCAACACTCCCGTTTTTCCCGGGAGTCTCCCGTATTTCAGACCCGTCTCCCGTGTTGTTCTGTCTCCCGGTAAACTCCCGGAATCCCCCCCCATCCGCCCCCCGCTCCTCAGCATTTTGGTACAGTCTGGGCTGAAACCTGGTGCTTGTGCGCGTGCTCTTCCGGTCGCGCGCCTCCATCTCCCCAAATCTCTCACCCCTCCCGGCCCGCTCCCCGCTCTTCAGTTCGCGCCAGTGTTGCCAACTTAGCGACTTTTTAGACCCCCCTAGCGACAAATCTAGCGACTTTTTTGTGTGTTACTGGAGATTTTTATAGACTGTCGTTTGTCCATTACTGTACTGTCCCTACTCTTCTCAACGAGCTGCGGGTGATGCCGCGGCCCCTCCCCCGCTTCAGAGCACTGACGGGCGGCCGAGTCCTCGTACAGCAGCCTCTCCCACCTGCAGCCTGACAGCAGATCACCCCTCTGCGTACCGACGGCAAATTATTTAGCACCGGGAGTGTGAAGGTATTTCCCTTGTACAGTCAAACTGATCCGCTTCTCCTTTATTTTAACAATTTAATTTGACCGTTTATTGTTCACAATCAGAGATGTTTTAAGTGAGAGTTTCAGAACTTGTCTGAGTATATTACGTCTGAGAGATTACTATAATGATATACTGTATTCAAACAGCAATAAATTTAGTTAAATTGACAAGCTTACATAAAGCGTAGTGCAAATATAATACCCCATTTATTTACCATAGGCTGTTAAACAAACAGAAAAGGAAGAACGTGATGACGTCAGTAATACGCAAATTAGCGTATGACGTAACCCCTGGACCTGGTGCTTTCCGTCTCTTCTGTTTACTGAAGATCTGACGCACATTATCATCACTGATCTGAAGTGCAGGGGGGGAGAGGGAGATGCCTGGAGGTAATGATGGCTGTGTAGGGAGATGGTTCGGGCGGGTGTGAGGTGTCTGGTCAGAGGTGTCAAATCTACAGTAAAACGTATTCAGCTCGTTTGCAAGATGTTTGTTGCTGTCGATGCTGGGGGGTGGTGTTTTAAAGTTGGTAATGTCTTTCAGGCCTTTCCACACTGATGCAGGGTCGTTGGCAGAAAACTGGTTTTGCAGCTTTTTGGCATAGCTCTTCTTAGCCACACCAATCTCCTTTGTCAGTGTGTTCCTGGCTTGATTGTACAAAAACCTGTCCCCACTCCTGTAGGCATCCTCTTTTGCGTGACGAAGCTGTCTAAGTTTTGGTGTGAACCATGGTTTATCATTGTTAAATGATAAGTAGGTCCTGGTAGGGATGCATAACTCCTCACGGAAACTGATGTATGATGTTACAGTGTCAGTGAGCTCGTCCAGGTCGGTGGCTGCAGCTTCAAAAACACTCCAGTCCGTGCATTCAAAACAGGGTTGTAAGACCTGCTCTGAGTCGTTGGTGTGTCTCTTAACAGTCCTTAATACTGGCTTAGTAGTTTTAAGTTTTTGCCTGTAAGTTGGTATAAGATGAACCAGGCAGTGATCAGAGAGTCCTAGAGCTGCTCTGGCGACGGAGCGATATGCATCCTTTATTGTGGTGTAGCAATGGTCCAAAATGTTATTGTCTCTGGTGGGGCATGTGATGTGCTGTTTGAATTTAGGCAGCTCATGTGTGAGTTTTGCCTGATTAAAGTCACCGAGAATGATAAAAACAGAGTCCGGGTGTCGTTGTTCAGTCTCTGTGATCAGATCAGACAGCTGTTGTAACGCAGTACTCACGTGTGCTTGCGGTGGAATGTAAACACCGATGAGAATGAACGAGGAAAACTCCCGCGGTGCGTAAAACGGCTTGCAGTTAATGAAAAGTACTTCCACATCAGGACAGCACAATTTCTTTAACACAGTTACATCCGTACACCACCTCCTGTTGATGTAAAAGCATGTCCCACCACCGCGAGTTTTGCCCGTTAACTCCGTATCGCGATCTGCTCTGTACAGTTGAAAGTTCGGTAGGTGTAATTCGCTGTCCGGAATGGCTTCGTTCAGCCAGGTTTCTGTGAAACACAGCGCAGCAGAGTTGTTAAAGTTCTTGTTTTTGCGTGTGAGCAGAAGTAGTTCGTCCATTTTGTTAGGAAGAGAGCGGAGATTTGCCAGATGGATGCTAGGCAGCGCCGTTCTGAAGCCGCGCTTTCTCAGCCTGACGAGCGCGCCGGCTCGCTTCCCACATCTGCGTGTCTTGTAGAGTTTCCACAAAGCAGCTGCTCCGCCGACAACAATGTTCCGCAAAACGCCAGAGAAATCAAAATCCAGTTGGTGATTAGTTGGTGTGCACTGCCGAATGTTCAGCAGCTCGTCCCTGGTATAACTGATCATGTTAGATAAACATAAAACAGGACAGACTAACAAAAACAGAACAAAAACTGGAAAGCTCCACACCAAGGCGGCCATCCGTGACGCCATCGTGAGAAGGTCATCTTGAGAAGGTCATCAAGATTTAAGAGTTTCATTAAGAGTTTTTTTTAGGAGAGAATGTAGTTCTTTTAAACCCGAGTTGGCAGTTTATTCCAAGATGTCCTCGCTGCAGCCCGCAGCTTGATGACGTAGGCAATCGTCAACTATGTGGTCGACATTGTACCACCCACTAAGGTAACACCCATGCTACTGTGACGGTTGGGTTAAGGGTAGAGGGAGGTGTAGGCGTCGTCAACTACATACTGGACCTTGTACCGCACACTAAGGTAACACCCATGCTACTGTGATGGTTGGGTTTAGGGTAGAAGGGAGGTGTAGGCGATCGTCAATTATGTATTGGACCTTGTTCTGCACACTAAGGTAACACCCATGCTACTGTGAAGGTTGGGTTTAGGGTAGGGGGAGGGGTAGGCAATCGTCAACTATGTAGTGGACCATGTACCGCCCACTAAGGTAATGCCCATGCTACTGTGACAGTTGGGTTAAGGGTAGAGGGAGGTGTATGCGATCGTCAATTACGTAATGGACATTGTACCACACACTAAGGTAACACCCAATCTACTTTGACGGTTGGGTTTAGGGTAGGGGGAGGTGTAGGCAATCGTCAACTATGTAGTGGACCTTGTACTGCCCACTAAGGTAATGCCCATGCTACTGTGACAGTTAGGTTTATGGTAGAAGGGAGGTGTAGGTGATCGTCAACTACATACTGGACCTTGTATCGCACACTAAAGTAACACCCATGCTACTGTGACGGTTGGGTTTAGGGTAGGGGGAGGTGTAGGTGATTGTCAACTATGTAGTGGACCTTGTACCGCCCACTAAGGTTACACCCATGCTACTGTGACAGTTGGGTTTAGGGTAGGGGGAGGTGTAGGCGATCGTCAACTATGTAGTGGACCTTGTACCGCCCACTAAGGTAACGCCCATGCTACTGTGACAGTTGGGTTTAGGGTAGGGGGAGGTGTAGGTGATTGTCAACTACATACTGGACCTTGTACTGCACACTAAGGTAACACCCATGCTACTGTGAAGGTTGGGTTTAGGGTAGGGGGAGGTGTAGGCGATCGTCAACTATGTAGTGGACCTTGTACCGCCCACTAAGGTAACGCCCATGCTACTGTGACAGTTGGGTTTAGGGTAGGGGGAGGTGTAGGCGATTGTCAACTATGTAGTGGACCTTGTACCGCCCACTAAGGTAACGCCCATGCTACTGTGACAGTTGGGTTTAGGGTAGGGGGAGGTGTAGGTGATCGTCAACTACATACTGGACCTTGTACTGCACACTAAGGTAACACCCATGCTACTGTGACGGTTGGGTTTAGGGTAGAAGGGAGGTGTAGGCAATCGTCAATTACGTAGTGGACCTGATCAACTACGTCATCAAGCTGCAGGCTGCAGCAAGGACTGTCTCGTTTATTCACAAAGTGCGTCTTTGATGATGTGCCTCAGCTTATGCGGACTCTGACCCCCAGCCTGTCAGCTGGAGCTTCGTCATCACCTCCCCTGCCGAGAGCAGCTTTACTTCGGCCAGTTCATCTTGAATCTACCACTGGATCTCATCTCTCCTTTCAAGTTAAAACATGATATTTAGTACATCTTGTGTATATCTAATGGACAGTTTTCAGTCTTTTAAATCTATTTGTTCCTGGGTGTATTCTTTTGACAATGTTATTTTGTGATGTTTTATAATTGTCTTTATGTTACTGTCCATTGTAGTTTATTAAATCTGATAATCAAAGACAAGAGTCTGTGTATAATAGCACATTTAACTTCACATTTATATAAGTTTGTTTAATCAAAAATATTGATTAATAATATAACATTAATTATAAGGTCGTGATTTATATAATTAAATCATTTTAGTGTTTATGTACAATGAAACCGATGAATGGTGAGGTAGTGACGTTATAAAGTACACTGCTGTTCCAGTTGAAGAAGTACCTGACTTATGTCATCGTGTCCTCGGGAGTTCGTTCTTCCAAGTCTGAGCTTGACAAGTCTGAATTTCCAAGGACGCAAGTCCGAATTTTGCACATTTGATATTGAGAAACAGAAAAACTTTGTTTTCTTGTTTGATTATTGATTGATTGATTTACTGACTGATACTTTTTACAAAGTGACATCGCCATCTACTGGCCTGGCATGCATAATACAACATTTAAATTCATTTTTGCACAATCATGTGAACAGGAACCATTTTGACCTCATTATTTATCCACTTTTAGTACATCAACTCCCTAGAGTCATACATGTAGTCGTTACTCCTGAAGACTGGATTTCTTTCTTTGCTAATGGCTCTGAGCTCACTATGTTAAAGAGCTCCACCTGCACAAAGCCACACAGCCATACGCAATGCCAAGTGTAGTTGCCATGGAGATCTCTCTGCCAGGAAGCTGTCTTAAAGACGGGCTGCGTGTTCGCTCCTGCAGTTGGCAGACAGTGTGACGGGAGCTGCCGCTAATTAAATAGTAAAAGTCTCCACACCGGCCAAAGGAAGGCAAGACTGGCACTGCACTGAACCGCTGCCATAGAGAGACCATTACAGCCTGCGTTCAGATGACTTAGTCTTCTAGAAACACACCGTTTTACTCACTGAAGTGACTGCTGTGACTTTCCCTTTAATATCTCAATTGCGACTCATGGAAAGTAATGATCCTCCTGCTTCTCATCTGTTTCAGCTGAGAAAAGATCCCATTAAGATCCTGCTAGTCTAGACTTTTTTTGTTCAACAAAGAATATGTATCACAGACAAATGTTTTAGTTTAGATAAAATATTAAACAACACAGCTGTTTTCAGCATTACTAGTAATAAATTTTTTCGAGCACCAAATCTACATGGAATAATAGAGAAATGGCTGCTTGAGAAATTCACCCTTGCCACCTAGAGGAGATTCTAGGATTTTTTATAATTGGTTTGGCATAGGGGAGCAAGAACCAGTCAGTTTTTGGTCAATAAAAGTATTATATTTAATTTGATTATATTAAATTATATCAATTATTCTATTTAATAGGCATATTCTCATCCAATTAAAGACTAAATAATTTTGAATATGAAGCTGCTTTTGGACATTCATTTATTTTCCTTCAGCTTAGTCCCTTTATTCATCAGGGGTCGCTACAGAGGAATGAACCGCCAACTTATCCAGCAAATGTTTTACACAGTGGATGCCCTTCCAATGGGAAACACCCATTCACACTCAGACACACTCATAGGCTACACCTATACTGCATGTCTTTGGACTGTGGGGGAAACCAGAGCACCCGGAGGAAACCCACACGAACACAGGGAGAACATGCAAACTCCACACAGTAATGTCAACTGACCCAGCGTGGGTTCGAATCAGCAACCTTCTTGCTGTGAGGCGACTGTGCTACCCACTGCGCCACCATGTTGCCTGCTTTTGGACATTGCAAACAAAAACAAACTATATAGAAGACTACTATGCAAAAAAATCCCTGTTTAGCCTATTATTCTATCTACTGTGGAATTATAAATTTATATAATCTAGTTTCAAATGAACAATAATCTACATTTAACTGAAAAGTTATATTCTTTGGTTTTAATTACATAATTTCATTAACAGCCCAGCTATGAGAGACATTAACCTTTGTCTTTCTGACTACTGGCTGAGACAATATCATGCAAAAGCTAGAGGCAGGCTTTTAACGCTTCTGCCTTTGTTCTGGGGTGAAACTTTCAGGCCAAAGAAACCCCTTTGTTGATTAACTTGTATGGTCAGTAACAGGGCAGGTAATCTAGCACCTACTGTACATGCCGGGTATCATGATGACTTTAATGCTGAATTTGCATGCTTTGTTTAGCCATCTCCCCTCCTCCTAAGAAGACAATATAGACAGGACATCTTTGTTTCAATGCAGACTTGTGATAAAACTAGCAGACTGCAGACCTCCAACAGGCTCCTGCAGACACATGGACTTCTTGAAGAAGCTGTTTGACTGCAGATTAACCAACACGTCTCAATAAAAGAATTCTGCTTGTTTCGAGTCTCCTGGACTGGGTTCTCTTCTATACAGCATTTATTTGTTTACAACACTATCTACATCTTAAAAAATTAGAACACTAACATTATTAAAATCCTACATTTTAGACAATTTGGGCAAGTCAGTGTGCCTTCAATCTTTTCAACAACAGGAGGAAGGACAAGCATACACCCCTCTAGAAATGCCCATGTTACCACAACAGGAATATATTGCAGTTTGAAATATTTTAAAAGTGAAAATATTATATTTAAATTAAAATAATAACTCCCAATTCCCAATGTGATAAAGTAATAGTGTAATTATATTTAATAAATGTATTTGAAACAACAAATGTCTTACTAACGCTAAAGGTTTGATATTATAAATAGGAATATATCATTTGGATGGCCATAACATTCATTCATTCATTCATTCATTTTCTTGTCGGCTTTGTCCCTTGCGGGGTCGCCACAGTGGAATGAACCACCAACATATCTAGCACAACTTTACGCAGCGGATGCCCTTCCAGCCGCAACCCATCTCTGGGAATTTCCACACACACACACATTCACACTCATACACTACGGACAATTTAGCTTACCCAATTCACCTGTACTGCATGTCTTTGGACTGTGGGGGAAACCGGAGCACCCGGAGGAAACCCACGCGAACGCAGGGAGAACATGCAAACTCCACACAGAAACGCCAACTGACCCAGCCCAGCCAAGGTTCGAACCTGCGACCCAGCGACGTTCTTGCTGTGAGGCAACAGCACTACCTACTGCGCCACTGCGTTGCCTGGCCATAACATATTATAGATAATTCATTCATTTTCTTTTCGGCTTAGTCTCTTTAATAATCCGATGTTGCCACAGCGGAATGAACCTCTAACTTATCCAGCACATGTTCTATGCAGCGGATGCCCTTCCAGACGCAACCCATCACTGGGAAACATCCACACACACTCATTTACACACATACACCTAAGACAATTTAGCTTACCCAATTCACCTATACCACATGTCTTTGGACTTGTGAGGGAAACTGGAGCACCCGGAGGAAACCGCACGCGAACATGGGGAGAACATGCAAACTCCACAGAAACACCAACTGACCCAGGTGAGCTGTAAGGTGAACGTGCTACCCACTGTGCCACCACATCGCCATTTTATAGATAATAGTAAATATGAAGAATAGTTAAACTTACAGAAGCATGCCCAGGTAGTGTCATTAAAAACATAAGTTTCCCTAAAGTTAAGCAGATAGCCATTAGGGACTATTGCACCGAAGTAACATTTTATACACTCTTAAAAAAATGTTTTCTTAATTTCGTGAAGAGCATTGAATGATTCCCCCCATTTTTTTTGTTATCATTAAATGACATTGTGACTTTAATAGTGCATGTCCAGATCTAGAGTCAAAAACACTTGATTACTTTTCTAACTGTTTATGTGTCATTCATTCATTCATTTACATTTGGCTTAGTCGAATTGTCAGGGGTTGCCACAGCGGAATGATCCGCCAACTTATGTTTTACGTAGTGGATGGCCTTCCAGCTGCAATCCATCACTGGGAAACACCCATACACTCTCATTCACACACATACACTACGGACAATTTAGCTTTCCCAATTCACCTGTACCACATGTCTTTGGATTTGTAAGGGAAACGTAGTAAAAGTAGTAAAAGTCACTTTTTCCAACTGTTTAAGACTAAAAGAAGAAGATCAAGGTCTCATAATGTGATTTAATAGCATAAATAATAAAAATTAAAAACATGAATCACAAAATACGGAAAACTGCTAATTCTTGAGCTCTCCTGTGCTTCCTGTGTGACGTGATGAAGACCATGTAGTTTAAAACGTTGTCATAATAAATCTTACCTTTAGAGTTAAATAGGCAGTGTGCAGATTTATTTTTTTTCTTTCTGTGTTTGGCTTAATAGACCCTTTTCACATTTCCGGGTTTCTCAGTAGCGGAAGTCGTCATAGTCGGGAAAACAGAGCGCAGTGAATGGGGGAGTACAACAAATAATTTTTTCACAATCTTATTTGCTCAAATAATAAAAGAAAAACTCTACGATGATGTTATAAAGAAATAGAAAAAGAAAAAAAATTGTGTGAGACTGATGACGACAGCCAGAGGAGAGAATAATGTCAAATTTACTGTCCTGTACATAGAAATGCCTCGCACAAGTGGTAATTAGTTTTCTGTAATTTGAAGCAAAGATGATATAATACATACATGAATACATATAAATGTTCATATATTAAAAAAAAAAAGTCTAAATATTAAAAGCTTTCAAGGATTTAAGAGGCTGATGACCGTTTAATGCTTCATAACAAGCTTGTGAAAAGGGTCCATCGAGCACCTGCCTTCAAGAATCTCTAGATGTGCGCACACAGATGTTTTTCTTGCTTTCCCAGCAAAACATAAGATGATTATTTTACATTTTTGTATTAGCCCATTCAAGTGCACACCTGAAGATCAAATTTCCCTCTACCAATCAGATCTCACAGGAAAATGGAACTATTTTACATAATACTCACAATACTGAGCAATATATTGATCCTGAGTCACAGTATTTTTACTTTTCAAGGAAATAATTGCTTACTCTCTGCATAAATTACACCCTAACCAGATTTCACCAAGTAGGACATGTAGGACAACATTTTAATCATGATAAGTGATACGTTTACCGTTTATGTTAAGTTTAGGCTTACGGTTAGGTTTATGCACTTCTACAAGATTGATATCCAACTATTATTCCCCTCTGATTTTCCGAAATAATTTACAGTTATAGTTGAGTTTTGGGGTGGGGAATAGGTATGGATTGCATTTTCCAACAAAAATGATGTTCCAGGATCAACATAGATGTTAATTCAGGATCGCATTGTAATTGGCAAAATCATGACATGCCTAAATTACACACTTCCCCTTTAAATGTCTCATAACTGTCTCTTGGGCCAAGAAAAAGCAACCTCTGAGCAAATGTTCCTCGAGGAAGATGGAGCTGCACATGAGACCTATAAGCAAACAAGAAAACAAGAAAAAACAAGAGACTCCTCAACACGCACCACGTACTCGCATATATTTAGCATTTAAAGCAAGATCTCGTTTTCTCCCATTTTCCTTCGCTTTTTCTTCTCTGAAAAGGCCCCAGTGTTGTTGAGATGTGAGAGGACTGAAAAAAAAGAGAAACGCAGAATAACCAGATGCTTTCCGCTCTTCAATGCTTCTGTGCCACTGGAGGAATTAAGGATTCACAGATCTTTGTCCTATTTGTCAGGAAGTGGAGGGATGGAAGGGAGGGGAAGGAAACAGAGAAAGAGAGGGATGGAGAAAGAGGGGTGATGCTCTACTATAACAGCTGCGCCACCGAGCTGCACGAAACAAGAGGGCCAGCCATCCTGGGACGAGGCAGGCGTACGCTCCACTACTGAACCTCTGCTTTCATCAGACTTACACAACACATGGTGCGCTGCAGGGCCATGTCAGCTAGTGACAGCTGCAGAATGGGCTGTGTTTGTGTGTGCGTGCATGTGTGCGTGTGCGATGTGTGCTTGCACTGCTATAGTTGGGCAGAACGCACAGAGCTCTATTTGAGCTCACTGCTTTAAATCACAGTATGGTATTTATATTAGTCATTTCGCATGCTAATGCAATAGCTGGAGGTGCAGTTATTATATAGCAGAGGTGGCTGTATTTTAAACGCTTGGGTTCAAGTTGGCATGATTCCTCGTACAGCAAAGGTGTGGTCACATTTAGCAATGATCAGCACATTTCTGCAGTAAAATTTCGTTTTTATAGGCATCTGCACAAATAGACCTCAGCTGCAAATTTGGTTTGTATCTACTGTAGATACTGTGTACCCTTTTATAAATATTTAATATTTAATTTAATATATTAATATATAAATATTTCTATAACTTTATGAATGTATATTTTAGGTTTTGCTGAAATTGATCAGTGCATGGCTGTAATTCCTAATTAATGAATCCTCATCAAATCAAAATAAACACACATCATCCAATTTTTTTATTGTTTATGGCCTGCATTGGCAATAGCTACACTACCTGACCAAAATCTTGTTGCCTATCCAAGTTTTAGGAACAACAAATAATTACTTGTCTTCTAGTTGATCATTTAGTATCAGAAGTGGCTTATATGAAAGGCAAAGGCCCCTAGATTACGCTTATTTTTTCAAAATATATCAGAAATATGATCATTTAATTTGGACAGTAAGGTCTGACTTTGCTTAGAAAAATATCTTGTCACTTAACAGAAATAATGTACAGTATAAAATATAAAGTCATGGTGCAGTGGAAAAAGAATTAATATTGTGTATGACTCCCATGAACTTGGAGGACTGCATCCACATCTCTGCAATGACTCAAATAACTTATTAATAAAGTAATTTGGAATGGCAAAGAAAAGAGCTCTTGCAGGACTCCCAGAGTTCATCAATATTCTTTGGATTCATCTTCAATGCCTCCTTCTTCATCTTACACTAAACATGCTCAATAATGTTCATGTCTGGTGACTGGGCTGGCCAATCCTGGAGCACCTTGACCCTCTTTGCTTTCAGGAACCTTGATGTGAAGGCTGAAGTATGAGAAGGAGTGCTATCCTGCTGAAGAATTTGACCTCTTCTGTGGTTTGTAATGTAATGGGCAGCACAAATGTCTTGATACCTCAGGCTGTTGATGTTGGCAGACCTCTCACATGGCCCCATATTGAATGTAACCCCAAACCATGATTTTTCCTTCACCAAATTTGACTGATTTCTCTGAGAATCTTGGGTCCATGCAGGTTCCAATAGGTCTTCTGCAGGATTTGTGATGATTGGAATGCAGTTCAACAGATGATTCATTAGAAAAAAATCTACCTTTTGCTACTTTTCCAAATGATCAACTAGAAGTCAAGTTATTATTTGGTGCTCTCACATCTAGGATCAATGACAAGACTTTTGTCAGGTAGTGTTTTTTGTTGTTCTGAAAAATCTCAGTACAGCCAGCCTAGTTTAGGCAGTAACCCTCCACTAACAGAATAGTTCCCTCAAAAATGTTATTTCAATAGTTCACACTTAGCTGATGACTGAATATAAAGCAGTTTTGGCATGCTGTCCCGGGAGAGAGCCCTGAGCTCAGGAGATCCCTGAGCCCCGGGCTCCCTCCCATTGCGGGGCGTGAGGGGAGCTCCGAGCTCAGGTAGATCTCGAGAACTCCCCCCTCGAGGTAAATGATGATCAGCTAGTGCTTCTCTTTGGAGAGATAGATACTAAGTAGGAAGCAAGTCTATGAGTTGATTAAACCATGACTTAAGTTGCATGTTTTGCATGGGAGGAAACCGGAGAACCCGGGGGAAACCCACGTGAGCACGGGGAGCACATGCAAACTCCACACAGAAATGCCAGCTGGTTTGGTAGAGCTTAGAACCATTGACATTCTTGCTGTGAGGTAACAGTGCTAAGCACTGGGCCACCGTGTCACCCGTCTAGGAAGGAGGAGGAATAGGGGTGGAAGGAGGGGAGGTTCTTCAAATCGAAGATGACTGTAGTGAGAAAACCCTGGCTCTTTATAGTGCGCCAGGGATCATCTGATTGGATGAACATGAGTGGTTCATGAGTAACCAGCCGTGTTCAATCATAATCACGTGCTCCTCTCGAAATTTAGTTTATGACTAAACCCCATTTCAATAGTTCACACTTAGCTGATGACTGAATATAAAGCAGTTTTGGCATGCTGTCCCGGGAGAGAGCCCTGAGCTCAGGAGATCCCTGAGCCCCGGGCTCCCTCCCGTTGCGGGGCGTGAGGGGAGCTCCGAGCTCAGGTAGATCTCGAGAACTCCCCAAAATGCTTCAATCGGGACAGCAGCCGCGTATTTGAAGAACCCCCCAAAAGGCAAATTAGAAATGCTATACCCGGCTGCTGGTTGCAGGGTAAAAGGTACTGTGAATGGTTCTAGGTTGGATGTCATGCTGTGGTGCTGCTATGAGGGTGCATGAAGTATGTTGGAGCGACTCTGTTTAGCAGAGATGCAAATTTGCCCTTGGCAGTACATGAGGCTGCTTGGAGGTGTTGGATGAAGTGACTTGAGGGAGGTGAAGAAGTGCTCGACTAGAGTTAATGGGTAGATGGCATGAAATGAGGCTCGGTTGAGCGGCTCTGGTTAGCAGAGATGGGAGGTGGTAGGTGGTACAGGTAAAATCAGCCGAAGGTTGGCTGCTGGGGAGTGTGTCAAGAAGACAGACAGAAGGGGGGGGGGGGGGGGGGAAGAGCTCTGTGAGTGTCACTGTAGAGTCAGTGGAGTAAAAGAGCCCGGCTGGGCGTCTCTGCTGCGGCAGAGGTGTGTGGAGGTCAGTAGACTAAGGAAGGTACGCCTCCACAGCGACGTTTAACTGCATAGGCAGTGTTGGAATGTGTATCAGTACTGAATATTTACTTGGAGGTGTAACTGTGCTCGGCTGAGCGTCACTGCTGTGGCAGTGGTGTGGAAGTGGGTAAGGAGCTCGGCTGAGCGAGAGGTGTATAAGGTGTCAGTAATATAAGGAATTACGACTCCACAGAGACGTTTAACTGCATAGGCAGTGTAGGAGGATGTATCAGTAGTGGATGATTACGTGGAAGTGTGTCTGAGCTCGGCTGAGCGTCACCGCTGTGGCAGTGGTGTGGAAAGGGGGAGAAAAAGCTCGGCTGAGCGTCTCTGCTATTGCAGAGGTGTATTGGAGGTCAGTCAAAAAAGGAAATACGCTTCCACAGATGCGTTTAACTGTATATACAGTGCTGGGGAGTGTATCAGTAGTGGATAATTAATGAACTTGAAATGTGCTCTGCTGAGCGTCACCGCTGTGGCAGTGGTGCGGAAAGGGGGAAGAAAAAAGTGCCCGGCTGGGCGTCTCTGCTGCGGCAGAGGTGTGTGGTAGTCAGTAATATAAAGGAAGAACGTCCCACAGTGACGTTGACTGTTATATCAGTGCTGGGAAATGTATCAGTAGTGAAAGCGACCTGGAAGAGTATCTGGCTCGGCTAAGCGTCACTGCTGTGGCAGTGGTGTGGAAAGGGGGAAGAAAAAGTGCCCGGCTGGGCGTCTCTGCGGCTGCAGAGATGTGTGGAGGTCAGTACTATAGGTCTCCACAGAGACGTTTAACTGCTTTTGGCAGTGCTGGGCTATGTATCAGTAGTGATCATCAGTGTGGAAGAGTAACTGAGCTCGGCTGAGCGTCACTGCTGTGGCAGTGGTGGAAGAGGGACGGTGTGCTCGGCTGAGCGTCTCTGCGAGGCAGAGATGTATGGAGGTCAGTAAGAAAGGGAATACATCTCCACAGAGATGTTTAACTGCTTTGGCAGTGCTGGAGGGTGTATCAGTATTGAAATGCCTTAATGGAGGTGTGTCTGGGCTCGGCTGAGCGTCACTGCTGTGGCAGTGGTGTGGAAAGGGTAGAGCTCGGCTGGGGGTCTCTGATGCAGAGACGAGCTAGAGGTTGTGGAAACCTCTTTGGGATGGATGGGGAGTTGTGGAAACTCCCCCCGGAACGTGGTTCCGGTCCATAATCGGGGGGGGGGGGGGGGGGGTGGTTTGGAAGCTTGTTAAGCTGACTGAGTCTCTGGTGGTATAGAGACGAGCTCGAGGTTATGAGGAACCTCTTTGGGATGGATGGGGAGTTGTGGAAACTCCCCCCGGAACGTGGTTCCGGTCCGTTAATCAGGGGGGGGGGGGGGTTGGAAGCTTGTTAAGCTGGTTGAGTCTCTGGAGGTATAGAGACGTGCTAGAGGTTATGGGGAACCTCTTTGGGATGGATGGGGAGTTGTGGAAACTCCCCCCGGAACGTGGTTCCGGTCCGTTAATCAGTGGGGGGCTTGGAAGCTTGTTAAGCTGGCAGAGTCTCTGTAGTTAAAGAGACGTGGTAGAGGTTAGAAAGAACCTCATTGCGTTGGATGGGGAGTTGTGTAAACTCCCCCCGAAACGTGGTTCCGGTCCATTGAACATGGGAAATGTGGTAGGATAGCTAGCCATGACTCCGAAAATGGAGATGTGATAAGGTTAGGTAGAACCTCTTTAAGTATGATGGCTATTTTGGGCAGTTTAGTTAAAACTCCCCCCGGAACGTGGTACCGGTCTATGTGTAGGGTTGCAAGCTCTGTTAGGCTGGCTAAGTTAGCGCTATGGTGTAATGCGAGGGAGGTAGTGGCTGGATAATGTGTATGCCCGCTGGCCTTTGCGGCCGTATGGTGGCGGGTATTGTGAAGAATTTATCTGTGGGATAAATGAGGGAGTAGGAGTGAAGAAGAGAATGGTAGGATGTAGGTTTCGAGGAATGTATGGTTTGTTATGAGAGTTGATGATGGCTGCAGAGTGTCAGCTGGGCTTCTCTGAGGTGATGGTGGCTGAGGCGAATGTAAGACCTGAAAGCGTTGGAGGACCAACGACCGAGTGTTTGTATCTGTTGTTGGGAGAGGCCGTTGTGGGCTGCTGTGGTGGCTGCTCCTATCCTAAATGAATGAGCAGAGAATGGCTCTGGAGGGAATCCTGAAATGCGGAGGACCTCTTTCAGGTGGTTTTGGAACCAGAAGCGAGTTACTGGACGATTAGAGTCATCAGTAAAAAGCGAGGCATGGGGGTTTTTGTCTAATGATCTTCTGTAGTGTATGAATGCTAAGAGGTTTTGGAATGGTTGTGTGGGAGAGGGTATATCGAAAATGTATATGGAGTGGCCTTTGCGCATCTGGTCTGTTTTGCTTTGCTTGATGAAGAAAGCAAGAGTCCCCTTATCCAGGATGGTTAGATCGGATATAGTGGGGTGGATAGAGGGGTTGAATAGAGATGTTATGGTGATTTCAGAACATCTCAGGAATCCAAAGAATGCTAGTGTGAACATAGCATCTAGAGTACGTGCTGTATGGGAGGATTTGTATCCTTTGCGAAGGGTGTGAATGCACTTGGTGAGGATGTGAAGTGTAATGGGCTGTCTGGTGTCTGGGGGGGGATGGGTGTGACTTTTGGATTCCTTTAATGAGCAAAATCGTTTGTGCATTCGTGATGGCGTCTACAGTGGAACCATAAATCAGTTTGTGAAAAAACTGGATGCCACTTAGGTAGCTTCTGATGGAGCTGGCTTGCATGTCTTTTGCGGTGTGTAAATGAGAGATGAAAGAGGTGATAGAGAGGAGAGAAAAGTCGGGAAAAGGAGTTTTAGCCAGAGAATGGAATTGTTTAAAAGTATTCCATGCTGTAAGATACGATCTCTGGGTCCTGGGAGCCACTGCCTGGAGGATGAGTGAGATGGATGTTTCCCGGAGGTGATGAAGAGGATGGTTTATGGCAATATTATCTCTGCATAGTGAGGAACAGGTGTTGGATGAGGGTCTGCTTCTGGCGCCAATAGCCGAAACTTTCTGGAAAGAAAAGCGAGACAGAGTCAGCAATTTGGTTTTTTACAACCTGGAACATGTTCAGCAGAAATTAAGAATTGTTTAGTGGCTGCTACCCGACTAGGCGTCTTAAAAGGGGGCATGAGTGACTGTTGTGCCCTTTATTAATACATTGCACTGTAGCCTCGTTATCGCAGTGAATGAGAATGTTGGATGAGAACCACTCTTTACCCCGCAGGATGGCCGCTGCTACAACGGGATATAATTCGAAAAGTGCGGATGATTGTTCGTTTGGTGGAGTTTTTTAACATTTGGGGGGGCCAGGATGATGCGAACCAACGGCCTTGGTAAAATCCCTTGCAACTAACTGAAGGGGCGGCGTCAGTGAATAAATTAATATCTACTTGGCGATGTTATAGGCTCGCTGTAGAAAAAAGAAGCAGCCTTTTGCTAGAGGAATTCCTAGGTCAGTGAAACTTTTGGGTGATCGCTAAATGTTTGTTTGGAGGTGACGACGGAGGAGAGACGATGAGGAAATCGTCTACCAGATGTATGAAGTAAGGAATTCCGTAATGATTGGAAAGTATCCAACATACTGCTTTTAAGAGCATGACGAAAATTTTTTGGGGCTACTTTTGCAGCCGAAAGTTAGACGGACTGCGAAGTAAAATTTGGAGCACCAGCGAATGCCCAAAAAGGTGCCTGAAAACTGGGTGGATTGGCATGACTTTGAAAGCAAATGTCGACTTTAGCTAGCCAGGCATTATGGCCGGCGGTTTTGATAAGGGATATGGCTTGGTCTATGTTGTGGTAGTTGAGCGAATATTCATTTAGCGGGATAGTGCTATTGATGCTGGGAAAAATAGAATTATGAGGCGCGGACAGGTCGATTATGAGGCGTTCCACCTGGGTGGGATCCGTGAGTTAGACCTGAAATGAGAAATCAGAGAAGTTAGAATCAGGGTGATTATTTAGCTCAGGTAATAGGTTGGATGAGGATCCGCTTCTAAGCTGTTTGTCAAGATGTCTGGAATGAGAGAAACAAGAGAAAATGAGACATGACATTTACAACATGGTACATGCCTGGCAGAACATAATAAATTGTTTAGGCTGATATCCATGCGAGGTGTCTTAATAAGGGCATGGGCAACTGTAAATGGCAGTGCATTTTGTTAATGCGTAGTATGAAAGCTTCCTTGACGCAATGTACAAGGATAGTAGAGGTGGGCATTCGTCCCCCCCACAGGCTGACAGATAGATGGAGAGCTGAGGATGTGGTGCGTGGCTTGTCTGGTGGTCGTGGAAATATCTCTTGAAGACTGAGTAGGTGTAGTGATAGTGGATGGAGTTTAAACCCCTTACTGATAAGAATTTTATGTAAATGTATCTAATGCTTTAGTCGATGGATAAAACATTGGAAATATCTTCTTCCCATTCATATCAAAGCGGGAAGTTTATTATTTTGCCGTTTCCTCGTCTAACTGACTTGCCTATATAACTTGCATATGGCCCTTGTGTGTGGACATATGAGTCACAGTGGCATATTACGATTAGACTTCTATGTTTAATGCATTTAATGTTTTCACTAGCTGGGTAATACTCTTTTCAGAAGAAAATATGGCTGTCGGATGGGGCAGAGTATTAATTTATATTTATTGTTTATTAATTAAATTTATTTATAAATATCGACTGTCAACTTCAAACCCTGAACTTAAAAGCGATGTCATCACATAGTATAAACTGTGTGAAAGAATTTTTTTTTTTTTTTTTTTTTTTTTTTGATGTGATTAAAACTCACCATCATATCTAGCCTAGTTCAATCACAATTTCAGAGTCCATTCTTAATCTCTCAAGAGAGAGGGCGGGACCATTGGATGGTGATGCTTCACTTCAGCTATTGGCTCAAAGAAATGTCAATCAAACAGCCGGCGGCCATTTTGAATGTTGTTATGACTGGACACGCTACTGGACGCACTTCGGCGAGTAGTATGGATGATAACGGTGCATTTGGTGGATGTTTATCGACGTAAGAATAAGCTGTGGACTAATGTTTGCAGATTGAAATCCCTGGACTTTGCAATCGAATTACTTCATGTTTTAAGGATGATATGGATCTGTGGACAAGGCAGGATGTTTTAGAGGTGAGTTTGTATAACTTAATCTATTAGCGCTGGTCTCGTCTTATGAAACCGCTGGCTTGGAATCTATAGAGCTGTGCATCGATGGAATTGCTCTTCAGTGTTTGGACTCTCAGTAGTGATTATTAACCCACACTGACCTGGGCTAACTGAATTGAACAATCTCTGAAAATTGAACTGACTCTGATTCAATTCACTATATTCTTTCACGTGAAGCTGTTTTGACACAATCTACGTTGTATAGGTGCTATAAAGATAAAGATGAATTGAATTGAAAATGTTTAGTCTGTGTTTGCAAGTGGTTGTTTTAAGGCGAGGCTTCCCTTTGGAGCGTGCTATCTACGTTACCACTGATGTACTGCTGGCAGAGAGCGGTGAGGGTTCAGTTTCCTTGCAATGGCTTGATCGCTGGCTTGGATGTTTTAGGCTGTGATGTTGTTGTTGAAGATGCAGTAGCAAGTAGCAAGTAGCAAGTAGCAAGTAGCAAGTAGCAAGTAGCAAGTAGCAAGTAGCAAGTAGCAAGTAGCAAGTAGCAAGTAGCACCGAGCAGTGTGTTCTTCAAATCGAAGATGACTGTAGTGAGAAAACCCTGGCTCTTTATAGTGCGCCAGGGATCATCTGATTGGATGAACATGAGTGGTTCATGAGTAACCAGCCGTGTTCAATCATAATCACGTGCTCCTCTCGAAATTTAGTTTATGACTAAACCCCATTTATCCCATAGTTTACTTACCCTCAAGCCATTCTCTGTGTATTTGACTTTATTCTGTCGGAACGCAATTGGAGTAGTTTTACATTGTATGGCTTTTCCATCACTGAAAGTCACTTTTATTGTCATGCATACTGAGCATTCTTAATACACAGCACAGATGAAATTACAGTTCTCTCAGCCTACACCATGCTGTATAATGGTGTTGGGTAGTGGGCATTTTTTTAACTCTTCATAACACTCCCACATGTCACCACGGAGTTAGCATGTGTCTTATTAAGCAGATCAATTTGTTTTGTAACAAAAATATGTATAATTTTTACATTAAAACCAAATCGCTGACTTCAGGCAGCTCCAAAATGTGCATTCTAGACAACTTCTTGGTTGACCTTTAATTTGATGTAAAACACATTCAAAGAACAAAGAAAGCTGTGCAAACAACTCAAGCTCTTCTTCTTTTCCAGTGAAAGTCCAAGTCATTGTAACTTGTTTTCCACTTTAGTTAGTTACCAGCATTTAGTTATCCTCATTCATCTACTCTAACTGGAGCATCCGCTATGTCAGACATCATACGTCAAGTCAGATATCAGTCAAGTTGTCTAGAATGCCCATTTGGCAGACGACTAAAGTCAGTAATTTGAGCTCATAATTTTCAAATAAGAAATATTTTTGTTACAAAAACACATTGATCTGCTTAATAAGACATGCATTAACCCCCTGGCTGCATATGGGTTCGTTTTTTGATGGATTTATGTGCTTTTGGAAGCTTAAAAAAACATTACCCAACTACCCAACACCATTATACAGCATGGAAGAGCCAGAATACAATTTAAAACTAGCCCTACTGTGTTTGTTTGAAAAAAAAGAAATCATATAGACTGAGAATGTCTTGAGGGTGAGTCAATTATAGAATTGTTTTAATTTTGGTTATACTGTTCCTTTAAGATTAACAGGAAGCAAGATGGGGGTTGTCTTTGTTGTTTATTTAAAATAGTTATATATATTCAGTAAACAATAAGTTCTTGCATTTTGCATCTTGCAATTGTGATTGCTTTTGCTCTATTATAAGGTTCCAAATAAAGCAGAAAATTTGCATCCTCCATTTAACATTTTCTCTTAAATGATTCAACTTTTGCATTGAGTCAATGATTCAGTGATTCACTTGTTAAGGCTTGACACTACCTAGTGGTTTTAGTTTCATCTATGTATTTATTCAGAATTTAAAATGTTATATTTAGAACATTAATATTATAGCTTTATAAAGGCAATGTAATTGCAGTGTGAAGAACCAAAAGACGTGACAGATGATTAACATTTCCTTCTGAAACAATCTAATTCTCTATGTCCTCTCAGTCATTTCCTTCTTCATACAACTTGACAAATGATGACTTGACAATAATTTTGAGCATTGTGATGTTGCACTAATGTCTTGTAGTATTATAAAAGTCAAAATATGATTTTTGCACTCACGTCAGAAATGGCACGTTGATCTTTACAGTATTGCAAAAAATGGTGACATAAGCCTGCAAACAAGTTTGTCTACATTGCAAGTGACGTGCACATATAGCTTACATTCCTGCCTTCTGAAAGCATCTGTTCATTAGCTTTATCTGTTTGGGAACTTTCGGTCCTTCTCATTTATGACTGACTGTTGGATCCTTAAAATACATTACCAGACTCTTCCTTATTATTGCTATTTTACACATTTTATAATGACTGGAACATCACTATGGAGTGAAAATGGAAAATGCAATGTTAAATTAAAAATATTTAACAAAGATTTATATTTAAAGTCATTTTCTGGGACGCATTTGAAACAGTAAACAAGAGTTCACATGAACACTGGATTGTTTTATTTTCCTTTTCCTTTACTATTAGCTACAATGTGGTAAACTGTATGTACATAGACTTTTAATTTTTAGTCTTTCCATTACAAAATTACTACATTTAAGATCTGTAAGATCACATTTCATTCCAGTCTCAGACCAAACAAGAAGCCTTGCATCAAAAGCCATTTTCCCCCGTCATCTCTTTAAAATATGAAAATTGATTTAAATGGAGTTTACGCGCCAACCTGCTGCTACTGATGTCGCTAGCGTTTACACGGTCTTTCATCTCGTTTTATGGGTAAAGTCTAGATCGGATACGCGGCCGGCCGGAAGTGGGATATGCACATTAATATAGCTGCATTTTTTTATGACACTGTATAACAATAATTAATATTTTTACAATACTATGACGGTTGGGTTAAGGTTGGGGTGGGGGCAGGCGTTTAAAAAATAAAATTTATTGGGTAATTTAATTGCTAACATAATACTAGGTACAACTACTGTTTTTACATTACTGTAAGGGTTGGGATGGGGGTAGATGTTAATAAAATACAATAAATGGTAAACTTAATAAATAATATAAATAATTCTCGTTAACTTCTGGCCGCAACCATATCCGATCTAGCAACAACCCGTTTTATGCTTGAACTAAATGAATGCTTAAGTTTGTTTAACTTAATGTATTTCAATTACATTACAACATCGATGTTATAAAATCAAGCTTATAAATTTGAAAATAGTCGCATTAAGCATTCACTAGAAGTTGGCTGAAAAACACTAGCTGTGCATTTAGCCCATTAAAGGAGATTATAGGCCTATTTTGAATTAAAACCTTTATTATTAGCGACACCTGTAGGGCGGAGGCCATGAAATTAACTGCAGCCACCTGTGTATTGGTCATGCTCACGCTCGTGCACACGTAAATACTGAAGGGACTAAACGAGATGCAGTGCCCTGATATACCCACTTTGTTGTTTTTTTTCTTTTCCTGAATGTAAACAACTCGCTGCAAAGAAGTTAGTAAAGTTAGTTCTGCACTTTCTTCCCAATAACAAAATAAAGACAACAAAAATGACGAGGTGGAAAATCAACTGGTCATATGTGATGTGGCAATGTTTGCTGTTGTTTACCAGACATGTCGACAGACGAGGTAATTAAAATTCCACTGTAATGCTAGTTATAGGAAGTATATTTGAGACTACAAACTATCTCGGCTGTGTAAGAATAAAATACGAATTATTGGCATCTTTGTAAAACAGACTGACGCCAGTAGCCTACACAATCGTTCTGTGTGCATTATCCTGAACATAAGCGTAATTTCTATGTCTAAGTGAAAGGAAGAGAAGCTTTCTGCAGTGTGTATAAACGTCAGACTAACGTCACATAAAACAACCCAGGATCTTAGTTATCTATTTTTAAGGGACAGGTCACTCTAAAATTAAAATGTTCTCTCCCTTAAGTGGGTTCAAACCTTTATGAGTTTATTTCTTCTGTTGAACACACACACACACACACACACACACACACACACACACACACACACACACACACACACACACACACACACACACACACACACACACACACACACACACACACACAATGATATTAAAAAATGTTACCAATGTAACCACTGACTTTTATAGTATTTGTTTTTCCTAATATGGAAGTCAACAATTACAGGTTTCCAGCATTTTTCAAAATGTATTCTATACAAAATAGATTATATATAGGATATTATGCTTTATATTATATTATGCTTTGCTGCGAATTTTGCACACATTGGCAATACTAATAATAAGTATAAATAAATACAAATAAATGTAATAAACAAATAAAAAAGTTATATAAATGCCCCTTGAAGTAATTTTTAAAAATGAATACAAGTTATTCTTTTCTGTGGGATGGTACTCCTCACATAAGGTTCTGATTTGTGCACATAAAACACTTAAACGTTCCCCTAACTTTAGTTTTTGGTTATGTTTTTATTTATTTATTTATTAATAAACAACAACTTCTTTTTAGTTTTTTTGCAACTATAAAATAATGTTCACACTCAGAACATTGCAGGGTGGTGATTTGAAACAACCTAAAAAAACTACTATTCTATACTAATGTATACACTCAAAACATTGGGTCAAATATGGATTGGGTGTTGGGTACATTTTTATCAATTAAATTTTAATGATACTTTTTAACCCAACAGTTCAGTTTGTCAGTATACTGTATGCGTATACTGCATTACAAAAATTGCATTACAAAAATTCAGCATATTTTACTAATATGAGAGTATACTGTACAAATCCAATTTCAAGCATTTAAACACAAATCTTAAGAACAAAATATTTTTTAAATATAGCCTGGACATACGTGAAAGAATGAGTTTTTATTTCCAAAAACATTTAAAAGATTATATACATGTATATATATATATATATATATATATATATATATATATATATATATATATATATATATATATATATATATATATATATATCATCATTTAAGTGTTTTTGGAAATAAAAGCATATTCACTCACTTGTGTCCAGGCTTTTGTCTGGTAATGTGAATGATATGTCTGTATAGTGAACATAAGAGTATACACTGTTAATAATGCGGACGGCTGCCCTGAGCTTGAGTATATTCTGCTCACCACTTTGATTAATGTAATTGGGTCACTGGAGTGCCTTTGAATCTTGATTTTCAGTTTTGATTCAGATGCTGTGTCTGTGGCATGCACTGCTCTGACAGCATACCTTCACTTCAGACAGGTGTTTTTCCTATCAAGAGCGGTCAGGGTAGTTTTACAGGTGTAGACTCAACCCACTTTTCCTCACTCTCTCTCTCTCTTTTTCTCTCTCACTCACACTCTCTTTCTTTTTCTCCACACTTCTCTTTTTTTAGTCTCACTCGTACAGGTGATGTGAGAGGCATACATTGCAGCTTCTTACCAATTTCCCCAAAACCCAGGATTTAAAGTGTCATGCAGGGGAGGTTTAGATTGGCTGAGACATCATGACCTGGACAAGCCCTTTGACCCTTCTTCAACGTGGCTGGACAAGGCACAGAGACCAGGACGGACCCATCAGGAAGGTGGTCTCCAACCTGCCCTTTGAAGACCTGAGGAAACGTGAACAGCCGAACCGGCAGTATGAGGGCAACGCCATTAAAACCAACAAATACAGACTGTGGTCTTTCCTCCCCATGAACTTATTCGATCAGTTCCACCGCTTGGCCAACATTTATTTCGTGGGCCTGGCCATCTTGAATTTCATCCCAGTGGTGAACGCGTTCCAGCCGGAGGTGGCTCTCATTCCCATTTGTATCATCCTGGCACTGACCGCTGTCAAGGATGGCTGGGAGGATTTCCGGCGGTACCAGACTGACCAACAGCTCAACAATATGCCCTGCTTCATATTCAGAAGGTAAACAGCTCACACATCACCAATAAAAATCATTGATTAGTAATTTATTATAATCAGATTTACATATTAAAATTATTTTTTAGAAATATATTATTGCATTGTCAGTTTATATGTATAAATGTATACAGAAAATAAAAACGCAACACAATTTTCACAAGTATTTCTGGAGTATTATGTTAACGTTTCTTATTTTAATTTATAGATATATTTTTATATGACATTTCAGTTATTAACCATGTTTGCTTTTTTGTTTCTAGAAATCTATGTTTTTAATAAGTTTTATTGTTTCTTATTACATACTGATTTTAAAATATATAATATACCATTTAAATATTCTGATAATATTTTATTCATATTTTTTATTATTTTAAATAAAATCAAAAGCCATCTGGTTGAGAATTATTTAAATAGAATTTTATTTTTTATTTTTTATTATTATTTCAAAGTCAAAGTCAGCCTTATTGTCAATTCAAACACATGTACAGGACATACAGATAATCGAAAATGTGTTACTCTCAGACCCTAGGTCATATAATATTAATACAACAAGTAGAATTTAGAAAAAAAATTACAATAAATACAATTACACATATAATCTAATCTAAAGTACAAGTAAAAACAAAAAAAAATGTAAACGATACAATTACACTTAAGGGCATATGGCAAGGAGTGCAAACCAGCGTTGTGCAGATGCAAAACAGTATATAGTGCAAAAAGCTTGTAAATATGATAAATATGATAAAGTGACAGTGTCTTGATAATATACAGGGAGGTAATATGAGGTAACTAGCAGTCCAATGTTACCAGTGGTGGAAAGAGTACTGAAAAATCATACTCAAGTAAAAGTACCATTACTTGCCTAAAAATGTAGTGCAAGTAGAGTAAAAGTATCTGCTGTAAATATTACTCAAAGTATGAGTAAAAAGTAGCCCTTTCTAAAGTACTCAAGAGTAGTGAGTAGTGAGTATTATGCTGTCAAAAGCTGATATGTTTACATGTAATTTGTGCGTGTGTGTGTAAACGTAACATTCTGTAGTGCATTTAGTTATTGCCCAGAAGGCACACAACATCATGAGACGTTAATATTAGGTTAGATTTAGGTTGTAATGTCAGGTGACCAAAATTAATTGTCAAGCCAGCAGCTAAGGACAACGTTATTTTGATGTCCAATAATGACGTCAAATGACGTTGATATTTGGTTGATTTTAGGTTGTTAGAAAGTGACAAAATTCAGGGTTGAGCCAACATCTTAAACCAGCGTCATATATGATGTCAAATACTGACATTTATTCATCAGGTACGACAACCAAAATCCAACGTCTGATAGATGTAATAGGGGTAACGTTCACACAATGTCAAGCTGTAACATCATTAGACGTTAATATTTGGTTGGTTTTAGGTTGGATATTGACATTGGCCTGACGTTGAGTTCTGACGTCAACCCGATTTTCATTTCCAAACAAAATGCAAAGTCCCCATGCCACTAGGGTTCAACGTCAATCAGACGTCCTGTTGACATCGTGTGCCTGCTGGGTGTTTACTGTTGCGTTCACACCAGACGCGGATGAAGCGTCAAGCGCGAGTGATTTACATGTTAAGTCAATGCAAAGACGCGAATACACAACCGACGCGGCGCGAATGGCGCAATACGCGCGAATGTACGCACAGAGCTGGGTGCACCTCTGAAAGGATCTAGTGGACTCAGACACTGCTCCAAATGAATCTACGCTGTTTTTCAGCCTTCATAAATCACATAAACAGTTATTTTCTCAATAAAATCCATGTTAGCCATTTAGCAACGAAGCTACAGTCACCGGGCAGACATAAGCCCTGCCCATCACGCGAATCCGCGTCTGTTCTGAAGTGAATTTGACACGCGATTGAAGCGAGTAAACTCAAATGTTCACGCGTCTATTTACGCGCGAAGAGTGCGATTTATCCGCGCATTCCGCGTCTGGTGTGAACACAGCATAAGGCCATTTCGGTCATCATACAGTAAACATCCGTCATCTTCTCATCAGTGACATGCATCTAAACAGTCTCTGGGTCAATGTGTGTAAAGATTTTGAACATCTTCATGGACACTTTTAATACTTCCAAACAGTTTGCTGCAATTATAGTGCACACGTCTTGAGGTAGTTCATTATGATGCGATTTTACCTTCTACATTTGTGCAATTTGATTTGACAGGAATCACAGGACTGATTTTTCTAATCCCCATGGACAAGAAAAATAAAGTAGTGACTGCAGGTTGAAAGAAAGTAGTGGAGTAAAAGTACACATACTGCACTAAAAATGTACTCGAGAAAGTAAAAGTACACATTTTTAAAACTACTCTGTAAATTACAATTCCTGAGAAAAACTACTCAATTACAGTAATTTGAGCATTTTTAATTAGTTACTTTACACCACTGAATGTTACACAGTGACCCAGAATTATTCTTGTTCCCTGACCTGCACATAAATTCCATAAGCAATTTTCTGCCATTGGATCAGCTTTAAAATGTTAAATCACAAGTTGCTGCATGTTAAATGCTAACATGCTAAAAACAAATGTTTAATGCTAATACGCCAAGTCATGTTTATTTCTATAGTGCTTATACAGTACATTGCATATAGCGTAAAAACAACTTTACAAAGACAACAGGCAATAAGTTCATTAATCATTAGGCACATTCAATTCAAAAGAATGCAGTTTTTAATCTAGTAGCTAGTTCAATGATGATTCAGTTCAGTTCAATACAAAGCTCATGTAATGCTTAAAGGAACATTCCGCTCTTTTTAGGAAGACTCATTTTACACATCACCTTGAGTTAAACAGTTGAGTTTTACCTTTTTGAATCCATTCAGCTGATCTCTGAGTCTGACGGGAGCACTTTTACCTTTATCTTAAGCATCTTGCTCAAAAAAGATAATTTTCCTATTTAAAGCTTGACACTTCTGTAGTTACTAAGACCAATGGTTGCTGTTTTCTAGGTCATTATAGCTAGAAATTATATCTCCTATATATCTCTTATATATATTATATCTACTATAATCCAGTAGCTAGTTCAATGATGATTCAGTTCAGTTTAATACAAAGCTCATGTAATGCTTAAATGAACACTCCACTTTTTTTTTTTCTTTTGGCAAAGAGGTTCATTTTACAAGTCACATACTAGAGTTAAACAGTTTAATTTTACCATTTTTGAATCCAATCAGCCGATCTCTGGGTCTGGCAACTGCACTTTTAGCTTTAGCTAAGCATTATTGAATTGGTTTAGACCATAAACATCTCGTTTAAAAATAGAGTTTAGATAATTTTCCTGTTTAAATCTAGACCCTTCTGTAGTTACACGGTGTACTAAGACCAATGGGAAATTAAACGTTGCTATTTTCTAGGTCAATATCGCTAAAAATTATATCTCGTTTTGGCGTAATATCCTAGGAACTTGTTGCCATTCCATGATCATGTAACAGGAACAATGATATTACACAGTGCTGTTACCTATATGGGGACTAATTTTAGGCACTGCATAATATAAAATAATTGTTGATGCAAATTTCTTGATGCGCCAGAATGAGTGTATTTCCTAGCCATATTGACCTGGAAATTGAAATTTTTCATTGGTCTTGGTAAACAATGTATTTAGAGAAGAGTCGAGCTTTAAATAGCAAAATGGAGTGAGATGCTAATGGTCTAATCCAATTCAATGATTTATGCTAAGCTAAGCTAAAAGTGCTCCCGCCCGACCTGGAGATCGGCTGAATACATTAAAAAATGGTTTAACTCAACTGTTTAACTGTAGGTGACTTGTAAAATGACTTCTAATATCCAAAAAAGTGGACTGTTTCTTATATTGATTAATTCACAAATACTGTAATTGATATGAATTAGGAATGAAGATCACAAATTCTTTAGGTCTGTGCATTCTCTGTTAGGCGCGTTACATCAGAAAATGGGTTTCGGTTTCAATAGGGTTCATAAACGCAAAGTTGCTTGTGACAATATAGTGACTAAGTCGAATGCCTCTCTGTGCTCTTTCTCGCCTCTCCACATCCCTCCCTCATTCTCTCACTCTCTTTCTCCCCATGTTTCTGTGAGCTCTGTCGTGGTGCAGAGACTCGCTTGAATTTGTGTTTCACTTCATCTGTGTTTCGAAACCCCATGGGAATTTTTGACCTAGAAATAAAATTTGTGTGGGAGATTTTTTTTCCCTTCTTTTTGAAGAGCCTCACAATGTCTTGCATCCAACGCATTGTGTGCATTTTGACGAGATCCTCATGATTGTGTTGCATCAGAGGGGTAGACAGAGAGGCATGGTTTAGATCTATTTTAAAACGACTGAATAGCTGGTGGGGAAGAAATAAAATGAGTAATTCACCACACTTGAGAGGTGGAAGGACTGAGAGGCTACGGGTTAGAGAGAGAGAGAGAGAGAGAGAGAGAGGAGAGAGAGAGAGAGATTTCGCAGCAGTCACAGGTACACCCTGAGATATATTTTTACTTCCAAAAGAGATTCCAAATCCATCACTTATTGCTATGGTTACTTAGTCTCTTTCATTTTTATTTGGAGCTAAGCCGCTGCTCCATTTTGTGAGTCCCTGAGTGTTTCCATACGGGGGGAGACCAGGTGGTCCAGAAGCACACGGGCAGGGACGGGCTCAGGTCAGTCCGAAAAACTCAAACCTACTGCTGTCCTGACATGCCTGTCATGCCCAGAGGGGGTGTTAGAAAAACCTACTCCTACAATATGTGTTTTGCTGTTGTTTTAACCATGTCTTGGGCAGCTGGGTTATTTTGTATTCAGAAATAACAGGCATAACTTTGCATTATGCCAACAGGAAATCTAAATCTATTTATTTATTGTGCATTATTGTGCATTGGTACTAATGGGCCCAAAGTGTGCCAAGAAAATATCCCCCACACCATTACACCACCAGCAGCAGCAGCAGCTTGAACCGTTGATACACGACAACATTTTTCCAATTTTCTGTTGTCCAATTTTGGTGAGCCTGTGCGAATTGTAGCCTCAGTTTCCTGTTTTTAGCTGACAGGGGGGGCACCCGGTGTGGTCTTCTGCTGCTGTAGCCCATCCGCTTCAAGGTTTGATGTGTTGTGTGTTCAGAGATGCTCTTCTGCATACCTCGAAAGTGGTTATTTGAGTTACTGTTGCCTTTTTATCAGCTCGAACGAGTCTGGTGATTGGTCACTGTCCTCTGGCATCAACAAGGCATTTTCACCCACAGAACTGCAGCTCACTGGGTATTTTGTCTTTTTCTGGCCATTCTCTGTAAACCCTAGAGATGGTTGTGCGTGAAAATCTCAGTAGATCAGCAGTTTCTGAAATACTCAGACCAGCCCGTCTAGCACCAACAACCATGCCAATGTTCAAAGTCACTTGAATCCCCTTTCTTCCCCATTCTGATGCTCGGTTTGAACTGCAACAGATCGTCTTGACCATGTCTACATGCCTAAATGCATTGAGTTGCTGCCATGTGATTAGCTGATTATAAATTTGTGCCAACGAGCAGTTGGACAGGTGTACCTAATAAATTGGCCGGTGAGTGTATATGCATTGTGCAAAATAAATACTGATAAAAGAAGGACATAATCTAGACTAAAAAAACGATTTTCTTGCTCTTTGTTTTTGTTTTGTTTACCAATGGAAATATCTAAATATATATTCTCCAATCAAGATACATTTACTGAGAAACACAATTAAAATGAGGGAGTTTGTGCTTTAAACAAACAAATAATAACTGCAGGCTGGTTAAATTATACATAATTTCTTCATATAGAATAATTATTTCATATAGAATAATTTTCTTTTTTAATAATTACTTTTTCTACCCCCAAGTATTTTTAAAGCCAAAAAGCAGAACAATTTTTTTTGATTTGACGTGTATCCAAATCTCAAATCTGGTATAAAACAACTCTAATTAAATTGTACAGTATATACTGACACCAATAGAAATAACCATCAATGACTATTCAACTTTTGAACAACTGTTCACTTGTGTAAATGATGGCTCAGTTCTTGCAGAATAAGGTTTACTGGTTTACAGTAAGTGATGTTTAGGAAGGTATTGGTGCAGTATATGCAGAATCTTGAATTTTCAGACATTACATTTCAGATAGTATTCAATACTTTCTGAGGCAGAGAGCACAATGCCATCCTCCCAACTTCTTTTGCTGATCTATGGAGTTGCCATATCACTGTGTGATTGAAAAAAGTTAATACGCTTTCTATCACTGCTCTATAGAACTGAAGCCTTTCGGTCTTTGATACCTCAAAACTTTTTGAGCTGTCATGGGAAGAAGAGCCTTTGGTGAGATTTTTTGATGATGCAAGTTCTTTCAGCTCAAGGTTGTTAGCACAGCACTATTCAGTGAGAGATGAGACCTCATTCCTGCATCCCTAACTGTGAACCCAACCAGTGCAGCTTTTTGTTGGCATGACAGTATTAAACGCTATATGAGCTACAGAGAAGGCTTGGATAGGCTGCGGTTTCTTATAACAGTTGCAAATCATTCAGATTTTCTGTGAATGTGTGACTTATGATTCATTAGCTGCAATTAGCTGATGATGAGCACTTTGAAATGCTTGTTAAGCTTTGAAGCCTTTGCAATCTTTAGTTTTGAACCAGTATTTTGAAGCATGTACAGTATCAAATTGTATTATTTTATTTTAGTTATTTTATATAATTTCACTTAAAAAGATCATTCACCCAATAATGTAGATTTACTCACCTTCAAGTGGTTTCAAACCTTTATACGTTTCTTTATTCTGTTGGACACTAAAGTAGAATATTTTAAACTGGTTACCAATTTTCAGCTTTCTTCAAAATATCTTATTTAGTGTTCAACAGAATTAAGAAACTTAATTGTTTCAGGCTTTCAGCATTTTTCAAAATATCTTTTTTTATGTTCAACAGAATTAAGAAAGCCAAACAGGTTTGGAACAAGCAAAGAGTGAGAAAATGATGAGATAATTTACAGTTTTGGGTGAACTATTCTTTTAATTACAGGGTATCCGCGGGGTCTTAAAATGTCTTAAATCTCAAAAGCTATAATTTAGGCCTGAAAAAGTCTTAAATCTCCTAAAATATTGTGTTGTAGGTCTTAAATCTTTTTTTAACAGGTCTTAATTTTCCTTTGTTCATGTTTAACTACCCAATCTGGCCATTAACACCCATACAATCACCAACAATCCCAATCTCGGTAAAACTTTTAACTTTTTAATTAAAAATAGCATTTAATTACTTGCCTTACAGTAACATTTGTTTAGAATTTCTCCATTTATTTACTGCTGAAGATACTGACCTGACCTATATATATATATATATATATATATATATTTTTTTTTTTTTTTTATTAAATTATAATTATTTTACTATTAAATGTGTTAAATTATAATCATTTTTGATAAGGCAAGTAAAAATCTTTTCCAACTGGAATATTCGAATAAAATCCTTAGCATTTAGCCCTGTAAGTCTAGAGTTTCATTCATTATGGTCTTAAAGTCTTAAATATAACTTGGTGAAACCTGCAGAAACCCTGTGACGAAGATTTGAAAACTTCTGTGGTTTATTGCTAATCATTGATCTCAATGAACTCACTCTTTAAAAAGTTTCTTGATATGCCTCAATGGTTCTACAAAATAATTTAACATCCATGAATTTCACAAAAGTCTCCTAACAGTTATAAAAGCTTTAGATTATTAAAATACATGTCATCTGAAGAACTCATTTTCCGCATTGCCAAAAAATCCTCTAACCTATTTTTAAAAGAGATTAACCATTTTTTATTATAGATATTTTTCATTATTTCCACTTTTTTTGTTAAAAAAGACCTATTTTACAAGATTTTTTTTCTGTATTTTCACAGCAAAACGCAAGAACTGAGGCAAATAAGTTTCTGAGAAAAGCAAATAATGTTTTGAGAAAAGCATCACAAAATCATTCATACTGTATATAAAAATGTCCCTGCAACATTCTGGAAAAGGAGAGTAATAGTTCATTTTATTTACCTGGGGTGCATTTCCGAAAACCATCGTTGGCCAACTAAGGTCGCAAGTTCTGTCATTACAAACATAGTTTGTTGATTTGGCGGTTTCCAATTCCATTGTTCCAACGAACATTTGCAAAATGCATTGCAAACTTGTACACTTGCAACTACACCTCTAGAGCTGTAGTTAGAAGCATAGTTTGTGGCTGTGTTCTATTCCCAATTATCCTCCCTATGCCCTATCCGTTTCGAACATTCCAACATTTAAACTTGGAATTAGTCCTGGAGTCATCTCTCTTACATGTAATTTGCTTTCAAAGTATTTTTACAGTTCAGTTTTAGCGATCTTCATATTGACAATTGCGTTCCCTTTGTAGTGCACTTTGAAAACATTTATGCCATTTTGAACACCGCCGTGGCTCATGACGAAAGCTATAAGTGACCTGTTATTTAAAAGCAAAATTTACATTACGTCTCCAAAGCTTGTGAAAACAAAAATATATAGCATACATTAATGGTTTTAATTGATAGTAGGTTATTTATTAAGTATCTGTACTGTAAATGACATGAGCCTGTTGGTTTAAAACTTTTCTGCAGAATGTGTCAAATTATAAAAGTAGACTTTTCAAAAAAATGAAATAAATAAATAAAAAATATCCTTCTTGATAATAATAATAATATTTATTATTATTATTATTAAGTAGAATTTTTTTTCATTTCTTAATAAATAGCCTACTGTAAATTAGGCCTGCAATCATTAACGATTTATATGGTTTATGAGATTAGAATACGTGTTACCTTGGTGATTTTATATGGAATATTCTCAATAATATTTGTAAATGAAACATTGGTCCTATATGTGCTGTTTACATATATTTCAATTAATATAGAAAACGAGTGCTTGTTTTTACCAAAACTAATATTGGATTTTTTTTTTTAATGCGTGTGCGTGTAAAACAATATAATTTGCACACAAAAAAAAATTTCTTTAAAGAAGTAGTTACTCCACTGCGTTTAGAGCGTCATTATGGACGTTTTACGTTATAACTAAAGTGGTTCAAACGATGGATCTGCGACAGAGAAACTACGGTTTTGGAAAACACTCGTCAATACATTCTTTTCTCAAACGACGCATCATACTATGATAGTTCAGTCATAAGTTATGTCATTGTTTGTGAAATGCACCCCTGAATAGCCAAGTACAAATAAATAAAAGGATTCATAAGCACCTCTTATTTATTAGTAGTTCTGTTTGGTCATACAACATCATGTCATACATTAATACGTCATACATCAGAATATCAATACCTTCTCAAAAAGATACTATTCCACAGTTCTACATTACATCCTTCAAAATATACATGTGTATGAATAGATATCATTGAAGAAAAAAAAAGTGTTACTGCATCACCATTCTGGAGCAAAACACAGCTACTGTACTTTCAAGAATTAGTTCCACTGCATTTCATTGGCAGGACCAGAAGAGACAAAGTTACTAACCACAAAGTATCAGTTCAACTACTGAACTGCTGTAATATAAAAGCAATATTAAATGCGCTAAATTTGTAAAGTAAAATGTGTTGTTTAATCTAGCTTGTGATTTCAGGAAAATAAATATACAGGCAACATCTGCTACATTTATGCACCGTGACGCACGACAACCAGCTCGCGATGTTTTTATTCGCTTTCTTTGCAAGAGCTGTTCCCTTTTTATGACATTGTTTTATCATGCTGGATTTTCATACCCGTAAATAAACAATTGAATTTCAAACAGTTCCCAGCAGTCAGACAATCCCTCGTTCCACTGGCTCCACAAGGGGACCTTCTGTCTGAAAGCAACAAAATCATTACGCTAATCTAATACTTCACACGCTTTTACGCTGTACAGTGTTGCTAATGCCTGTAATGTGCACGTTTCCCTCTCATATTGGACGTGAATGAACTGTGGTGCTTTCCTCCAGCGGTTATGATTGATTAGTTCCTATTCTACCCCAAAGGGAGAGAGTTTTATAATATTGTTCACACACATAGTCGAAACCCCTTTCATTAAAACAGCTCAGGGCAGGCGAAGTGATGCTTATTCCATCTTGGCTGTTTAATTTGCTCCTGCTGAGGAAGTTTTTTTACTGCTGTGGAATATTTGGTCAAATAAGCAGCTAGTTCTGGTGCTCGTTTAGCAAACAGGACTTTTACATTTGCTGAAGAAAACAAGAATGGAGCTTATGGCTGCAAAATTTACTGCCGTGATGGTAAGGTGTTGCTGGTTGTCGCCACGGTGTTGCTACGATGTTCTGATTGGCTCCTTGATGGGTGGCTGCTGTCTAGATAGAGGTTGTCCCCTGAAGGACTGTGATTCATGATAGTCTAGTGATGTCATTTTGTTATTTACATAGGAGCCTGGCTCAATGATCATAAAACTTCATTTCAACCTGACTGACTGAACTCAGACTGAACTCCCGTATTTTCATGCATGGAAAACATTGGAACTGACTCCTTGTCATGCTTCTTCATCTTCAAACAAATGTTATCCTCTTTTAGAGATCAAGCTTAAGCCAAATTCGGGTCAGACATTCAAGTCTCGGTATGCTATATGTGCTAATTCGTGTTAGCGCTATGTAGTGAAACAAACTAGAAACATTATAGAAACATGCTGATTTCTGCTAGTAACATTTTACTTCATTCTTGAAACATGCTACATATTATTGTTAAATGTTAATTAATGTTAACCATGTAAGAAATATGTTAGCAATATTTTAAATCCCCCCTAAACGGTAACTGCTATTTCAGACCTGATTTTGAATGAACCTGATTATATATTTTTTTCATTATATACTAAAGTAGAAACATACATTATTAGCAGCACTATATATATATATACAGTATAGTTCCACCAGTGACGATATACAGCCGCATCGCACTGCTATGAGTGTGATATTGCATTTATACAACAGTTCAATGGCATAATCATGTAGATAAAAAGAAAATCAAACGCACAGAGTCTAAAAACCCTTTTGTACGAGGAACCTTCCTCTGCCATTCATTTACATCTGCAGCTGATGTCAGAACAGCAGAAACCGTTGCTACCTCACAAGCGTCACTTTAGAACTAGTGTTTGAATGATTCTCTAGCGTAATGCCTAAAGTGAAGACAAAACAGGTGATTTTGCTCACATTTTAAGATTATATGGCTAATTGACATGAAATGTCATGAGTCTAGAAAGATTTCTCAGTATTTCTCTGTTGCAATCGGGAGATCACAATAATTAACCCCAAAAAAGCCAAAGCAAAGCAAACACTAGCAGATTACTATGGTATAAATACAGCACTACAACATACAAAAGAGAGAGATCCACTTAAAATATCACTTACCTATTCTGTAATGATTTGTTCAGCTGTAGAAAACTCTGATTTTCTCTGTTTAAGGACATATTATACTGTCTCTAGCCCCTTTCACACATACAGACCTTTCTGGAAAATTACCGCCAATTTTCTGGAAAAGGATCATGTGTGAACAGGCCCTTTTTGAAAATACTTGTAAATTCGTTCTGGCAATTTTTCTGAAAGATAAGTTGTAACGTTACCGGTAATTTGCTGGAATGCTGCTCTGTGTGAACACAGAAAGAAAATTGCTGGAAAGAGAGTGACGTTAGACGTCCACTCCAGCCAGTCAGAACATTCAGACGCATTCACATCTGCGCTGTTTATAAAAATAAAAGCCTTTGAATATTTTTTCCAGACACATTTAGCTACTAGATGTTAGTCAGATAATGTTTCTATGTTCATTATTAGTGCCAAATGTGGAAAAAAATAAATGCTCATGATAAACCGCTGTTTGTTTACCTTCAAGCTCTGCTTCAGTTGCTTGACGCCTGTGCACGTGAAGCAGCCGGTGAGCGCCAGCACACACATATATTATGTACCATCAACTATCAACAAAATCCCAACCCCTTCTATGTTTACAAATACAAGCGCAGCCGTTTAGAGCTCATTTCTGGTCAATGATGTCAGAATTTGCCGGTATTTTGGAACGGATGTGTGAAAAATTCAGGAATGTTCTTGCGTGTGTGAACATCGCTTCTTTGAATTTACCGGTCATTCCAGTAATTTTCCGGATGTTTACCAGTATCACTGCTCTGCTCAATGACAGGCTGATGGATGCCGATGTGCTGAATCTTCAAAATTATAAATATTTAAAATAGGCACTGTCCTTATAAATAAACTGCATAGTTACAATCCTAACAACTACATTCTCGCCTAAAAAATCCTCCAAAGTGCATTATGTTGTCCAACAGCTGCAATATTTGTCAAACTGAAGTGAGTTTATTGATCTGTCACTCTATGTGGGCGGAGTAATACAGAAGGGTGAGGAGGATTTACAAGTGCTGTTATTGCATAATATTGCACGGCTAACAGCCAATCAGATTCGAGAACCAAACAGAACTGTTGTATAAATGTATACTATTTTTTTAAATGAATTAAATGACCAATAGCTGAGTTTTAATATTACATTTAGCTGTAAAATATAACATTGCAGTCAAACCTATTTGTTCTGGAGCAAATAACAGAGGATTGCAACCATATATTGACATTAGATATAATTAAAACTTACTGTATTTCACATTTAGACATCCACCAGACTCCAGAGTAAGTGTCCGTCAAAAGGGTGCTTTCGACTGGGAATGACAGGTGCATGGCCAATAACGCACTGGAAGTCCCATGTCCAAAATCATCCTCATTTTTTTTTTTTTTAACAAATTGCATTTCAAAACACTTTTGCTCCAATTATTCGAATAAACATTACACCTCTGGAACCAGTAATAGTGATGTTTGCTTTACTAAACATGTCTAATACCTAAAAAAAGAGGCAGGCTTCAGCTTGAAGTCTATAATCAGTCTCCTGGACATATGTGTGGAGAGGAGAGGGGCAGTTGGTGTGGAGGAGGGATGCAGGAAGAATTGTCAGGAGTGTGGCAGGTAGTTATTTATAGATATCTTTCCTTGTGATAGAGCATACTGGCTCAAACTTTCATTAAGAAATACATCTGCTGTAAACAATGGCAAACTTTAACAAACAGTCGACAGGCTTCCCATTTCACATTAGCATGCATGAGCTTTGACGTTTAACACGGCATGCATTTGTATCACAAAAATGTGAGTAGGATGCAGTGGAACTAATGCCTCCTTTCCTGTTGAGTCACACCGACCTTGTACAAATGGTTTTTAAGCTTAACGCAATACATGCATGCACCTTTCCCACGTAATGTATGGTTCGTCATGCTTCTGTTAGAGTAAATATGTATTGTACGAATGACATGTGAACCATAAGGACTTTTGGTCTATCTCTTGGCATTTAACAGAGAGGAATGCAGATATATTGGTGGATTAGATCAAAGAAAGATGCTTTGTAGACGCACCTACTTGAAGTTTGCATATGTGATGAACATCAACTGAATACAAAAAAGTGCCAAACTTATTATCAGAGACTTGAAACTCTGATTATGATGAATAGTTTTTTACTTTCATAAGATTTCATAAGAATTTTCAGCTCAAAACATCCCACTGATCGTATATTATAGCTTATCAAGTTTGATTAAAAATATATTGTTTTTTGTGTGTGTACCTTTAAATGCAAATGATCTGCTACTTTCCAGAAGAAGGTCTTTACACGATACTTCTGACAAAAACAACAAAATGTGCAAATCTCATTTTGTCAAAAATATCAGAAATAACCAGAATCAGATTAAAGGAGGAGCTCCAGACAGTGGTGGAAAGAGTACTGAAAAATCATACTTAAGTAAAAGTACCATTACTTGCCAAAAAATGTAGTGCAATTAGAGTAAAATTATCTGTTGTAAATATTACTCAAAGTATGAGTAAGAAGTAGACCTTTTAAAAGTACTCAGGAGTAGTGAGTATTACGCTGTAAAAAGCTCATGTATTTACATCTAATTGTGGATGTGTGTAAACATAACATTCTGTCTAAGGGCAACAGTATTTTGATGACGTCAAATGAAGTTGATGTTTAGTTGATTTTGATGTTGTATTAGAAAGTGACCAAAATTCAACGTCGAGCCAACATCATAAACCAACATCATATTGACATCAAATTCTGACAAATTATTCCTCTGTTATGGCAACCAAAATCCAATGTCTGATAGACGCCATAGTGGTAACGTCCACAACGTCAAGCTGTAACATCATTAGTCATTTATATTTGGTTGATTTTAGGTTGGACATTGACGTCAACCTGACGTTGGGTTCTGATGTCAACCCAATTTTCATTTCCAAACAAAATGCAACGTCCCCATGACGTTGGGGTACATCATCAATCTGACGTCACGTTGACATCTTGTGCCTGCTGGGTGTTTATGGCCTTTTCCGTCGTCATACAGTAAACATCCGTCATCATCTTATCAGTGACATGCGGTCTAAACAGTCTCTGGGTTAATGCATGTAAAGATTTTGGACATCTTCTTGGACACTTTTAATGCTTGCAAACAGTTTGCTGCAATTTTAGATCGCCCATGTCTTGAGGTAGTTATGATGCGAAATTATCGTGTATGTGTGATTTGACTGGACAGGAATCAACAGACTGATTTCTTTTAATCCCCAAAGGCAGGAAAAAATAAAGTAGTGACTGCAGGTTGTAGGAAAGTAGTGTAGTAAAAGTACCAATACTGTACTAAAAATGTACTCGAGGGAAAGTAAAAGTATACAATTTTAAAACTACTTAGTTAATTACAGTTTCTGTGAAACAGTACTCAATTACAGTAGTTTGAGTATTTGTAATTTGTTACTTTACACTACAGGCTCCAGATGAATACTTTTGTTTTGTTTTTACTTTAAGATTAAAGTTGTTGCTTGTCTGGCAGTTCCTGCCTCTGAATGAGTGAGTTTGAGCTGCTTGTACAGTGAGTAAGCATTACAGGTATTTCTAGTGTACAAAACTAAACACCCACAAAGAAACTCGACCCAGAGGAAGATATAAACATAGAAACCCCACTGCCTGCTAGTGTTTCGGAAGTGATATTGTCAGACCAACACAAACAGAATGCAGAAGTGAACGGCTACTTGCAAGGCATGCGCTGTGGGTTATGGCGATCACTCAACGCAAGTATAATTCAGGCTTAAAGCTGATAAAACTCATTAACTAGCTTGTTACTGATTTGCTTATTATAAATATTACACTAGTAAATCACATCACAAATAAATATCACACTAGTAGTACTGGACAATTCTCTTGTATTTAAAGAAAATGAAAATTTCCTGACTAAATAGTGCATAATTTACACACATTTCTAAATTACAATGACAGTGAGTGTTTTCTTGAAAATTCTAACATAGCTCTGGTTTCTGTGAATACTGTTGACATTAGCAACTTTAGCTAAAGGTTTAGTTTAGCCAAAGTAATTTTGCGATTAATTACTCACCCTTCTGTCGTTCCAATCCCTAAGACCTTCATTCATCTTCAGGACACAAACTTTGATATTTTGATGAATTCTGAGAGCTCCTTCGTCCTCCTTATACAGAAATTGTCCTGAGACATTCCAGCTTGATTGTAACTATTTTACAATTTGTCAGTTTAGTTGCGACCTCATATGAATTCGTAAAGTTCAGTCATACGAAAATATATGTTTTTAAAAAGGAGACACCCAAACCCACCCCTAAACCCAAACTTTCTATTGGGGATGAGTAAATCGTACTCATTGTACGAATGAACGAACAATATTTTTGCGCAACATATCACTTCAATAGCAACAATAAAATTTGAAATTAACTAGAAATGAATTAGAAATGAACAATGGCTAAGTTTTAATATTACATTTAGCTATAAAACATAACATTGCAGTCAAATCTATTTTGCGATTTGTCAGTTTAGTGGCTAATTCGTATGAATTTGTATGAGTTTAGTCGTACGAAAATGTACGATTTTTAAAAAGGAGGTCTGGCACCCAACCCCACCCCTAAACCCAAATGTCATTTGGGGATGAGCAAATTGATTGAATTTTACGAATGAGATTGTATGAATTAATACAAATTAGCCACTAAATCAAAAAGTTACGAATCGTCTTGAGATCGTGTTGCATGTTCAATGTCCAAAACATTGTCAAAACATTCCAAGTGATTTCAGTGGTTAAAATGTAACCATACGAAGCTGCAAAAACAAGTTTGTGTGGCAAAAAACTGAGAAAAAAAAACTGTTAAAACAACTTTGTTCACCTATGTCTTCTATATCAGATCATGGATTTTCTAAGAGCAATACAATGCTATGTGTGTTGCACTGCTTACTCTAATGCCAGTATGTTGTACCCATAGAAACTGCACACGCTGATCTGATGCCAGAGACAAGACAAAAGTAAACAAAGTCATATGTACAGGTTTTGTATGATTACAGTTGAACCACTAAAGTCACATTAAATGGTTCGACAATGTTTTTGTTTTTTTTTTCTGGATTTTGAATTTCTAATGGAGGATAAGAGAGCTAAAATATTCTAATTTGTGTTTTGAAGATGAATGAGGGTCTCAGAAAAACATGAGGGTGAGTAATTAATAGCAGCATTTTATGTTTGGGTGAACTAACACTTTAAGGGTGGTCATACTGTATATACTGTAATAATACTCCCATCCTTCATCACTAAGGGAATGACTGAATGGTGCATTTTTCCACATGTTTGCAGAGAAAGGCTTACCAAAACAAAGTTGTTATTTTTCCTGGGCGGATGAATGCACTAAAATGGATCATTGCACTTAAACATGGAAAACATCCGATTTTCATGATACGTCTCCTTTAAAAGCTTTGTGAAATGAGTTAAAATTCAGCATGCGCTGGAGTGCTGTGAAATGGCATGAGGTGTTTTCTCTCATATTCAAGAGCAGGTGCTTGTCTCACACATCATCGTTTCTTCACACTCACACATTTTGACTGACAGTTAAATGCCAGAAATAGACGTCTCGCTAATCACAGACTGCAAACAGTGAGTCCTTCTGGAAGATTTATCTCACACCACTATCTGAAACAGACATCAGGCACTTCATTCAGAGAAATGCTTGCTTTGCACAAAACAGCATTAGCCTTGTCTGATCTGGGGAGCTAGTGTTCTTTTGTCAGCCATTGTATTATTTAAAAACATCATAATTAAATAATTGTCTGACTCGGTGGTATGATTCAAATGGGTTTGGGGTTGCATTAAAGAAAAAGAGAATTTAAGAGGGATTTATTTGCCTAGCAGTGGGAATTATAAAGTAAAGTTTAACTCTAACTTCAAAAGCTCATGTATTAATTTGATGTGAATTGCAAATAATATAAATTTATTTAGTAATGGTACATTATGGATGTGAAGTTAATGTGTTAGGATTGACCCAACCTTCAGAAACCGCATTGAAGAAGTCTTGTGCTAAATATATTTTATATACTGGTAACACTTTACCAACATTCTTTTCTTTGCCACCTTTCCTTCGTGAAGTCTCTTATGTCAGTTGGTATATTCAACAACAGGCAGACGTAGTAAATCTCCAGTTTCTACAGTGAGAAAACAGAAATGGTGGAAACGTGGATTAACAAACATGGAGATTAAAGGGTTAGTTCACCCAAATATGAAAATTCTGTGATTAATTACTCACACTTGCTCCAATCCCCTAAGAACTTTGTTCATCTTAGGACACAAATTTCGATAATGCAAAATGGCAAACGATATTATTTTATATAGTAATAATACATTGCAATAAACTATACTTTTAGCACGAAAAATACTGTATTGCTTTAAATATTGGTGTTTAATTTGTCTAAAAATAATGATAATAATAAAATAATATAAAAGTTTATATATTAATGTAAAAAAATCTTATAATACTGTAATGTGAACAAATACTATTTTTTGTAATATGATAAAAATACTGTTTTGAATTGTCATTCATTTTGTTTAGTAATTAAAAAACAGCCATATCGCACTGCTATGAGTGTGATATGGCATTTATACAACAGTTCAACGGCATATCCATGTAGATAAAAACGAAGATCAAACATGGAGAATCTAAAAATTCTTTTGCATGAGGAACCTTCTTCTGCCATTTCTTCACATCTGCAGCTGGTGTCAGAACAGCAGAAACCGTTGCGAATTTCACCAACGTCACTTTAGAGCTAGTAATTGAATGATTCTCTAGCGTAATATCTAAATTAATGACAAAACAGGTGATTTTGCTCACATTTTAAGATTACAAGGCTGAACGGCATGAAATGTCATCAGTCTAGAGACATTTCCCAGTATTTCTCTGTCGCAATCAGGATATCACAATAATTAATCCTGAAAAAGCCAAAACAAAGTAAACACTACCAGATTACTATGGTATAAATACAGCACTACAACATACAAAAGAGAGCGATCGACTTAGAAAGTCACTTACCTGTTTTATAATGATTTGATCAGCTGTATTACGCTGAGTTTTTCTCCTCTAAGAGCTTATTTTGCAGTCGCTGTTGCCATCTTGTGGTGGAGCGTTAACCGTCTTTGCTCTGCTCAGTATGGCAGGCTAATGGATGCCAATGCTCTGTATCGCCGAAATGATAAATATTTAAAATAGACACTATCCATATAAATAAACTGCATAGTTGCAATCTAAACAACTACACAATCTTGCCTAAAACAACTTCAGAAGTACATTGTCGTGTAACAGCTGCAATATTTGTCAAACTGTAGTGAGTTTATTGATCTGCTGTCACTCTATGTAGGTTAACCTGCCTAGTTAACCTAATTAACCTAGTTAAGCCTTTAAATGACACTTTAAGCCGTCATTTTTTAAATATATATATATATAGTTAGTTTATTAATAATTTATGAATATTATTTTTGTAGTATAATAAAGATGCTATATTGTGTGAATTGGGATTCAGAGATCTTAGGTGTGTTTATTTGTTATAAAAATAATATCACAATGAAACAACTCTTTGCAGTAATGTGAATGTGGACTTTACAAAAATGCTTCATTGCATTACCAGGAATATAATTCCTACCTGTTAAATGTTATATAAATAATTTAACATGCAAAAAAATACAACATTACAGTAAAAACGTCTGTACCATATTGCGTGAAATGCAGCAAAATTAACAGGTATATTAATTGCCTGTTATTTTTTATGCAAAGTATAATTTCACATTTGATCTATTCTTTGTCGTTGAGGTGAAATATAAGGTGGCCAAGGTTCACCCACAGTTTCCTTATCACAAAAACATGAAATGAGTTGTCAAAGGGCTTCTGTAAGTTGACAGCTATTTTAAGAGAACATGTGCACTCCACCCTGAAGTTATGTTTAAAATACATCTTTGCTTTGCTTTGCTTTGTGTGTGAGGTGTGACTGTGACGTTTCTCTGGAGCTCCGACAGTCGGTAAAGAACCACCCAACCCAGTTATGCATGCAGAACAGCATACCTAAAGGTCGCATTATTCTTCTGCTGTTTGCTCTTTGTTGATATTTGACATTGAGACACAGTAGAGACTGAATGCACTAGCTCATCTAGTCTTACTGTACAAGTATCACACAAAATGTGCAGTTTAAGCAGGTGCTTAACTAAAAACCTGTAGATTTAATATATATACACACACACTTAAAAAATGTTCATTGGATTTACTAAAAACATTTTTAAGGTAACTGGTTGCAAACAATTTATATGGGTTAAATTTAAGCAAACAAATTAAGTTGAACATTAGTAATTTTAATTTGTTTGTTTAAATTCAGCCCATATAAATTGTTTGCAACCACTTACCTTAAAAAAATGTAACAAATTCAAAGAATCTTTTTTTCAGTGCACTTATACAGTGATGGAAGAAATTCAGAGACCACCTGATAATTCCCAGTTACTCTGGATTTATTTATTGGATTATATATATATATATATATATATATATATATATATATATATATATATATATATATATATATATATATATATATATATATATATATATATATATATATATATATATATATATATATATATATATATATTATAGCTTTTCTTGAGTAAAACATTGGATTTTTGTTGTTTAATCTTAAATTCTGACATGTTTCTGTTCATTTTTAACAACACAATACCAATGATTTAACTTCAGAATAATAATGTGTTAATATGTAAGCTAAACATTACTTTATTATGATTTAATGATGAGTTAAGGCACGCGCTAATCATGAACTAACTTTAACTACAACACGAATCACATGAGTTCATAGGTGAATAATGGCTACCTTAATTATTGTTAGTACATAATTGTTTAAGTAATGTAGTAATTACCACATTAGTTTATGCTTAATTTAACCTTTGCAAACTCATGATATGTTAATATATAATTATATCATGACTTTACTTGGAGGGGCACATCATCATTAACCCATACTCATGAACTTTTTATGCACATTCGTCTAGTGCGTTCACACTGAATAACAATGGAAAAGTGCTCTGTCAACATCAACAACAACACTTTAAAGACAGGAGTTCATGAGTAGTTGGGTTAATGGTGATGTGCCCAAACAAGATTTGCTATAAATAATTTTGAATTTAATGCTCTAATAATCTAAATCACAGTTTTTGTTTGAAATTTGGAAAAAATTGTTGCCAGAGCTTTTTTTATTTATTTGATTTATTTATTTTATTTTATATTTTGCTGACTGTTTTCAGTATTTTCTGAATAATGGAGAGATTAAATGGAGATTTCCACAATTTCCTCTGTAAAAAAACGAGCAAACATTTGATTACAATATCATAATAATTAAACAACATCTTTATACTGACTTCATTGAATGTTTAGATGTTTGTGATTTAAATGTGGACATGTCACATTTGCATATTAGTTTTTAGAATTTTTTTTTTTTTTTTTGCAATTCTTAATGTAATCAGTCACAAGGGAAAATATTCACTTGTAGTGTCTTGCCTTAATAGAAAAGTTAATGTTGTACTGTGCTGTATTCATAAGCATAAGCCTTTATTCAGTCACGCCCCTCGCTGCTGGAATCAGCTTCCAGAAATGATCAGATGTGCTCCAACATTAGGCACATTCAAATCAAGACTGAAAACAAATCTGTTTAGCTGTGCCTTTACTGAATGTCCGACAGATCGCACTATTGTGTCTTTCTTTTCTTTTTCATTCTTTTATAACCTGTTTTAACACATTTTCATCTGTTTTTATTTGTTTTGAATCATTTTTAGTATTTGTTTTTTTATTTTCTTATACTTGTCTTTTTTATTCTTGTTAATGTTAAGCACTTTGAATTGCCACTGTGTATGAAATGTGCTATATAAATAAACTTGCCTTGCCTTGCCTTATGTGACTCTGAAAGACCACAGTGCATCATTAGAGGTCTGTCTGAGGTATTAATTCTGCTCTTCTGCAGGAGGCTGATGTGTTTCGTGGAGAGGCGCTGGAAGGATGTTCGGGTGGGGGATTTTGTGAAAGTGCTCTCTAATGAAATCATCCCAGCTGATATCCTGCTCCTGCACACGTCCGACCCCAATGGAGTGTGTCATATGGAGACTGCCAATCTGGATGGAGAAACCAACCTCAAGCAGAGGAAAGTGGTGCCAGGCTTCTCTACTCTGGTAAGGTCAACGAGCGACAAAATACCTGAGCTGAAGATCATAAAATTATGGTGGGCCCATTGATATATATCAGATAAATATAATAATAATAATAAATTAAATATTGTCATTATTTTAAGACAAATAAGTATGCTCTCCCTGCTAATACCTATTTTTGTAACACCAAAATAGTTGCTGTAATTGGGCTTTGATGTTTTTAAAATAATGCCAAGAAGTCATATTGCAGTATTATGATTTTAAAAAATAACATTAAAAAAATAGAAAGGCAAAAAAACATTAATCTAATATTTTTAGTTTAATTAGTTTACAAATACAAAACAACTGTAATACTTTGATATATTACTATTTAAAATAACATATTAATATAATTTAGTAATAAATATAATTTAAAAAGTTGTCATTTATTACTATGATGGCAATTCAAAATTTCACACACATCTTTCTGAAATCATTCTAAGATGTTTTTGTTGTTGTTGTTGTTGTTATTATTATTATTATTATTATTATTATTATTATATATTTTATAATCAGTGTTGAAAACAGTTAAAGGTGCAGTATGTAAGATTGACACCCAATGGTTGAACTAGGTATTGCACTTCAAATTCAAAACACTTTTTCACCTGGCCCCTCTTTCAACGACTCTATGCAGAGGCAGGTTGCCAGATTGATGAGCGAGCATGCCTGACTATCGATCATACACTATATGCGACGGCAACAGAAAATCTTTTTCATGTTAAATTTGTTTTTAAATTCTATTTTAGAAATTTATATTTGTTGTGGCTGAACATCAGCATGAACTGCAAAGACAATAATCACCTCAGGTACTAACAATTATGTGCTTTTTTCAGTGTTAAATTATTCCAATGTGAGTTTAAATATCATATGATGTGGCATTTATTGGCATACTGAAAGCAGCAGTACCTCAGATCTTGAATATAAAATAAACCTATTTGAAAATGATGTTAGAACTGTGAATCAGTGCAACCCAACAAATATCAGTCACTCAGCATGTACATTAAATAATGTTGAAGAAGGTCATATGTATTAATTAGATTATAAGCTTTACCATATTGTTGGAGTGCAGTGAGTGCACTATTTTGTGCTTCTAAAAAACTATATGTAAATGTTTCTGTTGTGCTGTAGCTAGCGCCGACAGTCAAATTGCTTTTTCCTGGAATTTTGTCACGTTGCATGTTGTTAGGGCATAGTGTTAAAATGTAACCTGCTCAGCTAATGCTTACATTTTTATTATTTATATGGTAACACTTTGTTTTGATGGTCCATTTGAGTATTAGTAGACTGTCTGCTTAATATCTATTGATACTGCTCCTTCAACAGACATTTAACTGACTATAAGAAACTTTGCAAGTGCATGTCAACTTACACTAACCCTAACCCCAACCTAACAGTCTACTTATAATCTAATGAGAATTAGTTGGCATGTAGATGCAATGTAACAAACGGTCCATCAAAATAAAGTGTGACCATTTATATTATTTGCTTATTTAAAAATGCTAAATGTGGATTTTTATAACTCTGAATCTGCATCTTATTTCGTTCTTTAACACTGAAATTAAATACGGTGCACTTTACACCAAGGCAACCCAGGGTGCTGAAATATAATGGGCAAACTGGCAGTGGGTGGGTCATAGAGACCAAAACAAAAAGACAGACATTCCGACATGAAATGCACATTTTCAAAGAAGAATTTTAGCTTTGTTTTTGTGCGCTCACTTAAATACAGTTCAAATCAGAATTATTAAACCACCTTTGAATTTTTTTTTTTTTTTGTTTTTTTAAATATTTCCCAAATTATGTTTAACAGAGCAAGGACATTTTCACAGTATGTCTGATAATATTTTTTCTTGTCTTGTTTGTTTTATTTTGGCTAGAATAAAAGCAGTTTTAAAATTTTTTAAATTTTAATTTTTTAAAAGAACAAACCATCATTATACAATAACTTGCCTAATTACCCTAACTTGCCTAGTTATCCTAATTAACCTAGTTAAGCCTTTAAATGTCACTTTAAGCTGTATAGAAATGTCTAGTAAAATATTATTTACTGTCATCATGGCAAAGATAAAAGAAATCAGTTATTAGAAATAAGTTATTAAAACTATTATGTTTAGAAATGTTCCAAAAAAATCTTTCATTTAAACAGAAATTGGGGGAAAAAATAAACAGGGGCTAATAATTCAGGGGGTTGAATAATTCTTGCTTCAACTGTATCTGCAAACATATTTTGGCATTTTTATTCTTTATGAGAGTCAAAACGTACATGCAGCACCTTTAAAGGGACAGTTCTCCCAACACTTGTTTCAATCTTGAGATTTCTTGTCTTATTGAATTTGCTTTTATTTTCCAAAAAGCCATCCTTTGTTTTAATGCCTCATGTTTGACAGCATCTGACGTGTCATGCAGGTCTACTGACTCAGCTCACAAACTTCCTGAAGCACAACTCATTATGACTAAGCCTGGTGTCATTGACAACAGTAAAGTATGTGATTGTGTAATAGATAGCTAACAACTCCCGTACACCTACATTCCTATCATTCACATCTGAGCAACACACAAAACACTGCTGTCTGTCTTTAATTTGTGCAGGCAAGAATTGTTGATGTTTGTTTTTGTCTGGACTGCTCAGGTTGTCACACGCTGTTTTCTGTCAATCGGCAGTACTTGTTGGACAACTCTTCAAATTACTGAATGACGTGAAAAAATGAGGATAAACATGTCGGGGGAGGAAGAAACAGCCAAAATATAATCACTGTATGATCTCTTTTCATGTGTTTTAGGGTGAACCGTTTCAACCTCAGACATTTGACAGCACAGTTGTGTATGAAAACCCCAACAACAACCTCAACCTGTTCAAAGGTTTCATGTGAGTTTCTGAAATCAATTTCACTCAATTTCATGCACGATTAACTACATCACGACTCTATCGTGACTGCCTCTTTTGTCAGATCCACACCAATGAACAGCGTTTGTTTGGCCTTCACATGTCATTCTCTAATCAGGGAAATTGCATCAACCCTCTGATGCGTCACAATGGAAAACATGACATTTTTTAGAATAAAAAACAAATATATAACCATTAGCCATCTGTCCACGGCAATAGAAAATAATGATAGCTGTTTCAGAGGTCCCTGCATCAACTCCTTCATCAGCCATGTTGAATTCATATTGGTATAAATAATAAACACAACATTCAAAGGAATTGTCAGACATGTAAGACCAATATATATTCTTTAGTTTTTTTATATACAGTGAGAAGGCAACATTGAAAAATAACAATAATAATATGCTATCAATAAAATGGTTGTCTTACCAAATTCCTAGTGTTAATGAGAAGCAGGAAACACTTGCCCCGCCTGCTGTGAGTTCTTCTGATTGGTGCACTGCGTTGGAACTGACATACATGACAACTGATCAGCAGTGCTCTATAAAAGAGTAAAACTTTTTTTTATCTTGACACAGTGTCTAAAAAACTTGATGCACATAGGTGAAGCACTGCAAATGACAGAGGGCCCCATCATACACCTGGCGCAATAAGGCACAAGATGTGTTTGACACGATCTATTGCTATTTTCAGACCAGCGCAACTCTAATTTTCACGTTTTGTGCCATGTTGTTTAAATAGCAGATCCATTTGCGCCACTTTGTGAACTCATGGGTGTGCTGGTCTAAAAAGGAGGTGTGTTAAACCAGTGGTCCTCAACCACCCGGCCTTGGACCAGTACTGGTCTGTGGATTAACTGGTTCTGGGCCGTAGAAGAAATCATTAATTAATTCCGTTTTATTTATTATCTGAGTCTGATCGATCTTTTATTTAGAAAAATTACTGTATTCTCTTGCTTACATCTCGGTCACTTGAGCGCCCAAACTTAACCCACAAGCAGCAAAATAAGTAAGAAACAGACGTCTTTGGAAAGTTTCTTTGCTAAGGGGAAAAGGCCCAGTGAACGACCCACGAACTGCCAAGGAATGGATTTGTAACCCATTTGTCAACAAATCAGGTGAATCCACCATGGCTGTGCAAGAAGATCAACTGCTGGAGATCGCAAATGATGGTGACCTTTTAGGGGCCGTTTGCATATGGCATATTTCTAGAGTTTGCACAAGTTCGTTGTTTCCAATGGAAGTGTGCGGCTTGCGCACACAAGCCATGTCACGTGCTCGCGCCAATGAATCCTACGAGCGTACCATAAATCACGTGACAAGAATTGTCAGCTTGTATGGAATATACACATATCGGTAAGACTAATTATCTCAGACACGCACCGAACACCCAAACACCGCAGTGCTTTGTAATTTTCTCCATAAATAAAACTTGTATCAGAGTGACAGCAATGTTTTGTTAATTAACAGGGTTTTTGGCTTTTTTCAGTTTATTCATGACAATTTGCATTTGTATAATTATTATTTGTATAATTATTAATTATTATTATCAGCAGTATTATTTATTATTTACATATTTGTATTTGTTTTAATAAAAACAAGTTTAGATTTGTCCACCTGCCGGGTTTTGGAGATGTATGCATCACCATATGGGGCATAAGAACAGGATGTGTGTTTGGATATAACTCCAAAATTTTTTATTATTGTTCATTTATTCATTTGCTGGAAATTAGAACTGAATTTAGAAATAGTTTTGAAACAAATCTTTGCACTTAACAAACAAAATTAAATATGCAGGCTAATGGATGTCTTCAGTGGAGTGTGTACAACACTGTTTCCTTATCTACGAAAGTAAAGAGTAAAAGTAGAGAGAAAGTAAAGAGGCCGAATGGAGGAGGCTCGTTCTTTATCCTCGCGCTGCAGATGGACTGTTTAACTGTTTTCTCGCTAGTGAAGAATTACGTTTTTCCACTTACAAAGTCCCCCATGTAAATAGCAAATTCGCCAAGGCGGGACGCAACTGACTCTTAAAGGAATGTGAGATGAGTCTCTGATTGGTTTAATGCACTTTATGCTCAAAACACACCCATAACTCATTAAGAGAATAAGCACAACACTGTTAGACCATGCGCCAGGGCACAAATCTTATTTGTCCTTTCTTAAAATAGCAAAAGTGGATTCGGACATGTCCTTAATGCTTTTGCGCCATGCACATTATGGTATATAATGTTTTTTTTTTCCTCTTGTTGTTCTGTAAAATCACTTAAATCACTTTTTTATTTTTCAGGATTCAGTTCAGGTTAGATTACAATAAAAGCATGCAGCACATTAATATTGTCAATACAAAATAATTTGACAATATAGGACCCTATGAAATGTTTTCTTTTTATAATTTTCTCTCTATGGAATAAAAAAAAAAAACCTTTTACCTCACAATTCAGATTTTTTTTCCCTCACAATTTAGACTTCAAATAACACGATTCATACTTTTTAGATTCTCAGTTTTCTTCTGAGCAAAAAATAACTTTTTGATTATATCATAAAATTCAGATTTTATATGTTAAAATTTTTATTAATTTTTATTTTATTTTTTTCTAATTTTTTGAAATATAGAATTAGTAGTTCGCCACATTCTAAAATAAATAATTTTATGACAGAATTCTACATTTTCAGCATCGGATCATTCACGGGGCCCGATTCACATGGGTCATGGATGTTATCTACCTGAAAAGTTATAAATATTCCTTTTACTTGCACGGTTGCAAAGTTTCCCCACACATCCAGGCCACGAAGTAGGCTGGAAAACAGATTTGTCCCCATTTTTTATCCCGTTGCAGCCATATTAACTGGGTTATCATCACGGCGAGAGATGATTCTGATGTTCCCAAGCATTATAAAGCTCTTATCCTGCGCCTCTATTGAAAGACGGCCCGTACCTCATGTGGCACACACACACACACACACACACACACACACACACACACACACACACACACACACACACACACACACACACACACACTCAGAGGTAATTAGTCTGTGTGACTGAGGAAGATGCTGTGTTTGATGTGGCAGAGAGAGGCCTGATAAGAGGAGAAGCGGCTTCGGCATCGACAGTCTTCTGCTGCGCGGCTGCACTGTCAGAAATACTGATGACGCCGCTGGAATAGTGGTGTACGCAGGTATATTTCAGCACCACATTTTTGCATTACTGTTCATACTGTACAGTTGGTTCACAAGGGAGATCCTAAAATACATTACTACTTAAAGCTGCTGCAGTATGGGACTCCTAATAAACAACATTTATATTATGAGCTAGTAAATCATGAATCCAGCTTCCAAAGTGTGCTTTTGTGTTATGCTGAATTTCTACAGTGAGCTGAAATAAGTGTTTATATTGGGACTATTTTAGTTCTGTTAGGTTGATCTGCATTATTTTTGTGACACATATAATATGCTGTACATAAACCGAGAGAAGAAGCTCTATCTACTGTACTGTACTGTGTTCTTCTGCAAGAAGTTTTTGGTTTTATTTTTTAGTGCCCCTATTATACTCGTATTTCATATTTATTTTTGAGGGTCCTCAACAATAGAATGATATGCCTGCAAGATAAAAAAACAACAACACTTGCATTGTATTATAATAATATGCGTTCTTTTTTACTTAATTATCCCAATGACTCCCATATGTTTTCTTCAGTGATTCATTTTTCCAAAGCACTCATTTGCTTGATGCTAATCTGCGGTGATTGGTCTGATGACCCAGTCTGTTGTGATTGGTCGACTGCGTCCAGCTCGAGTCTGAAATGAATTGATTAAGAACTGCAGTTTGTACACCATTGCTATATACTGCTTTATAAATCCAAGTAATGTCAACAACAAACATTCGGTATTAATCGACACATTTCTGCGCAGTGGCAAAGGTTGAACTGTTTTGAATTTTGACCGTGGCGCACTCACAAGATTGCTGAAGGTGCGCTCTGCTCATTGTGTGCTTTGGTCGACCCAACCTAGTTCAAGATTTCCTGGGTTCTGTGCACAAAACAAGTGGGTGGGCAATGTTTCACTGAGAGGTCAGGAAGAAACAGCTAAAGATTCATTTGGAGAGCAACTCGTTGAGTCAATAACTTTATACACGGTGAACTTTCAGATTTAAAACTTAGCAGTGTTTTCATTCTTAGAGATGTGTTACACACTGCATGAAAGATCATTTAAAAATGATATGATAATATGGGGCACTTTAAAGCACCAAAAGTTACATACTGTGGCTTTAATTACCTACAGAATTGTTTTGTTTTAAACAGTTGTTTTTAATCATAAGAACATTATACTTTAGTAATTTACTATAGGAATCAATTTAAGCTATGGTGCTAATGATTATCATATGCATATTCGTTTAATCATACCGATTGATGGTAAATTTCTCCAGAAGAAAGCTAAAAGTTCTGCTATTTTAGGCTTCACTGTAAAAAAATATCCGTAAGTTAGCAATTTTCTGTATTTTGTGATTCATTTTTTATTTTTCCACATTTATTTATGCTTTTGAATTGCATTATGGGACTTTGATCTTTCTTCCAACAACTTATAATCTAAGTATAACCTAATAATGTAAAGTTACTTTTATTAACATTTATAATAAAGTGATATATTGTCTGGGTTGTTGTTGTTGTTACGGTACAAAAACCTGTAATAAACTTACCAGTACATTTTCTGTTATTTCACAGACTTATTTCACTATATATTATTTCCTATACACTATATTCATGTTTATTTATATAGCGCTTTTTAACATTATATTTCTTATACATTATATTATTTAAAACTACTGAAATGAAAATAAAAGTCAATTTGTTAAACTGTAGAAATGAATTTTCATCATCAAAAGTCAACAGTGTAGAGATCAACATCCCATAATCCAATTCATGACCGTAAATAATACAAAACACTTATGAATCACAAATACAACAACTGTCAATAATAGATTTTTTTACAGTGTGTAATAATATTTCACAGTTTGTGTTTGAGATTAGATAAACACATCTGTATAGAATTTTTGTGTGGCTCAGGTCCATTTGGTCTTGAAGAATCACTTTTTTAACTAACTTAAGCTATATTGCAGGGCTATTCAATTAGTTTCTCATGGGGGTCAGTTCATGAAAAGCATCCCAAATGAGGGGCCGGATAGATATGACTTGCAATATAAGGGATGACACAACAGCAATATAAGAGCCCATATGCTGTAATTGTGCTCCTTAAGACACCCTCGATGGCTTTTTCTACATTAAAACGTTAATATGTTGTATTGTGAAACTACGCAACATCACTGCATTGTACAATGTGTCTTTTTTTACAAACATATTTAAATGTTGTATTTCGAAGAACAACAAAATCAGTGCATTGCTCAAGTAGGCTTCTTCTACATTCAAACACATTCATATGTTATCTTTTAAACTGCGTAACAATTAGGGATGCAATGATTATAAATTTTGGTTGTACGATTATAGTCTAAAGAATAATCATGCTTTCACGGTTATCACGATTATTATGCATTCATTAAATTCAAAACACTACTAGTTTAGAAAATCACAAGAAAACTGCTTATATTTTAAAGTGTTGTTTATTGCTGCTCAGTAACCAAATACAGCACAAAATATTAATAAAAATCAAACAATAGTCCATTTCTCTCTTTGGACTTAAAAATAAATGAAAAAGTTTTTGATTTAAACATGAGTGATAATTTTACAATGAAAATAAATGACAGAACAATGAATAAATAAATAAATAAAAATAAGAATAAATAAAAAATAATATTTGTCCAATGTTAATTTATATTTATAAATCGTATATTTAAATTACATATATATATATATATATATATATATATATACAATGTATATTTATATTATATATTAGCTAAGAATTTAAATGAGCTGTTAATATCTGCGTTCATACATACATAATCATTTTAATAATTTGTAATAATTCGTCTAACGTATCTTTTGTTTACATTGCACTGAAAGCCACGCACAACTCACCACTACTGCGTGAGATAATTTTTACTGTGTGCACCTGGAGGGTGTGAGTGCGTCAGTCCGCTTGGGAGCCAATCATGCACCGCTCCCAATATGCCAGCCTGATCTCACGAGGAAACTTAAGTATTTTGTCAGTTTAGTGGCTAATTCATACGAGTTCAGTCGTACGAAAATGTACGATTTTAAAAAGGAGGCATGGCACCTTATCCCACCCCTAACCCAAACCGTCACTGGGTGATGAGCAAATGGTACTAATTTGTACGAATTAGATTGTACGAATTCATATGAATTACCCACTAAATCAAAAAGTTACGAATTGCCGTGAGATTGTGTTAAATATATGCGCACGTCTCCATTGGAAATAACATTCTTGCGTGCAGAATAGACGCAATATGTGAATGGCCTACTGCTATAGTTAATTCAATGTGCGTGCGTATTAGCCGGAACTTAGTTCCATATAAGCTCGGAACTTTAAACTAGCACACAGTTGGCCTAACTTTGTTTAGTTGCAGCCGTTTTGTTTCCTGCAACAGAAATGCGGCATTGAGAAGCAATGAGTTAAACTGAATTAATTGAATTAACTGCAATCCAATGAATTAACTGCAATGAATTAAAGCACGGTTAATGGTGAAATCGGCTAATCATTGCATCCCTATTAACAATATCAATGCATTGTACAAAAGGCCTTTTCTACAAACACATCCAAATGTTTTTGGCTGCCCGTGCCACTCGCTTAATGTCCCTCTCTGCGCAGCCTTTAACTGTAACTCGTGCTGTATTGAACAGAAGCAGGTCACTTCATAACTATAGTGACCGTTTTTTGACTGAACTAAATTTATTTTTGATGTCTTGGTCACACTATTTGGAGAGCCGGAACAAATTGTCTCTGGGGCCGGGTTCGGCCCACGGGCCGCCAATTAAATAACCCTGCTATATTGTCTCTGATTAGCAACTTCTCATTAATAATTGCTTTCAGAATTATATAGGATTTCAGAATTAACCCCACTGAACAAATTGAATTTGTTTAAAATCCTTTGAATTTATAACTCCATTGTAATGAGTTTATAATAATTTTTTTCTAAATGTAGGAAATCTACACACTTATATCAAAAAAACGTAATAAAACAAAAAAAATTTGTACTTGCAGAAATGTCAACTTTCAGATAAAAAAGTGATCAGGATCAATATCAGTTTCAACTTGCAATGGTCAGTGAATTTGTTTATCAACACAAATCTGTCAAAAAATGAATTATGAGTATTAAATATCCTTACTGACCTCAAAACTTGAACCTTATTTTCATTAAATCACTTTCTCTTCCTTTTCTTTTTCCATATCTCAACCGTAAGTTGTTTTATAACATTATACATCTTCATTCATCATCCACCCTCATTTGTAACGATAAAGCCTAATATACTGTGACTGTAACACCTAATAGTGCAATAACCCCATGCTATACAGCTAGACTCTTCTTGTTTTAAGTCTTTAAGATCCCATTTACACTGGCAGGGACGCAACAAACTAGAACGCTCTCCCATTATAATCAATGAAGCTGTCTATAAAGCAAGCGCGCCATAGCTTAGTTGATTATAATGGAGGCATTACAGTTTGTTCCGTCGCATTGTTTTGAATATGGCAGTTCTGGAGCTCACTATTGCTCTCTTGATAAATTATACACATGGCATGCCTTGTAAATGGGCGTTGCTATTTTACAAATGTTCTTGTTTTTATGTCATGATTTATTCATTGCAGGACATGAGACCAAATCCATGTTGAACAACAACGGGCCCAGGTACAAACGCAGCAAGATTGAGAGGAAGATGAATACGGATGTTCTCTTCTGCGTGCTTCTTCTATTTTTTATGTGTCTCATCGGAGCCCTGGGTACAGTACTAGGAACAAAACCCTCGAAAATTCCAAATACACTACATTACTTTAACATACAAGCTCTAAAACAACACTTTGATTTCTGACTTGCAAGAAATTGTGCATCTGTTCTCCTTAGTTCTCCTGACTGTTTACTGTAGTAATACATACTGTATAAGCCATGGTGCTAATGATTAGCGTATACAGGTTACATTCACAGAGGCTGTTTGTGATGGTAATGATAGAAAAGACATTTATAATGTTATGCGTCTCATTTCTCCTGATTATTTACTGTATATTAGCAATGGTGCCAGTGATTAGCATATGCATGTTGAAATTACCATGGCTGTGCAATGGTAGTTTTTTATTTTTTTTTTTTATGGTAAATTAAAAAAACTGATATACAGTCAAGTCTGAAATGAATCATACTCCTGGCAAATTCTGACTTAAAATTTTTGTTCAAATGTGAAAAAAAGCTAAAAAAAATATATATATATACTTTTCCACAATGATTTTCACAATGTTGTACATTGTCTTATTATTTTTTGGGAGAAGCCTGTGTCATTTCCGGTCAAAAAAGCTTGCTGGTTAAATAAAAGTAAATATAAGTCAGAATTTGTCAGGGGTATGAATCATTTCGAGCTTGAATGTATATACCATGGTACATATTTGAATTTGCATATTGCCAAAAACCTTGCTTTTTCAGCAGAGGAATTAAATTGATCAAATATGAGTGTAAAGACATTTAAAATGTTAGTAAATATAGCAAACAAATTGTAAAACTTTACTTGAAGGTGGTGTTTATAAGACTGTGATGAAACATTCCTAATCACAACATATGTCCTGAATATGAATGATGTTTTATGCATGCTTATGACAACTGTCATAATGTCTCATTCACTCATTTATGTCAAATGCAAAGATGACGTTTTTGAGATGTCTTTATGACAGCTTGATATTATCAACAACATAACTTATCATAAATCTGTCATCAACATGATTCTCATGAGGACATTTTAATTGTCTGAGGAATTTTTATCAGCATCATTAAAACTTTTTCCTGACCTCAACTACAGTTGCATTTGTTATTAAATGACATTAAATGTAATTAAACGTTAATGATTTTGTAATAAAGTTATTTGACATATCATTGACACTTTTAATAAGAAGTGTTAATGACAAATGAACTATCCTTCCACTGAACAAATTTATCAGAAAAAAGTTCATGACACAATTGGAATCATCAATCTAAATCAGGGGTGCCCAAACTGTTTCTTATGAAGGGCTCAAAACCAAACTTGATTGAGGGTGGTGGGCTGAAGCTAAATATACCAAACTATATTACATCAAAGTTAACTTCCTAATTTAATTAATAATATTTAAAATTATATAGAAAAAAAAAATTTAATCTTATCAATAATTATATATATATATATATTTTACAATTTATAATGTACTTCTTACAATATCTGTCAACATCTAAAGAAATGTGTTTTAGGTTTTCATTACCCTTTAAAAGGTCTGATTAATTCACATTCAATTGAAACATTTACAGACATCCCAACTTGGGAAAAGTCATTTCCGGGTGGGACATAGATGATTTGCACGAGGTTTGCGAGGGAGATTGCGCGACGTATCTGAAGTGTGGGGGGTTTGGAGGCGGGGCATTGGTTTTGCGCGACCTATCTGAAGAGGGCAGGTCAGCTGGTGTGTGTGGGGGGAGGGGGGTTGTGATGTATCTGAAAAGGTGGGGGGATGGGGGGGGGGGGGGGGTGTTTGCACAATGTATCTTGAAAAGCCTGGGGCGTGATGTGGTGGAGAGTGGTACGCCGCGTATTTGAGGACCCGGGGTGGATATGTGGGAGACTGATGGAACTTCCAGGAGATTTGGCATGTCTGCATTTAATTTTATTATTTTTTTGTAACTCAGCAATTAAACAAACAAACAAAAGGTTGCGTAAAATTAGAAATCATGTTCTCTGAGGGATTTGCCCCAACCTTCGCCATCATTTGTCCATCTCTTCTCAGATTGTTTGGCGGGTCAAATCAAAGGTTTCCATGGGTTAACTTTGGCCCGCGGGCCCTAGTTTGGGCATCTCTGATCTAAATGATCATGTTAATGACAAGTTGTGTTGTCTTGGTTATGTCAAGTTTTCATAACAAAGACATCTGCAACAATGTCATCTTTACATATAAAACAATGTAACTGAGCTAATGACATTTAATCACAGTTGTTATAAGCATGCATAATGTCTATCAAGGTGTCATTACACTCTTATGAACGCCCCTTCAAGTAAAGTGTTACCATACAGGCAGCACATCCACTGATAATTCAAAACACACTACACCCTGAAGTGCATTGCTTCAAAATACAAGCTCCAAAACGATACTTTGATTTGCGAACTCCTACAAACGGCTTGTCTGTTCTCCTGAGCCGCTTCAGCATGCGGCTGATCTCACAGCAGTCTCAGAGATAAAGAATAAAGCGCTGTTACGACCTCACACAATCCCCACGCTCTCTGCTTTTCCTTCTGCAAGGCGTGAGCCAAAGAAGGACACTACAGATACCCAGAATAGCTCACTTATACGCCAGTCTCTTATGAAAGCAATGATTAATCTCGCTCTCTTTCTCCCCGGTTCGAGTTCAGTGACGCTTTATTGGAATATCTGTATTGAAATACAGTACTGTCAGAAGCGATGCCATTAATGAATGTAAATGTCTCCATCTTTTAGGCCATGCGATCTGGTTGGAAACTTTTAGCACCATGCCCTCATACATCGTCCCAGACAGTAATGGCAATTATATCTCTTCAGCGCTGGCAGGATTTTACATGTTCTTCACAATGATCATCTTACTACAGGTACACAATCTATCACTTTCATGATTGTTCATCATTTACTTACCTTTCTGTTTGGCTTTCTTTCAAAAGAAGTTATTTTGAAAAATGTTGGAAACCTGAAACCATTACAGCTTTTTTAACTTTCTTCAAAATTTGTTTTTTTGTGATCAACAGAAGAAAGAAACTCAAAGGTTTGGAACCAGTTGAGGGTGACTAAACAGTTAGTCAATTAAAATGGGTGAATTATCTTTTTAAAGGCATACTTCTGACAAAAAAATGAAAATCTAGTAATTCATTCACCCTCAGGGTATTCAAGATCTAGGTGACTTTTTTTTTTCAGTAGAATTTTAAATGAAGATTTTTAGCCTGGTCCTTGCATGTAAAATGCACATCAAGCTATGCTAACACTTTATTTTAAGGGTCCAAAATAATGCATTAGTTAAGCATTAATAAATGGTTAATTTGTTTACAATAAAAACAAAAGCACTAGTAGTTAATGGTTAATTAAACATTTCCCTGAATTATGCATTAGTCAAGCTCAGTTAAACTTGTAAAGGTAGCACTTTATAACTACACATTTTGAATAATCTATTAAGCATTAGCAAATAGTGAATTCATTATCTGTTATTCATTTACTCTACATTAATAGACATTAGCGAGCAGTTTATAAATATAGCTACACATGCTGTATTCTTGACTTATAAGCACATTATAATGTGCTTAATAGTTGTATTTTTATACTTTAGAACTTATTAATTGTTCATTACTAAATTTAGTAATGCATTATTTACAAACCGTTTATATTTAAGAATAGTTGGTGGCTTTTAGAATCATTCAGAATGAGTTAGTAAATGATTAATAAACTATTCAAATCAACATTTATATATATATATATATATATATATATATATATATATATATATATATATATATATATATATATATATATATATATATATATATATATATATAATTATTATATAGGCATATAGTAATGGAATAAATAAATACATAGAAATAAATACAAAATAAATAAATAAAAAATGTTAGAAATAAATACATTTAAATAAAATGGAATAAAAAAACAATATATTAATTTAACAATATATTATGACACAACATTTCAAAGTAATTTAGCGAAGTTTAAACTGTACAGTCATTTTATTTTGGATAAATTTGCAAAGATTTATTTTTCATTTGATACAGATTAATTTGTGTATCTTCAAATGAATAAAAAAATGTATGAAGTCGTTTCTGTTCTTTTTTTCTTTTTAGAATATAACTGAACCTTTAATTGTCATGTATAAGAGATTTATAAAGAGATTTGCTAAATAGTCCTCAGTTTAGATTAGCTCACAAAACTGGATTGCGTTGAGTAAGTAAAGCATTTATTAACATACAAATTAACTATTAGTATATGTCTGAATAATAAGAATTATAAATGTTAATTTGAGTAGTTTATTAATCATATACTTAACCATTCTGAATGATCTTAAAATAGCACCAACTGTTCTTAAATAATTAGTAAATAATGCAATACTTAGTTAAGTAATGAAAGAGTAATCATTAACAAAGTATGAAAATACAATCATGAAGCACGTTATAAATGTGCTTATAAATCAAGAATAGAGCATTTGTAGCTGTATTTATAAACTGCTTGCTAATGTCTATTGATGTAGAGTTAATACTTAACAGATAATGAATGAACTATTTGCTAATGCTTAATAAATGAATCCTAGTGTGTAGTTGATATAAAGTGTTACCCTTGTAAATCATGATTAACTTGTTCAAAATTATGCATCAGTTAGGCATGAGCAAACACATAATTCATGATTAACCGAACATAAAGGCATTTTACACTATTTTAGCCATATATAATTGCACATTAAACATAATTACTAGCTTGTTGTTCAGTTAACTTACACAATGAATCAAATAAATAATATATGGCTGATCAAATTGTAAATAATGGTTCAAATGCCTTTATGTTCAGTTAATCATTAAATTGTGTTTTTGCTCATGCTTAACTGATGCATAATTGTAAATTGTTAATCATGATTTACAAGTTTAACTAGCTTAATGCACAACTCTTACAATGTTTAGTTAACCATTAATTACTAGTGCTTTTGTAGCTTTAGCTAATGCTTAATTGTGAACAAATTAACCATTAATTAATGCTTAAATGATGCATTATTTTGGACCCTTAAAGTGTTGCTAAAAATATATAGTGTACAGGCAAAACAGAATTACTCACAATATATTATGATCCTATGAGGCATAACAATCTGTCTGTGCAAGAAAATTACTATTATTTTATAAAATGTATAGCTTTATTTATTTAATAAATTTTATTTATCAGGGGTTGCCACAGCAAAATGAACTACCAAGTAGCATTGACAATCAGTCTTAGCATATTCAACACCATATTCACAAAAAAGTGTTTTTTATTAATCTGAACTTTATTCATTTAGTTATCAATATTTTTCCAAATATAAATAACATTTTTGCGGAGTTTTATACCATATATCAATAAATATTTTACTTTTAATTATAGAAATAAATGTGTTTTAATCGACAAAACAAAAAAAAAGGAAATAATGTAACTCACTCAATATAAAGTTATTGTTGAACTGCGAATTGTTCAATTTTACAATTGCGATTGAGCTAATTATAGCTCATTTACAGGGAAGCAGCACACTTGCTTAAAAGGACACTCCACTTTTTTTGCTAATAGGCTTATTTTTCAGACAGCGCCTGAAAATAGACCCCAGCTACTGTAGGTAACTAGGTAACATGTTGCATGCCATGGAACGGCAGCAAAGAATGAGAGTACCATATTAATCTAGAAAACAGCACCTTTTTGTTTTACGTTGGTCTTAGTACACAGGAAATTTAGTGAAACTCTATGGTCATTTATGAGGAATGTGCTAATGGTCTAATCCAATCCAATGATTTATGCTAAACTAAGATTAAAGTGCTTCCGCCAAACCTGGACCTCAGCAGAATGAATTCAAAAATGATAAAACTCAACTGTTTAAATGTAGGGGAGTTGCCTAGTTCCAAAAAAAAAGTGTTTCTTAAAGCAGTAATACTTAACTACATAATTTTTTTGACAGTTTGTACAATTCAATTCATCTTTATTTCTATACCGCTTTTACAACGTAGGGTAACACTTTATTTTGATGGTCCACTTGATTATTAGTCGACTGTCTGCTTAATATCTGTTGATACTGCTCCTTCAACAGACATTTAACTGACTTTAGGAAACTTTACAAGTACATGTCAACTTTCACTAACCCTAACCCCATAATCTAATGAGAATAAATTGGCTTGTAGATGCAATGTACTTTAAATTCAACAAACAGACCATCAAAATAAAGTGTGACCCAATGTAGATTGGGTCAAAGCAGCTCAAGTTGAAGTTCTAGTATATGGAAACTGCTTCAGTCCAGTTTTCACAGTTGAAGTTGTACACAACTTTATTTTTTATTTTTTGCTTTTATAGCTGAAATTAAAGGGTCAGTCTAATTGCATTAACTCTTCATCATATCAATGCTTTCGGAGTTTCAGTTTGTTTGTTTTTTGGAAAGTTAGTGACATTCTCAATAAATTACAACAGTTATGGTGTAATCATAAACAATACATTTCTCACACCCCTGCTTAACACTAATCATTGATATACTTTCTGTCCAGGTGATGATTCCTGTGTCACTGTATGTGTCCATTGAGCTGGTGAAGATGGGTCAGATCTTCTTCATCACTCAAGATGCAGAGCTTTATGATCAGGAGCTGGACAGTCGAGTCCAATGTCGTGCTCTGAACATCACAGAAGACTTGGGACAGATCCAATATGTCTTCTCCGATAAGACAGGGACTCTTACAGAAAACAAGATGGTATTCAAGCGCTGCACCATCATGGGGACCGAATACTGTCATGAAGAGAACGGTGGGTGATCCAAACTATTTTTCATTTTAAGCTTTATATATTTTTAAAGTGTTGTCAAAATTAGCCTGTTAACGCATGTGAATAATTTTTCAGTTTAAGAGTGTTCAAATATTTAACTCAATTATTGTAAGGGGAGGAGAAAATTCCCTTTTTCTCTTGAGAAGAGTTGCATTTATTTAGATGCACAATGCCTTTATGACCACATCAAATGGGAGACTTTAGAAAAAAGAGCAAGTTCAGCTCTCTACAGCATTCTGTGAGATTAAAGCTCTATATCATATTAAAGTGCAATGAACTTATGAGCATACTGTGTCAAAGCTGTCATTAGTTACTGTAAGTCATACTGTAAGACAAAAAAGCCTATTAAATGTCAAAAACAGTGCATACATGAAAGTATTTGTTACAGTATATACAGTACGAGTATATACTCTCACTGGCCGCATTGTTAGGTACACCTTTCTAACTGCTCGTTAATGCAAATTTCTAATCAGCCAATCTCATGGCAGCAACTCAATGTATTTAGTCATGTAGACATGGTCAGGACGATCTGCTGCAGTTCAAACTGAGCATCAGAATAGGGAAGAAAGGAAATTTAAGTGACTTTGAACGTGGCATGGTTGTTGGTGCCAGATGGGCTGGTCTGAGTATTTCAGAAACTGCTGATCTGCTGAGATTTTCACGGACAACTATCTCTAGGGTTTACAGAGATTGGCGCAAAAAAGAGCAAATATCCAGTGAGGGGCAGTTTTGTGGGCACAAATGCCTTGTTGATGCCAGAGGTCAGAGGAGAATGGTCAGACTGGTTCGAGCTGATAGAAAGGCAACATTAACTCAAATAACCACTCATTACAACCGAGGCATGCAGAAGAGCATCTCTGAACGCACAACACATTCAACCTTGAGGCGGATGGGCTAGAGCAGCAGAAGACCACAGCGGGTACCACTCCTGTCAGCTAAGAACAGGAAACTGAGGCTACAATTCACACAGGCTCACCAAAATTAGACAATAGAACATTGGAAAACTTTGCCTGGTCTGATGAGTCTTGATTTCTGCTGCGACATTCGGATGGTAGGGTCAGAATTTGACGTCAACAACATGAAAGCATGGATCCATTCTGCCTTGTATCAACGGTTCAGGCTGGTGATGGTGGTGTAATGAAGTGGGGGATATTTTTTTGGCACACTTTGGGCCCATTAGTACCAATTGAGCATCGCGTCAACGCCACAGCCTACCTGAGTATTGTTGCTGACCATGTCCATCCCTTTATGACCACAGTGTACCCATCTTCTGACGGCTACTTCCAGCAGGATAACCCCCCATGTCATAAAGCGTGAATCATCTCAGACTGGTTTCTTGAACATGACAATGAGTTCACTGTACTCAAATGGCCTCCACAGTCACCAGTGGTGGACCGGGAGATTCACATCATGGATGTGCAGCTGACAAATCTGCAGCAACTGCGTGATGCTCAATCACGCCAATATGGACCAAAATCTCTGAGGAATATTTCCAGTACCTTGTTGAATATATGCCACAAAGGATTAAGACAGTTCTGAAGGCAACCAATCCGGTACTAGTAAGCTGTACCTAATAAAGTGGCCAGTGAGTGTATGTATACGTTTCTGAAATGCTGTCTCTTATGTACTTGATTCACATTGAGTTTATTAGTAGAGCCTTTAAGACATGAAGTGGCTCAAAGAGTTGTGAGAAAATATAATATATGTCAGATCTGCATCATGTTGGGCAAAGGGATAGATCTCCAAAACGTTTTTTCTTCTGTTGAATACAAAAGAAGACATTTTAAAGAAAGCTGGAAACTTTTAACTATTGACTTCCATGATTATTTTTCCTACTAAGAAAGTCAATGCTTACAGGTTTTCAGCTTACTTCAAAATGTCTTCTTTATTGTTCATCAGAAGAAAGAAATTTCTAAAGGTTTAAAACCACATGGAAGTGAGTAAATAGTAAGTAAAATAAAATTTTAGCTTGAACCCAAAATCCCTTTAAAGCACACAAATGACCTTATAACACAGATGCTGTTAATCAAAGAACAACAACAGCACAAACCATAGCTTTTGTAGCTTTAAGTATTCAGCTATATTTGATTTAGAATGTAGTGTTTGATAACTTTTTTCAATTTCTGTGTATAAAAATGGCTACAATTTTAGCGTAGTTATGCTACCGTTCAAATCTAGTTAGCAGTAAGTTTCCTTAAAATATATGGTGAATAGCTGTTACTTGAAATTCCCAGAATTACCTGCATGACACTTCGTGTAGTTTTATCTCCTCAGTAATGTACATTAGAGTTTTATGTTACATTTATGTTTATTGCATTACTTTAGTCAGTGTCATGTGTGTTACCATGATGACGTTTAGTAGTTGTGTCAATGAGCAGCTTTTATATATTAATTTGTTTCTCTGCTTGTGGAAAAGCTATTTGTGATGACCATTGGTTTATCATATGACTTTTTCTTTTTTGGTTGTGTTTATGTCTGTGTAACAAAGGTACAATGTCTATGTCGGTATTTCAAAACATTGGTGTATTAACATGAGGGTAGTTTAGCATAATATTTAGACATTTCTTTTACTCTTTCTACTGTATTTTAAACTGTAGTATTCTGGTAACCACAGCTGCCATTTTTTACCATTAATTTGTTGCTTTTTTTACAGTAACTACATATAACTGATATAATTAGCTTTAAGAATGTTTGTATCAGTTGTTGTTTTTAAATAAATATAAAATGTATATATTTTTTTTTTATATAAAAAGCTCTTATATATTATATTATATTGTATTTATAAATTATACTTTATACAATGTAAAAAAATCTGTAAATTTACGACTTTTTTCGGCAGCTGGGGTGCCAAAACCCCCCGTAAAATAACAGCTGTTAGATTACAGAAATTTACCATAAAATAACAGACGTTAAAATACAAAAATGTAATTTCTGTAATTTTAATGTAAAAAAATTTCTGTAATTTAATATCCATTATTCTACGGTAAATTTTTGTAATTTAACGGCCGTTATTTTACGTTTTTTTCCAGCACCCCCACTGCCGAAAATACTCAATTTTTTTACAGTGTAGACTTAGTGGTTAAATATGATAGAAAAATCCATTTTCTGAGAGATCATTACAAGTATTAATAAATCATTTAAAATATGCATTATTTGAAGACTAAATGTGAAATTATTGCAATATAAAAGCATATTTACTTAATTCATTTGTTTTCAGTAAAACAATGTTAAAGATTATTTATTTTTTCAAAATTTATATAGATTTTTGAGCCATGGATTTTAGTCAGCTACTTTATCCATTGCTTTTAATATTTATAATTAATAAAACAAGTTTTATTCTTGGCATTCCTCAGCTGCTCGCTTGGCGGTCATCAACGGTGGAGGAAGTGAAGAGGAGGAGGTCACCATCTACCAGAAGACAAAGCTTCCTCCGCTCTTCCCTCTGGAAGAATTACAGGACGACCACACGGGGCACAAAAATCATGCCAACACTCAAGTCGCAGCTGCCAGTCGATGCAGATCAAAAGTGGCAGCGGGAGCCCAAAGTGACATGGCCTTCAGCAGTCCTCTGGTGAGATCCTAGTTTAGAAGACCATTATATCTGTGTTTTAGGGTGAAGATTGGCAATTCTGGATGATTTGTTTTGAAAGAAGCGTCTCTTTCGTGCTCTACTAAAATTGGCTGGATTTTTTGACACAATGGCAATTTAGTAGATAAACAAGACGCCTATTTTGTTTGCCAGTTTCTTTGGCCATGTGCGCACTGTAAAGTGTTTTCTCCATATCTGTGAGCAACAGACTCCGTTCTGAAACTGTGATGATTGACAGTGTGCTTGCAATAGCAATGTTCTGGAATCTCACGTACTTTGGTCAAAAATAGCAGATAACAGTGTAATATTAAAGTGACCATTCATTGTTATATTCAGCATTTCAACTGAATGACTGTCGAAAGAGCATCAGGTTTGATTTATGTTTGGTAGGCCTTTCTGCAATGTATGCAATAGAAGTGTTAACATGTCCACTTATTATAAGCAGTTTTAGATATGTTGTTTGTCTTAACTTTTAAAGAAATTATGTTCGCAGTGTTTTTTAAAGTGGGGAGGTGTGGTTTGGGATATTTTGTTCTTATTTTTTATATGCAGATTTTGCAGGGTATCTGCAGGGTCTTAAAAAGTCTTAAATTCACTGAAATATTGTCTTGTAGGGCTTAAATCATTTTAAATGGGTCTTAAATTTCCCTTGTTAATGTTCAGCTACCAAATCGATTCAACAAACATCCAATCACCAACAATTCAAGTCAATAACTATATTTATAACTAATATTATAACAGTCAGTTGTCCATACATTTAGTTTTTAAAGAGTTTTTTTTTTTTTTTTTTTTGTCAAAAGTTATGTTGACAAATATTTATGTATTCAACTATAGGGTCTGCTTGTTTTGACACATTATTTAAAATATGTGGCTAAGTAATAGCTAATTAGAATTTGTTTTATGATTAGGAATATAATTTTTTTTTTTTTGCTGGGCCATAAAAAATCCTTAGCATTTAGCCCTAAATAAGTCTGAAATTTTATTCTTCATGGTTTTAAAAAGTCCTAAATTTGACTTGATGAAACCTGCAGAAACCCTGTTTTAGATATATGTTGGTTTATTATGGGAATATGAGCTTCTTAATGTTTAATGTTTTTCTAACAAAATCTGGCAACACATACAAGAGAAAAATGAAAAAAAAAGAATGAAACAAAAGAATGAAAAAATATAAACTCAGAATTCTAATTTTAAAAAATCTGAATTGTGAATTTAAATTAGATTAAATATTTAAACAAGTCTGTGAGATTGCAAAAAAAAAAAAAAGTAAAACTAGTGAAATGTAAATTGGCAACTCTGTGAAGAAGCTCTAAACTGTGAGCTATCAACTGGCAACTGTAATAAAAATGTAGAGTTACCTTTTTAACATTTTTACTCATTGTTGAAAACAGATCTCTGATGTGTCTCGTTATTAAAATATTTTTCCCTTTGGATGCTTACACACGGCAAACAATCTGGAAAATGCAGAATCGGGCTATCAAATGCGCTTATCACGCCTGTAAGTGACCAAACTCTGTTGTGCATACAGAACAGGATTAATCACTAAAACATGAAGCGACAACTGATTTTTACTGCAGTCTGTACTCAATCAATGAAAAAGTCATTTATTAGATCAGACACCATGTTTTTCCTCATGGATTTAAATGATGAAGCTGAAGTAAATAATTCCTGACATCTCGTAGTTGACCCATCTTCTTTCCTCCATTCTCCTGCATGCTCACGGTCTGCCCTGCAGATGGCCGAGCAGTTTGGTGTCAGTTATGAGCACAGCAATGCTGGCTCTGATCCGCTATGTTTCGATCGGTTGACATATGGGGCCGCTGGGGTGCATTAAACATGGGCTACTGATACTGTACAGATTGTCTCGCGTCCCGCTGCCTCTTCATGTGACGTTGTGCCTTTTGTTGTCATACGATACGTGTAATTTTCCACCTATGGAAAGACACCACATGGTCTTGTTGTGCATGATGTAATCAGGCACGCGCCTAACCGCTTGTATTTCCTCAAACAGGAAACAGTGGTCGTTCCAGACAGGAAGCTGATGCTGGAAGTGGACCATCAGATGGCGAGCATTCAGACCGGGCCCTACCTGGACTTTTTTTTGGCGTTGGCCATCTGCAACACAGTGGTGGTTTCCACATTGACCGCCCAGAGACAGAGGGTGAGCTTTTTGGAGCAGAGATGGTTGAGATGTACATTTAAAATCCAGACGAATCAGAATTGTGAGATGTAGACTCAGAATTCAAAAAAAAAAAAAAAGGCTAGATGTACAGTAAGTGCAGAATACTGGAGGAAAAAAATCTGAATTGCCAGATGTTTACCCTCTGGCTTTTCTAAAAGATATATTAATGGCTAATGCTTGATGACTCAATATGTAAACAGCATGTACTGTATGAATGTATCAGTCTCTGAAATAAGGCCAGAAAAAAGAGTGAATATATTTACTCCATTTAGCCATTCTCTACATTCTCTATTGATAATCGCTTGGGCTTTCGAAACAAAATGATTTATAATCATCCTTGCCACAGATTCACATTAAATTCATATTTTATTATGATTTTATTATAAAGTTAGTTTAAGATGTTTTAAATGTAAAGTCAGAATTCTAAGAAAATAGTTTGGAGCATATTTTTAGAATTCTGAAAAAAATGAGAGCTGTAAAAACACATTTTATTTATAATTGCACTTTTTCTTTAATCCAAAGTGCTAGTAAATACTCAGAATTCTGAGAAAATATCAGAATATCAAAATATAAATGCATAAAAAAAATATCAGGCAGATGTTAAGTCTGAATTCTGAGAAAACAAAGCGCAAAATATAAACTTTGAGAAAAGTTAGATTTTAATTTTAAAAAAAAGGTGTAAATTTGAGTAAATTCAGAATTCCACAAAAGAATTGCTAAATATGAGCTTAAAGGTGCTGTATGTAAGTTTTTGACTCTTCTAAAGCATAAAAACACCATAATATGTTTGCAGATATTTCAGAAACATGCTAAGTGAACATTCTTGTTTATATGAAAAACAATGCTGAAGTCAGATATTCTGCTTTGAAACTGTGTTTTCCATGCCGGAGCGGCTGTCTTTGTTTTGGTTCTTTTAACCTGCCCACTGCCAGTTTAGCCAATTATATTTCAGCACCCCAGGTTACCTTGTTGGAAAACTGCGTATTTCATTCATTCATTCATTCATTCATTCAAAAAGGCTCTCAAAGCATTCGTCCATGACCGAAATGCGACCTCCGGTGGACAGTAGCAGGTTCAGAAATGCGACACAGATTCAGAGTTCCACATTAGGTTAGGGCCAGACGGAATCTGCGGACGTTTTTTGCAATTTCTGCGGAGAATTTTGGTAAAAATCTGCGGATTTCTGTGGAATTATTTTGGGAGTCTAAAACCTTAATATGTGAAATATGTGTAATTTAAAAACTGAATAAATTCAGATTTACACACATTTACTCAAGTAAATAAACAGAATTAATGATGGGCTAAAAATCTGCGGAAATCTGCAGAAATCTGCGGAATTCTGCACGCGCAGATTCCGTGTGGGCCTAGTTATTACTTAGCAAATAATGTAAATATTACGAGCTGCTGCTTTCAGTAGTATGACAATAAATGTCATGTAAAATGGTCTTCAAACTCCCATTATAAGCATTTAACACTGAATAAAGCACATGAGGTGTACCTGAGGTACTCAGCACTGTCAGTGTGTACTGTTGATCAGCTGCAAGACATAGAAGCCATTTTAATATATCAGTTTCAGGTGTTGGTTAGAACAAAAACTCCTTTTAATATGGAAAATATTTCTTCTATCACATGCCGTTGCTTTAAATTAGAACATAACTTAAATCAGCCTTTAAGCTTGATCGTCAGACTCGCTCCTCAATCTGGCAACCTGCACTTGCATTTGTTTTGATCCAGGATTGTAATACCTAGTTCAACCACTGGGTGGCAAACTTAAATACTGCACCTTTAAAATTTGTAAATACATTTCAGAATTGCAAGAATTCTGGGAAAAAGTCAGAATTATGAGATGCTAATAAAGAATTTTGAAAAAAAATTCTAAATATGAACTGAAGATTTTTTCAGAGATAAATTAGTCAGAAGTCTAAAATATTTGCACACTGATGGCCCAAAGTCAGAGTGTGAGCATGCTTGACACCACTGACCTTGCTTGAGCTAAAAGGGTTTGGCGACATGCTTAGCTCTCTGACTCACAGCAAAAAAAAAACTACCCTCATGTCAAAACAATAACTATAATAGCCCACCATGTAAATTATGCCTCTTGCACACTGAGTACCTGTGGCCGCAGTCCCGTTGCCCTGAGATATTTTATTACTGCCCCTGCATGACTAATTCAACTTTGGCTAGTGCTTCGCAGCCCGGTGGTTTGTTTTATAATTACTACATTTTAATTCTCGAGCAAGCGCCAATGGCTCACTTGGTCCAGGCAATTAGATTTTTCATCAGTCAGGCGGACGGCGTCCCCCCACACGTCTGTAATGAGTTGAGTCTGAGAGAGAAGTTTAGTGTAGCTGAGTATCCTTCACTGCTGGTCAGTGCTAATTTCCCAAATTGCACTTGAGGACCCCGAGCAAAGCACTTTGTCCAGGGTAGAAATTATATTTGGCCTCAGACCTGTAGCACTGAGACATTCAAAGACATTGGGTCAACATTAATTAAGTTGATTACCAATGGAGCATGATTGTATCACCCTGGGTCCATCACAACTTAAGAGGCAGTCACAATGAATGCGGATCCGCAGCACCTGAAGAACTAGATTATTAGCGGATTAGAGTGCCGGGCGACGGCATGGACTCATTTGTAATATTTGTAATATTTCAATTTTATAATTATTAACTGAACACACAGTTTTACAGAAAATTGGATTTATCTTCTCAGGAATGGGTTTTTAGTGATGGATTTCTCATTGCTTTCTAAAACGCATTCCATCAGGCGGAGCCACTGGAAGTGTTTGATTGGCTGGAGGGCCAACATTTTGCATCATGATGTTTTTTGGTTTTCAAATAGGATGAGACTCTCCCTCCACTAAAGGGCTATTAACAAATATAGGACATGTATAATAAATAATATTGTTTTTCATATATCATTATAGGGTGTTTGTCACATACATGAAATTGAACCAATAAGGCTATAGGTTATAACTGTATAACTTTAGTTTAATTTTTTTCTGCCGAATTACACACACACACACACACACACACACACACACACACACACACACACACACACACACACACACACACACACACACACACACACACACACACACACACACACACACACTTATAAATGAGGACTCTACATAGATGTAATCTATTTTATACTGTGAAACTGCTTATTATATGGCCTTACCCTATCCCTAAACCCAAGCCTCACAGGAAAATGTGGCAAATTTTAAATGTCAAAAGACACTGTTAAGTATGATTTTTAAGCATTTCCTTGTAAAAGACCTTCATATAGTACAGCTAGGTCAAACTAATGTTGTACTATTTAATTTCCTCATAGATCACATAAACAAGTACACACACACATACATATACTATACTGTACCCTACCATCACACTTTCTATCACTCACATTGGAACTGGCCTAATATCAGATGGCCCAGATCCTGCCTTCAAAAAAATTAAGTTGATCGATTAGGAAATGGATGCATCAGTTGGATGAAATTATTGGCTACCATTGATGATGACAGAAAACTTTTTAGGCAAGGTGAAACAAAACACTGACAAAACATGAGCCAATACTCAGCCAATACTCTAAATCTAGACCTAAAATAAGGAGCTTATATACTGTAGAATGCACTTTGTTACTGGTCATAAAATGTCAAATTCAAATGTAGTACATAGTATGCAATTTCATATGCACCGTTTATATATTTTTTCCTGATTCTGTAAAATCTATTTTAGACTACATACTGTTTACGTTTGTATGAAGTCAGCTTTATTTCTCAAGTTATGATCCACATGTTTTTTTTTTCCCTGATTGAGCAACATCTATTTCAGCAAAAGTGCTAATGAAATAGACTTTCATCATTTCCCATAGGGGTAAAGTGTTATGAGTATGTATACTTTTTTATTACCTTTTAAAATGTAATCTAATTAAAACATTTGCAGTCAATCTACTATATGAATAAAATCAGTATTACAAAATTAAAAGTAAAAATCAGTAATAAAGGGACTAAGCGGAAAAGAAAATGAATGAATGAAAAAATCAGTATATATAGCAATACTAGTGCATAATAAAGCTGTAATAAATCAGTAATAAGACTAATAAAGTAGTAAAATACTGTAAGAGCAGTAATAAAGCAGTAATAATGCACTAATAAAGCAATACTAATGCAGTTATAAAACAATACTAATGTGAAATAAAGCAGCAATTAAGCTGTAATAAAGTATAAACAAAGCTGTAAAAATGCAGTAATAACGCAGAAATAAAGCAGTAATTAATCAGTTTTAATGCCTCAATAAAAGCTGTAATAAAGCAATAATAAGGAAGTAGTTAAGCAGTAATAATGCAGTCATAAAAATACTAATGTGAAATAAAGCTGTAATGCAGGAATAAAGCAATACTAAGGCATAATAAAGCTGTAATAAAGCAGCAATAACTGTAACAAAACAGTACTAACGCTGTAATAGAGCAATAATATAGCTGTAATAAAAGCAGTAATAAGGCACTAAAAAGCAATATACTATAGCAGTAATAAAACAATACTAATGCAAATTAAAGCTGTAGTAAAGCAGTAATAATGCACTAATAAAGCTATACTAATGCAGTAAACAATACTAATGCAAAATAAAGCTGTAATAAGGCAGTAATAAAGCTGTAATAAAGTAGCAGCAAAAATGGGATATTGCAGTGATAAAGCAGTAATAATGTAGTAATAAAGATGCAGTAATGCAGTTATAAAGCAATACTAATGCGTGATAAAGCTGACAAAGCAGTAACAACACCGTAACAAAGCAGTAACAACACCGTAACAAAGCAGTAATAAAGCTGTAATAAATCAGTAATAATGCAATACTGATGCAGTAATAAAACAATACAAAAATCAGTAATGAAGAAATATTAATGTAAAGCTGTATAAATGCAGTAATAAAGCAATACTAATTTGTAACAAAGCTGTAATAAAGCAATAATAAGGAAGTAGTAAAGCAGTGCTAATGCAGTCATAAAGAAATACTAATGTGAAATAAAGCTGTAATGCAGGAATAAAGCAATACGAAGGCGTAATAAAGCTGTAATAAAGCAGCAATAACACTGTAACAAAACAGTACTAACGCTGTAATAGAGCAATAATATAGCTGTAATAAAGCAGTAATAAGGCACTAAAAAGCAATATACTATAGCAGTAATAAAACAATACTAATGCAAATTAAAGCTGTAGTAAAGCAGTAATAATGCACTAATAAAGCTATACTAATGCAGTAAACATTACTAATGCAAAATAAAGCTGTAATAAGGCAGTAATAAAGCTGTAATAAAGTAGCAGCAAAATGTGATATTGCAGTGATAAAGCAGTAATAATGTAGTAATAAAGACGCAACAATGCAGTTATAAACCAATACTAATGCGTAATAACGATGACAAAGCAGTAATAACACCGTAACAAAGCAGTAATAGAGCGGTAATAAAGCTGTAATAAAGCAGTAATAATGCAATACTGATGTAGTAATAAAAAATTACTAAAATCAGTAATGAAGAAATACTAATGTAAAGCTGTATAAATGCAGCAATAAAGCAATACTAATGTGTAACAAAGCTGTAATAAAGCAATAATAAGGAAGTAGTAAAGCAGTAATAATGCAGTTATAAAGAAATACTAATGTGAAATAAAGCTGTAATGCAGGAATAAAGCAATACTAAGGCGTAATAAAGCTGTAATAAAGCAGCAATAACACTGTAACAAAACAGTGCTAACGCTGTAATAGAGCAATAATATAGCTGTAATAAAGCAGTATTAAGGCACTAAAAAGCAATATACTATAGCAGTAATAAAACAATACTAATGCAAATTAAAGCTGTAGTAAAGCAGTAATAATGCACTAATAAAGCTATACTAATGCAGTAAACATTACTAATGCAAAATAAAGCTGTATTAAGGCAGTAATAAAGCTGTAATAAAGTAGCAGCAAAAATGTGATATTGCAGTGATAAAGCAGTAATAATGTAGTAATAAAGATGCAATAATGCAGTTATAAAGCAATACTAATGCGTAATAAAGATGACAAAGCAGTAATAACACCGTAACAAAGCAGTAATAAAGCTGTAATAGAGCGGTAATAAAGCTGTAATAAAGCAGTAATAATGCAATACTGATGTAGTAATAAAACAATACTAAAATCAGTAATGAAGAAATACTAATGTAAAGCTGCATAAATGCAGTAATAAAGCAATACTAATGTGTAACAAAGCTGTAATAAAGCAGTATTAATACTGTATGAAAAGCAGTACTATTGCTGTAATAGAGCAGTAATAAAGCTGTAATAATGCAGTAATAAAGCAATACTAATGCTTAAAAGTGCAGTAATAATGCAGTAATAAAGCTGTATAAATGCAATAAAGAAATTCTAATGTGTAATAAAGCAGTAATATCACTGTAATGAAGCAGTAATAAAGCAGTAAAAACATTGTAATAAAGCAGCAATAACGCTGTATTAGCGCAGTAATAAAGCAGTAATAACACTAAAAAAAAGCAGCACTAATGCTGTAGTAGAGCAGTAATAAAGCTGTAATAAATGCTGTAAATAAAGCTACACTAATGCGTAATAATGCAGTAATAAAGCTACACTAATACAAAATAAAGCAGTAATAATGCTGTATAAAAGCAGTAATAAAGATATTTATTATAAATGCAGTAATAATGTAATACTAATGCATAATAATAATAATAATAATGCAGCAAGAAAAATGCTGTAATAAATGCAGTAATAAAGCAATACTCATATGTAATAACACTGTAATAAAGCAGTAATAACACTGTAATAGAGCAGTAATAAACCAATACTAACGCGTAAAAAAGCTGACAAAGCAGTAATAACACTGTAATTAAACAGTAATAACGCTGTAATAAGCAGTAATAATGCTGTAATAAATGCAGTAATAAAGCAATACTAATGCGTAATAATGCTGTAGTAAAGCAGTAATAAAGCAGTAATAATGCTGTAATAGCTCAGTAATAAATCCAGTAACATAGTAATAACACTGTAATAAAATGATAATAATGCTGTAGTAAAGCAGTAATACACTGTAATATTGCAGTAATAATATTGTAAATAAGCAGTAATAAATACAATAATAAAGCAGTACTAATGTTGTAATAAAGCTGTAATAAAGCAGTAATAACTAATAAAGCAGTACTAATGCTGTAATTGAGCAGTAATAACACTGTAATAAAGAAGTACTAATGCTGTAATAGAGCAGTAATAAAGCAGTAATAACACTGTAATAAAACAGTACTAATGCTGTAGTAGAGCAGTAATAAAGCTATATTAGTGCAGTAATAAAGCAATGCTGATATCTAATAAAGCTGTAATAAAGCAGTACTAATGCTGTAATAGAGCAGTAATAAAGCAGTAATAACACTGTAATAAAGCAGTACTAATGCTGTAGTAGAGCAGTAATAAAGCTATATTAGTGCAGTAATAAAGCAATGCTGATATCTAATAAAGCTGTAATAAAGCAGTACTAATGCTGTAATAGAGCAGTAATAAAGCTGTAATAATGCAGTAATAAAGCAATACTAATGTGTAATAAAGCAGTATTAACACTGTAATAAAACAGTAATAAAGCTGTAATAAAGTAGTAATTACACTGCAATAAAGCAGTAATGTAGGTATAATAAAGCAATATTAACACTGTATTAAAACTGTAATAACGCTGTAGTAGAGCAGTAATAAAGCAGTAATGACACAAAAAAGCAGTATTAGTGTTGTAATAAAGCTGTAATAAATGCAGTAATAAAGTAATCGTAATGTATAATAAAACAGTAATAATGCACTAAAAAGCAATACTTATGCAGTAATAAAACATTACTGATACAAAATAAAGCTGTAATAAATCAATAATAATGCACCAATAAAGCAATACAAATGCAGTAAACAGTACTAATGTGAAATAAACCAGTAACAATACAGTAATAAAGCTGCAATAAAGCTGAAATAAAGCGGTAATAATGCACTAGTAAAGCAATACTAATGCAGTAATAAAACAATATTAATGTGAAATTAAACAGTAATGATGCAGCGTTAAAGCTGTAATAAAGGAGTAACAAAGCTGTAATAATGCAGTAATAAAGATTACTATGTGGACTAAAGCTGTAATAATGCAGTAATAAAGCAATACTGATGCATAATAAAACTGTAAATAAAGCAGTAATAACACTGTAATAGAGCAGTAATAAAACCGTAATAATGCACTAAAAAGCAATACTTATACAGTAATAAAACAATACTAATGCAAAATAAAGGTGTAATAAAGCAGTAATAATACAGTAATAATGCAGTAACAAGGCTGTAATAATGCAGTATTAAAGCAATACTAATGTGAATTAAACCTGTACCAGTGTTGGACAACTTTGTTACTTGGTGCAAAGACTCATATTTACAACTACTGTCATAAACGGTTCTGTTGTTGAGACAGTGAGTGAGTATAAATACCTGGGCACCATCCTGGATGACAAACTAAGCTTTGAGGCCAACATAAATTGTATTTGCTAAAATTCGCTATTGAAAAAGGCGAGTTAAGTTTTACTTAAGGAAGTTGAAAGGATTTAATGTGGATAGGCCACATCTTAGGACATTTTATTCTTCTTTTATTGAGTATCTTTTAACTTTTGAAGTAATATGCTGGTCTGGTAATTTGAGGGTGACAAGTAAAAACAGACTTTTGAAAATTGTTCATCTATCTCAAAAGAAAAGTCTGAGGCGAGAGTCATAAAAAGAGCTATGTCCATTTTAGTAGATGAGAACCATCCACTTTATTCAAAGTTGCCTCTTGCCATTAGACAGAAGGTATACTCATTCTAGACAGGCAAGGTCAAACAGATATTTGCATTCATTTGTTCCAACTGCAGTTGGGTTACTTAACAAGCTTTAAGTTGTATGTTTTTTTTCACTTGATTATGACTAATTTTATTGTTTACTGTTACTTCTATGTTGTGACCTGTTGCTATTAACTGTCGGCTATTGCTGTAAACCTAATTGGCCTTTGGGGACAATAAAGACATTCCAATTCCAATAAAACAATACTAAAGCGAAATAAAGCTGTAATAAAGCAGTAATAATGCACTAATAAAGCAATACTAATGCAGTAAACAGTACTAATGCAAATAAAGCAGTAATGATGCAGTAATAAAGCTGTATTAATGTAGAAACAAAGTTGTATTAGAGTAGTAATAAAACTGTAATAATGCAGTAATTAAGCAATACTAATGCAGTAATAAAACAGCGATACAGCAATAGTAATGCAATAATAAAGCTGTAATAAAGCAGTAATGAGTAAAGCTGCAATATGGTAGTAACAAAGCTGTAATAAAGCTATAATAAAGCAGTAATAATATAGTAATAAAGCAATGCTGCTGCAGTAATAAAGCTATAATAAAACAGTAATAATATGGTAATGAAGCAATGCTACTGCAGTAATAGTTATATTAAAGCAGTAATAATATGGTAGTAAAGCAATGCTACTGAAGTAATAAAGCTATAATAGTGTAGTAACAAAGATGTAAGAGCAGTAACAAAGCTGTAATAAAGCTGTTATTAAGCAGTAATGCCGTAATCAGTAAAATAAATAGTAATAAAGCTGTTATAATGTTGTAATAAAGCAACAAAGCACCACTAATGCTGTAATAAAGCTATAATAAATCAGTAATATAGTAGTAACAAAGATGTAATAGAGCAGTAATGAAGTTGTAATAAATAAGTAATAAAGTTGTAATTAAGCAGTAATAACGCAATACTAGTAATAAAGCTGTAATAAAGCAATACTAATATAGTAATAAAGCTGTAATAAAGTAGTAACAAAGAGGTAATAGAGCAGTAATGAAGCTGTAATTAGGCAGTAATGCAGTAATAAATCAGTAATAAAGCATCAATAAAGCAATACTAATGCAGTAATAAAGTAGTAACAAAGAGCTAACAGAGCAGTAATGAAGCTGTAATTAGGCAGTAATGCAGTAATAAATCAGTAATAAAGCATCAATAAAGCAATGCTAATGCAGTAATAAAGTAGTAACAAAGAGCTAATAGAGCCGTAATGAAGCTGTAATCAGGCAGTAATGCAGTAATGAAGCTGTAATTAAGCAGCATTAAAGCAATACTAATGCAGTAATAAAGTAGTAACAAAAAGGTAATAGAGCAGTAATGAAGCTGTAATTAGGCAGTAATGCAGTGATAAATCAGTAATAAAGCTTTAATAAAGCAGCATTAAAGCAATACCAATGCAGTAATAAAGAAGTAACAAAGAGATAATAGAGCAGTAATGAAGCTGTAATAAGGCAGTAATGCAGTAATCAGTAATAAAGTTGTAACATAGAAGCAATAATGCAGTAATAAAGCTGTAATAAAGTAGTAACAAAGAGGTAATGAAGCTGTAATTAGGCAGTAATGCAATAATAAATCAGCAATAAAGCAATACTAATGCAGTATTAAAGTAGTAACAAAGAGGTAGCAAAGAGGTAATAGAGCAGTAATGAAGCTGTAATAAGGCAGTAATAAATCAGCAATAAAGCAATACTAATGCGGTAATAAAGTAGTAACAAAAAGGTAATCGAGCAGTAATGAAGCTGTAATTAGGCAGTAATCCAGTAATAAATCAGTAATAAAGCTGTAACAAAGCAGCAATAAAGCAGTACTAATGCAATAATAAAGCTGTAATAAAGTAGTAACAAAGAGGTAATAGAGCAGTGATAAAGCTGTAATTAGGCAGTAATGCAGCAATAAAGCATTAATAAAGCTGTAATTAAGCAGTAATAAAGTAATACTAAGGCTGTAATAAAGCGGTAATACCGCACTAAGTATTATATACATCATCTTTAAAACAAGTAAATGTTTTCTTTTCCAGGTCAAAGGCCGTCGTTGCTCCTCATACTCAGGAAGTTCAAGTCACAACATGGGACAGTGGTTCAAAATAAGCTCTCTGCAAAAGTTTTTCTCCTCTATGAGGTTTAAGAGAAACGGAGAGACACTGGCAGATCCCTTCGCCATAGACGAAGACGAGCCAGACACATTTCACATCTCCAGTGTCTCAGACTCCAGGCCGGGCCAGAAGGTCATTTCAAGTGAAGGCAAGGATAAACGCAGTCTGTCGGGGTCAGAAGAGGTGTGTTATGAGGCCCACAGTCCAGATGAGGCCGCTCTGATACACGCAGCAAAGGCTTATGGGTTCACCATGGTCGAACGCACTCCTCGTTATGTGACTGTCAAGCTGCCCAATGAAACGTTGCTGAAGTTTGAGGTGCTGGACGTCTTGACCTTCGACTCGACGCGGAGGAGGATGTCCATTATAGTACGTCATCCGCACACCAATGAAATCATCATGTACACTAAAGGAGCTGATTCAGCTGTTATGGAGAAACTGGGGAATGTTTTCTCAGGTGAGCATGAAATATTCAGTCAGATCAAATACATTAAGGCAACATACATGATTTAATAGTTTGAGGTTTCTACATCCTCAGAAATAAAGGCACAAAACCTGTGAGTGGGGCAGTACATTTTCAATAGTTACACTTTTGTACCTAACAGGTCCACATTAGTAGCTTAATGGTACACTTTTGTATCCTGAAGGGGTACAAACTCTCTTGTTCAAAACATATTTGAGTTTCTTTCTTCTGTTATATTTTGAGGAATGCTGGTTGCTGAGACCCACTGACTCTCATTGAAGGGAAAAAAAATGATGGAAGTCAATGGGTCCCATCAACCAAAATTTTTCAATCTTAACAGAGGAAAATGACAAGATATTTTTCATTTTTGGGTAAACTATCCCTTTTAAGATACAAATTACTACTACTACTAAAGTGTACAAATGTGTACCTCAGTGTACACATTTTTGAGTGTAATTATGTCTTTATTTGATAATAAATACAGTTAAACTGTCATTTTGTGAAATAATATTACATACAATACAAGTTTGTTTTATCCGAATATATTATAAAGTGTATTTTTGTGTTTTCAAAGCAGAATTTCTAGCATCATTACTTCAGTTTTCAGTGTCACATTATTCTTCAGAAATCATTTAATATGATTATTTGCTGCTTAATATTTTGGTAAAAACCATGATGCAGTGTTTTTTTGCTAAATCACTCATTTATTTTATATTGGCTCATTGCATTAACTACATTGCATTAATTTGACCACACTTTTTTAATGAATACATTTAACTTGCACATAAACCCCCTACAAATTTAAAGTGAAGTTATTTTTTAAATAAGTATTTAATTTTGTGAATTTTAAGTGTGAATAGCTTAATTATAGAAAATATTTGTAAATAATTTATCATTTACTTGAAATTAATATACTCATCATGGCAGATCTGAAAGTAAAGCAGTGTCCAGGCTCGTTCTGAAAACGTATCGCTATATACATTTCTGGAGAGCGCCAAATACGTCCCAGGAGCTACGTTTTTTCTGCAGTTTTTGTTTTCGCGAATCCACCAGAGGCCGCTGTTGCTTTCTGAGATCTCAAATTTTTCTCGCGAATGCCATTTATTCCTGCTGTTCTCACGTAAATCCACCAGAGGCCGCTGTCAACTGACTGACTGACCGACCATCAACTGAAATTGACCAATAGTGTCCCTAAACCCAATCGACAGTTTTAAAAAGCAATCCAAAGAAAAGCCCTCTCCTGATTTTTTACCACATTTTCATATCTTACCACATTCTCACCCTGTTATTTACTTGTTTATTTTATTTTATTGCTTCTGTTTTTGTCTTACCCGCTTTCTGGAACCGTTCTTTGCCAGACTCTAACCCCTTCGTCGTGGTAAACTCCTCGCTGCGTCTCAAGTCTGCTGATATACATGACGAGCTAACTGGTCAAACTGGTAACAGCAGGAAAGCCATCCGCACGGAGGTAAGCTGTCAGCTGGTAAGCGAAAAAAGGAACGGTGTCATACTGCCTCGTAGCTTTCATTTTAAAGACGAAATGCAGCCATACATAGCTCTGGCTACATAGTTCGTGATCTCCAGAAATGTATATAGGGCTACGTTTTTAGAATGAGCCTATGTTGCGTGTGTCATTTGTTTTCCACAAATATTTCACCAGTGGAGAGTGCAGCGAAGCGCATTGCTGTGAGAACTCAAAAAGACCTTGACATGTATGCCAGGGATGGATTACGAACACTGTGCTTTGCCAAAAAGGTAGAGTTTTGTAGAAATTTATACATTAAAACCAACTACATTTGAAAACTGCTGAACAGTCTTGCTGGATTATTCTCTGAAGGTTATCAGTGAACAGGAGTTCAAGGCCTGGTTTACTAGCAGACAAGAGGCTTTGTCAGCCATCGATGAGAAAGAAGAACGCCTCATGGAGACCGCAAACGACATTGAGAACAACCTCACTCTATTGGGTATAATCTGTGCTCCCTTTATTGACATTCTAATGCAGTTATCCTTTATGCTTTGAGTTATTGATTATTCTAGAAAAATTGGTAAACTAGTATGGGTTAATTCATTTGTTTAGTACAAAATAAAAAAATAAGTACTATTTGTTACATCATAACTTTAAAAAAATATATAGTAAGTTAAATGTTTTCAGGTAATTGCTTTCCACAAATGTTTTAATTATTCTAAATGTGTCTGAATGATTACCTCCCCAAAATGCACACATGCAGAAAAAAATAATCATAACTTAATATTAAACACTTGATATTAATAATTTGTAAAACACACAAAATATCAATTTACTGGGTTCATAATCAATAAAACACATTGTAAAAAATATCTGTAAATTACCAGTTTCACATATTTTGTGATTCATGTTTTTATTTTTCCTTTTTCACAGCTTATTTATGCTTTTGAATTGCATTATGGGACCTCAATCTTTTTTCTATATTTTATAACTTTTAACCTTGAAAAGTTCAAAAAAGTGACTTTTATTTGTATTTGTAGTAGTTTGAAGTGATATATCCTGGGTTGGTGTTGCATATTTAGGCCTGTCACAATAATCAATACATTGACTTATCGCACAACACATGGACAATCATTTTTGGTCATGCAATATGTATTGCCCAAACCAATTCTAGCATCTTTTTAGCTGATTGCACAACCTCTCTATCTCTATTGGAGATCAGTGTCAGTAAGGTTAAAAAAAACACTATAGTTTTTACTATAAAGTACTATAGCATATTTTCATGTGGGTACTGTATCTGACAACTGAAATTATATCTGGTAGCACATATCGCAGCCTTGATTACTTTTTCTTTGCACTTTTTTGTTAACATTTATTATTATTTGTTTGTTTAGGATATACGTTTTCACATTCTATTCCAATGCCTAGTTATTAAATTGTTAAAATTACTATGAATAAATAAAATATTCTTAAGAATAAAATCTGATGTGTTCATTGGGAGATTGTACTTGCATTATGATGCTTATTTTATTGTTATTCTGGCATTATAAAATGAGCAGCATAAAATGGTCTTAAAATGACCATTATATTGTTTATCGCATTATATTTTGTTGCGATATATTGTACAACAAAAAATAAATATTGTGACAAGTCTATGCTTATTACAAAACAAACACCTCTGTTATAAATTGCAGTACATTTTCTTTTATTTTACAGACTTATTTATACATCATTACTTATATTATTTAAAACTACAAAAATGTCAATAAAAGTCAGTTTGTTAAACTAGAGTTTTTATTTTTTTTTATTTTCAACACCAAAAGTAGACAGAGCAGAGATCTAGGTCCTATAATGCAATTCACAACTGTAAGTAAACGGAGAGCACTTCACAAAATATGTAAACTGTTTATTAACAGGTATATTTTAGTGCAACTTTCAAAGTCAGTCTTATAGTAAGCATCTTCACAGTTTGGTGACATGATCTAACTTGTGTGCCCACAGGGGCCACTGGCATTGAAGATCGGCTCCAAGAAAGCGTCCCAGAAACAATCCAGGCTCTGAGAAGGGCTGGCATGCAGGTTTGGGTACTGACAGGAGACAAACCCGAGACGGCTGTCAACATCGCTTACTCCTGCAAGCTGCTGGACCATGAAGACCTGGTGTTCACTTTTACCACAAACAAGAAGGTATCTGATCTGGCTGATTCAATGCCAGCTAACTAATGCTTTTACAATGTTGTTCTTTACAATGACTTGACTACTGTTCAACACTTGACGACTGTACAGTCAACCAGCTTCATCAGAAGAATTATTTAACATATAGCTATAAAAAAGTACCCCACAATGCTTTTCGGATGTTACCTTCATATAGCGTAAAGTGCATAAATAAATGCAGTTATTTGCACAGAAATTATGTTAAAATATATAATGCTTGAAATATATAAATCATAATGATATATCCTCTAAAACATTCATTATATTTGGAGAAAAATATTATTTTTTCCCATTTTACTATTTTATTTCATAAAAAAATTGAGAGTTGTGAACAAACAAATTATTGCGGCGTATACTTAACAAAGGAAAAAAAAACTTTTTTTAATGATTTAAGTATATTTGCAATGGCATGGTAATAGACCTACCCTTTTTATATAAAATAGTATGATTTCTTCCTCGTTCTGTGATACGAAATGTAATAAAGCTGTAACAAAGCTGTACAAAGCAGTAATAATGCAGTAATAAAGCAATATGAATGCAGTTAATAGTATTGTAATAGAGCAGTGTAATAGAGCAGTATTAAAGCTGTAATAAAGCAATATTAATAAATTAATAAAGGCATAATAATGTAATAATAAAGTTGTAATAAAGTAGTAACAAAGCTGTAATAGAGCAGTAATAAAGCTGTAATAATGCTATAATGAAGCTGTATCAATGCAGTATTAAAGCAGTAATAATGCTGTTATAAAGCAATACTAATGTGGTGATTGAGCTGTGATAAAGCTGTAATAAAGCAGCAATAATGCAGTAATAAAGCTGTAATAATGTTGTATTAAAGCTGTCATAATGCAGTAATAATGATGTAATAAAAGCAATACTAATGCTGTAATAAAGCAGTAATAATGTGGTTATGAAGTAGTAACAAAGCTGCAATAAAGCAGTATAATGCTGTAATAATGCTGTAATAATGTGGTAATGAAGTAGTAACCAAGCTGTAATAAAGCAATACTAATGCTGTAATAATGTAGTAAAAATAATGTAACAAAGCAATATTAGTGAAGTAATAAAACTGTAATAATGTAATAAAAAAGCTGTAAGAGCAGTAATAAAAGCTGTAATAATGCAATAATGACGCAGTAATATTGCAGTAATAATGATGTAATACAAGCAATACTAATGCAGTACTAATGCTGTAATTAAGCAGTAATAAAGCAGTAACAAAGTTATAATAAAGCAGTAATAACAATGTAATAAAGTAGTAACAAAGCTGTAATAAAGTAGTAACAAGGCTGTAATAAAGCACTAATAATGTAATAATTATGTAATGAAGCAATATTAGTGAAATATTAAAGCAATAATAATGCGGTCATAAAGTAGTAACAAAGCTGTAATAGAGCAGTAATAAAACTGTAATAATGCAGTTATGATGCAGTAATGATGTTTAAAAGCAATACTAATGATGTAATAAAGCTGTATAAAAGTAGTAACAAAGCTGTAATAGAGCAGTAGTAAAGCTGTAATATTGCAGTTATGATGCAGTAATGATGTAAAAAGCAATACTAATGATGTCATAAAGCTGTAATAAAGTAGTAATAAAGCTGTAATAAAGTAGTAACAAAGCTGTAATAATGCAGTTTTTGATGCAGTAATAATGCTGTAATAAAATAGTAACAAAGCTGTAATAGAGCAGTAATAAAGCTGTGATAATGCAGTTATGATGCAGTAATAATGCTGTCACAAAGTAGTAACAAAGCTGTAATAGAGCAGTAATAAAGCTGTAATAATGCCGTTATGATGCAGTTATGATGTATAAAAGCAATACTAATGCTGTAATAAAGCTATAATAAAGTAGTAACAGAGCTGTAAAAATGCAGTCACAAAGTAGTAACAAAGCTGTAATGAAGTAGTAATAAAGCTGTAATAATGCAGTTATTATGCAGTAATGATGTATAAAAGCAATACTAATGCTGGAATAAAGCTATAATAAAGTAGTAACAAAGCTGTAATAATGCAGTAACAAAGCTGTAATAGAGCAGTAATAGTGCAGTTAAGATGCAGTAATAATGCTGTAATAAAGTAGTAACAAAGCTGTAATAGAGCAGTAATAAAGCTGTAATAATGCAGTTATGATGCAGTAATAATGATATAATAAAAGCAATACTAATGCTGTAATAAAGCTGTAATAATGGTGTAACAAAGTAGAAACAAAGCTGCAATAGAGCAGTGATAAAGCTGTAATAATGCAGTTATGATGCAGTAATAATGATGTAATAAAAGCAATACTATTGCTGAAATAAAGCTGTAATAATGGTGTAATTAAATAGTAACAAAGCTGTAATAAAGCAGTAATAAAGTAGTAACAAAGCTGTTATAAAGTAGCAATAAAGCTGTAATAAAGTAGTAACAAAGCTGTAATAAAGCAGCAATAAAGCTGTAATAATGCAGTAATAAAGCTGTAATTATGCAGTAATAAAGCTGTAATAATGCAGTAACAATGCAATAATAAAGCTGTAATAATGCAGTAATAAAGCTGTAATAATGCAGTAATAACGCTGTAGTAATGCAGTTATGATGCAGTTATGATGTATAAAAGCAATACTAATGCTGTAATAAAGCTATAATAAAGTAGTATCAAAGCTGTAATAATGCAGTTATGATGCAGTAATAATGCTGTCACAAAGTAGTAACAAAGCTGTAATAGAGCAGTAATAAAGCTGTGATAATGCAGTTATTATGCAGTAATAATGCTGTCTCAAAGTAGTAACAAAGCTGTAATAGAGCAGTAATAAAGCTGTGATAATGCAGTTATGATGCAGTAATGATGTATAAAAGCAATACTAATGCTGGAATAAAGCTATAATAAAGTAGTAACAAAGCTGTAATAATGCAGTTATGATGCAGTAACAAAGCTGTAATGGAGCAGTAATAAAGCTGTAATAATACAGTTATGATGCAGTAATAATGCTGTAATAAAGTAGTAACAAAGCTGTAATAGAGCAGTAATAAAGCTGTAATAATGCAGTTATGATGCAGTAATAATGATATAATAAAAGCAATACTAATGCTGTAATAAAGCTGTAATAATGGTGTAAGTAGAAACAAAGCTGCAATAGAGCAGTGATAAAGCTGTAATAATGCAGTTATGATGCAGTAATAATGATGTAATAAAAGCAATACTATTGCTGCAATAAAGCTGTAATAATGGTGTAATAAAGTAGTAACAAAGCTGTAATAAAGTAGTAACAAAGCTGTTATAAAGTAGCAATAAAGCTGTAATAAAGTAGTAACAAATCTGTAATAAAGCAGCAATAAAGCTGTAATAATGCAGTAATAAAGCTGTAATTATGCAGTAATAAAGCTGTAATAATGCAGTAACAATGCAATAATAAAGCTGTAATAATGCAGTAATAAAGCTGTAATAATGCAGAAATAACGCTGTAGTAATGCAGTTATGATGTATAAAAGCAATACTAATGCTGTAATAAAGCTATAATAAAGTAGTATCAAAGCTGTAATAATGCAGTTATGATGCAGTAATAATGCTGTCACAAAGTAGTAACAAAGCTGTAATAGAGCAGTATTAAAGCTGTGATAATGCAGTTATTATGCAGTAATAATGATGTCACAAAGTAGTAACAAAGCTGTAATAGAGCAGTAATAAAGCTGTGATAATGCAGTTATGATGCAGTAATAATGATGTCACAAAGTAGTAACAAAGCTGTAATAGAGCAGTAATAAAGCTGTGATAATGCAGTTATGATGCAGTAATAATGATGTCACAAAGTAGTAACAAAGCTGTAATAGAGCAGTAATAAAGCTGTGATAATGCAGTTATGATGCAGTAATAATGATGTCACAAAGTAGTAACAAAGCTGTAATAGAGCAGTAATAAAACTGTAATAATGCAGTTATTATGCAGTAATGATGTATAAAAGCAATACTAATGCTGTAATAGAGCTATAATAAAGTAGTAACAAAGCTGTAATAATGCAGTTATGATGCAGTAACAAAGCTGTAATAGAGCAGTAATAAAGCTGTAATAATGCAGTAATAATGATATAATCAAAGCAATACTAATGCTGTAATAAAGCTGTAATAATGGTGTAATAAAGTAGAAACAAAGCTGCAGTAGAGCAGTAATAAAGCTGTAATAATGCAGTTATGATGCAGTTATGATGTATAAAAGCAATACTAATGCTGTAATAAAGCTGTAATAATGGTGTAATAAAGTAGAAACAAAGCTGCAGTAGAGCAGTAATAAAGCTGTAATAATGCAGTTATGATGCAGTTATGATGTATAAAAGCAATACTAATGCTGTAATAAAGCTATAATTAAGTAGTAACAGAGCTGTAAAAATGCAGTTATGATGCAGTAAAAATGCTGTCACAAAGTAGTAACAAAGCTGTAATGAAGTAGTAATAAAGCTGTAATAATGCAGTTATTATGCAGTAATGATGTATAAAAGCAATACTAATGCCGGAATAAAGCTATAATAAAGTAGTAACAAAGCTGTAATAATGCAGTAACAAAGCTGTAATAGAGCAGTAATAATGCAGTTAAGATGCAGTAATAATGCTGTAATAAAGTAGTAACAAAGCTGTAATAGAGCAGTAATAAAGCTATAATAATGCAGTTATGATGCAGTAATAATGATATAATAAAAGCAATACTAATGCTGTAATAAAGCTGTAATAATGGTGTAACAAAGTAGAAACAAAGCTGCAATAGAGCAGTGATAAAGCTGTAATAATGCAGTTATGATGCAGTAATAATGATGTAATAAAAGCAATACTATTGCTGCAATAAAGCTGTAATAATGGTGTAATTAAGTAGTAACAAAGCTGTAATAAAGCAGTAATAAAGTAGTAACAAAGCTGTTATAAAGTAGCAATAAAGCTGTAATAAAGTAGTAACAAAGCTGTAATAAAGCAGCAATAAAGCTGTAATAATGCAGTAATAAAGCTGTAATAATGCAGTAATAAAGCTGTAATAATGCAGTAATAATGATATAATCAAAGCAATACTAATGCTGTAATAAAGCTATAATAAAGTAGTAACAAAGCTGTAATAATGCAGTAACAAAGCTGTAATAGAGCAGTAATAATGCAGTTATGATGCAGTAATAATGCTGTAATAAAGTAGTAACAAAGCTGTAATAGAGCAGTAATAAAGCTGTAATAATGCAGTTATGATGCAGTAATAATGATATAATAAAAGCAATACTAATGCTGTAATAAAGCTGTAATAATGGTGTAACAAAGTAGAAACAAAGCTGCAATAGAGCAGTGATAAAGCTGTAATAATGCAGTTATGATGCAGTAATAATGATGTAATAAAAGCAATACTATTGCTGCAATAAAGCTGTAATAATGGTGTAATAAAGTAGTAACAAAGCTGTAATAAAGCAGTAATAAAGTAGTAACAAAGCTGTTATAAAGTAGCAATAAAGCTGTAATAAAGTAGTAACAAAGCTGTAATAAAGCAGCAATAAAGCTGTAATAATGCAGTAATAAAGCTGTAATTATGCAGTAATAAAGCTGTAATAATGCAGTAACAATGCAATAATAAAGCTGTAATAATGCAGTAATAAAGCTGTAATAATGCAGTAATAACGCTGTAGTAATGCAGTTATGATGCAGTTATGATGTATAAAAGCAATACTAATGCTGTAATAAAGCTATAATAAAGTAGTATCAAAGCTGTAATAATGCAGTTATGATGCAGTAATAATGCTGTCACAAAGTAGTAACAAAGCTGTAATAGAGCAGTAATAAAGCTGTGATAATGCAGTTATTATGCAGTAATAATGCTGTCACAAAGTAGTAACAAAGCTGTAATAGAGCAGTAATAAAGCTGTGATAATGCAGTTATGATGCAGTAATGATGTATAAAAGCAATACTAATGCTGGAATAAAGCTATAATAAAGTAGTAACAAAGCTTTAATAGAGCAGTAATAAAGCTGTGATAATGCAGTTATGATGCAGTAATGATGTATAAAAGCAATACTAATGCTGGAATAAAGCTATAATAAAGTAGTAACAAAGCTGTAATAATGCAGTTATGATGCAGTAACAAAGCTGTAATGGAGCAGTAATAAAGCTGTAATAATGCAGTTATGATGCAGTAATAATGCTGTAATAAAGTAGTAACAAAGCTGTAATATAGCAGTAATAAAGCTGTAATAATGCAGTTATGATGCAGTAATAATGATATAATAAAAGCAATACTAATGCTGTAATAAAGCTGTAATAATGGTGTAAGTAGAAACAAAGCTGCAATAGAGCAGTGATAAAGCTGTAATAATGCAGTTATGATGCAGTAATAATGATGTAATAAAAGCAATACTATTGCTGCAATAAAGCTGTAATAATGGTGCAATAAAGTAGTAACAAAGCTGTAATAAAGTAGTAACAAAGCTGTTATAAAGTAGCAATAAAGCTGTAATAATGCAGTAATAAAGCTGTAATTATGCAGTAATAAAGCTGTAATAATGCAGTAACAATGCAATAATAAAGCTGTAATAATGCAGTAATAAAGCTGTAATAATGCAGAAATAACGCTGTAGTAATGCAGTTATGATGTATAAAAGCAATACTAATGCTGTAATAAAGCTATAATAAAGTAGTATCAAAGCTGTAATAATGCAGTTATGATGCAGTAATAATGCTGTCACAAAGTAGTAACAAAGCTGTAATAGAGCAGTAATAAAGCTGTGATAATGCAGTTATGATGCAGTAATGATGTCACAAAGTAGTAACAAAGCTGTAATAGAGCAGTAATAAAGCTGTGATAATGCAGTTATGATGCAGTAATAATGATGTCACAAAGTAGTAACAAAGCTGTAATAGAGCAGTAATAAAGCTGTGATAATGCAGTTATGATGCAGTAATAATGATGTCACAAAGTAGTAACAAAGCTGTAATAGAGCAGTAATAAAACTGTAATAATGCAGTTATGATGCAGTAATGATGTATAAAAGCAATACTAATGCTGTAATAGAGCTATAATAAAGTAGTAACAAAGCTGTAATAATGCAGTTATGATGCAGTAACAAAGCTGTAATAGAGCAGTAATAAAGCTGTAATAATGCAGTAATAATGATATAATCAAAGCAATACTAATGCTGTAATAAAGCTGTAATAATGGTGTAATAAAGTAGAAACAAAGCTGCAGTAGAGCAGTAATAAAGCTGTAATAATGCAGTTATGATGCAGTAATAATGATGTAACAAAAGCAATACTATTGCTGCAATAAAGCTGTAATAATAATGTAATAAAGTAGTAACAAAGCTGTAATAAAGCAGCAATAAAGCTGTAATAAAGTTGTAATAAAGCAGCAATAAAGCTCTAATAATGCAGTAATAAAGCTGTAATAATGCAGTAATAAAGCTGTAATAATGCAGTAATAATGCAATAATGTATCTGAGGCTCAGATGTGGGGGTGACCAGACATCCTGTTTTTCAGTCCCATATTTCAGCTTTATTTCTAGCATCCTTTAAATAAAACATATTTGTCCCATATTTAAATTGTCCTAAAAATTCTGTACTGCTGAGCGCTAGTAGCAGTCTTCTGTTACGTGAAAATAGCATAATCAGTGGGAGCTAAACATGTCGTAGTATATATTGAAGAACAAAATAGTTGACTAATTGATCTGTGAAAACACATGGTCAAAGAAGTGACAATAGGTTATTGGTGGCTCGATTCTTGTATGTATGTAAATTTTGCTGTGTGTGCAAGATTTGTTGGTTATAATGTGAAGTAAATCCAAAATAAAGTGTTAGCAAACACCTAAGCAACAACAACACTACCATATACTCCAGGAGATTCTTTTGGCTGAAAATGTTGTCGTGTGAACAGCCTCTTAGAAACTACAATTCAGATCTGGTAATGAGCATTTGGCTTGCAAGACATGCTGTAAACACTAGACCAATCACAACGGACTGGAAGATCTGACCAATTACAGCACAGTAGGCTCTCAGAAAAGTGACCAGGTTTAGAGACCAGGTCCTTGAACAACAAAAAAAGAGCTGATGCTGCAATGTATATTATTACATTTCAGGTTTTTTGACCTTGAATTAAGTTAGACCTATTTCAGGAGACCTCCAAAACAAAATTAGGAACCTTTAATTATACAATAATAGGGGTACTTTAACATACGTTAACCGGGTCATTTAACAGGATTAATCAGGTCATTAAGAGTAGCTGAGCATTTTTCATATGTTGCAAGTGTTTTTAAAACAGTGAAGCGGCACAAAAGGAAAAGGGTTAATTGGTTTATCTGGGACAACAGAGGCTTCAGTGTTACACGGCTTCATCCCCTCAAGAGTGAAGTTCTGCTTAGCGTGTTCAAACACATAAATGCGCTTGCAACAATTTGTCAGATATGCTGTTTTTCATTTCATGTCTGCCTGAGTCTGTGTTTAAGAGAGCTGAGAAAAAGTGCATTCACCATTTTGAATGGCTCATATTGCTGCTCTGTAATCCCATTTTCACACTTCTGAGGAGGGCAGGAAACCGTTCTAGTTTCATTTCAAGATTAAATCCCTTCCTAAAGACTCACACATATTGTTTTACGCACATTTTATGAAATCGCATCATCGTATGCATCTAAAACCTTCACTTTTTTGTTGCCCTAGTAGTTTTTTTGTTTTTACCTAAGGTACAAGATTATTTGTCATCTTAGTTCATCCCTCAAATGGAAATCTGTTTGGAAATGAGGGACTCATAAGCCATTTATGTAACATGAAAAGTTAATTTAGACATAACCCAGATATATTCTGAAAGCAGTCATGTTAAAACATACAGAAGTGAAGTGCAGGGTGGATGCGGCTTCGTGACATGGCATGTCTCAGTTCATGAATATTAATGAGGTTGTGCTGTCATTGCTACACTTAGGTAATGTTGTGTAAGATAAGATTTGAAATGCTGACAACTTGACGTGACGTCACGCAAACGTGTGCCACAAGGCACCTGCGATAAGGAGGGAAGCAGTTAATCTTCAGAAAAAAAAACTGAAAACATGAAGGGAAATCTCTTGCTGACATCACGGCGAGACACTTTGTTCTTGTCTACAATTTTAGTCCATTATCTTTAAAATCATTTAGATTGAAAAATGGATGAAAAAATAATAAATTAAATAGTAGGTACACTAAAAGGTTTGGAGTCAGTACAATTTTTTTTTCATGAAATGTATTACTTTTATTCAACAAAGATGCATTGCTGTAAAAGTGACCGCAAAGACTTACTATTTATTTTGAAATAAATGCTGTTCTTTGAAATTTTCATTAAAACATGATCATGTGACACTGACAACTGTAGTAATATCAGAAAATTCAGCTTTAATCACTGTAATAAATAACATTTAATTGTAAACACTGTAAAACACCAATTATTAAAATGTTGGAAAAGCAAAAATATATTAGTTGAACTGATATTCCTGCTTGGACTTAGCTGAGAAAACAGCATATAATTTTGGTTAAATTATACTTGCAATACGTTTCAAGAGTTCACACTTAGCTGATGATTGATTATAAAGCTTGTTTGGCATGCTGTCCCGGGAGAGAGCCCTTAGCTCATAAGATCCTCAAGCTCGGGGCTCCCTCCCGTTTGCAAGGCGAGACGGGAGTTTGAGCTCAGGTAGATCTCGAGAACTCCCCTGCTGTAGTAGCTAATGAACAGATAGTGATTGCTCTTAAGAGATGACTACTTACTTGGTGCATGCCAATAGTGCCGATTTGGATTTAGTCAATTATTTGTTACATGTTTTTGGACGGTTGGATGAAACCGGGGGACCCGGGGGAAACCCACGTGAGCACGAGGAGATCATGTGAACTCCGCACAGAAACGTCAGCTGGCTTGGTAAGGACTAGAACCAGTGACGTTCTTGCTGTGAGGCAACAGTGCTAACCACTGGGCCGCCATGCCGCACATCTAGGAAAGGAGGAGGAGTAGGGGTGGAAAGGGGGATTCTTCAAAATGAAGATGACTGTGGTAAGTGCTTAGGTTATTTATGGTGACTTAGGACTTAATCGTCTGATTAGTGAATCGTAAATTAGCTAATGCAAGACCAGCCGTGATCAATCATAAGCATGTGATCCTCTCAAAATTAGTTTATAAATAAACTTCACTAAGTGAAGATTTATTTTCAAATCGATTCTAGAGATTCTAAATGTTGACTGGATTTAAATAATACATCTTATAAACCAGTTGGAATCAAATTTGGGCCAACTTAAAATTAACAATACAAATATTCAAGACAATTGAATGAAATTTATCAAATGAGAATTAAACAGAAAGCTCATGTTAATATTGAAGATTTTTTCCATCCTTTACATATACAATTTCAGCTTTTGCCTTCAAAAAGGGAAAGGAAAAATATGTATCAAATGTCATTTGTGGCAACTGCCATTAGAATTTTAAACAGTGGGATTTGAGTATGAGTAAGGTTAATTGTGTTATGTTTTTAATGTGGCATATGTAATGTTGAATGTATTGTTTTGTGGGTTTTTACATGACGTGTTGATGTTGAATTTAACTACTGTATGTGGGGAAGCCAAAGACAAATTTCAACTTGTGGATAATAAAGAAAGTCAAAGTCAGAAGAATAGAGGAATTAAAAATTAATAATTCGTTGCTTGGAAATTTTGCAGTGTCAAAACAATATTATTTTATTGGTTGATTGGTTGTATTTTTGACTAATTAATATGGTAAGCATACAGTAAACATGATCAAAAATTGCCAAAATCAAACTTTTGAACAGCAATAAATATCATACATTTGATACTTCAGATTTTTTTTGACAGAGTTCTTGTTATGTTGCAGTCTGTGTGTAAAATGCGATTAGAAGACACACTGAGCGAGGTGCGACGAACCCGGGGCGGACTTGGTTTGGACCCCCAGTTCAGGGGATGTAATTCAGCAATCACTGACCCACTGATGGAGCCCAGTATCGGGCTGGTGATTGATGGGCCAACTCTGAACATGGCCCTGTCGGAGGACCTGGTGGAGCAGTTTGTGGAGCTCTGCAAATACTGCCGTGCGGTGCTCTGCTGTCGAGTGACGCCGCTGCAGAAGAGCAGCGTGGTCAAAGTCATCCGGCAGAAACTAAGGGTCATGACCCTCGCTGTAGGTAATGAAACCTATGATTGGAGGTGAAGGAGTTTCTGAAATCATTTATAAGATTACTTTTTGTGAAGTACATTGTTTTTTTCTGTTGTGATACATTATGTGATATATTATCGCTTTAGGGGACGGCGCCAATGATGTAAACATGATTCAAGCTGCAGACGTTGGAATCGGAGTTTCTGGACAAGAAGGGATGCAGGTTTGTATTATTGTGTTTTTTAGTCATTTTTAAGGTAAAGGCACTGCAATTATGTCTTCAGTCAGGAGTGTTTTCAAATGGGCTCTCTAGAATTTAGAAACCTTTTTTTTTTTGCATTGGCCGCTAGGTGAACTCCAGACAGCCATTTATTGCTAATGTTTGCACAAATAATGTACAAGAGGCTGAACATGTTTCAAGGCCTTGATACACTCAATACACGCAATACAAAAAGTAAGTTCTTTATTATTTGATAAGAAGTAAAAAAAAAAAAAAGTTAGAAATACTTTTGCAGCCTATAGTGATATAGAATGCATATTAGATTAATATGTTAATAGTATGTGCTATGCTTTCTCATTTAAATAACATAATTAAACACAGCAATGTAAATGGTAAGAAAGCAACAGTTAAGAATATGTGTAGTTCACAGATTACACAAATATGGCTACATATAGTTTTAGTTACAGTATTTTGTAAGCCAGACTGCAGTTACAGTACTTAAATTAAAATATATCTCTTTCTGATTAGCCCTAACATTGTAAGCATTTGTTTCATGTGTGAGAACAAAAATAAGTGTCTCTAGAGCATGTGTAAACATCACATCCTTTTATTTTTGTTCAAATTTATTGCTAAAACTGCTAGTTTGTGCTGATTTGCTCTGTAGTATGAGGAGATAACATCCTTGCTTTCAGAACATGCTGCTCAACTCCTTGTCAAGGCTCTTGTCCTGTCCAGGATGGACTATTGCAATGCCCTGTTGGTCTCTCAACCAACACTATCAAGCCTTTGTAGCAGATTCAGAATGCAGCAGTGAGACTGGTCTTTAATGAACCTAAAGGCGTGCATACCATGCCTTTTTTTTATCAGTCTACACTTGCTGCCAATTGCTTATCACGTCAAAGGCACTGTCATTCACCTAAAAAACAACTGCTTGCTCTGGATCCATCTACTTGAGCATACTACTTCAGGTTTATGTGCCTGGCAGGACTTTGCTTCAGAACATTGCTTTGTGGTTCCATCCCAAAGGGCAACAAAATCAATCATAAGACCTTCACCTTTTTTTAAGAAACACAAGATGCATCGGTTTCATCAATACTCCATCATTTAATTGTTCAACGATACACTCCCTATTTATTTTGTACCATGCACTTTTTTTTTAAAAAATGAGCCATGTTTCTGGAAAACACTGTGCAATGCTGAGTGTGCTTTTTGTGCTGTATGTGTGTGTGTGTGTGTGTGTGTGTGTGTGTGTGTGTGTGTGTGTGTGTGTGTGTGTGTGTCATGCCAACACTCACTTTTTCCCCAGGAGTATCCTGTAATTCAGACCCATCTCCCGCCACTCTCCCGTTTTGTTATTTCTTCCGGAAAACTCCTGTAATTTCACCCCGCCCCTGCCCCCTACAGTCTGTAACAACACCAACTGTGGCATAGTATCCTATCGCAGTGGCCAGCCGAAACCCTCTCCATAGTACAGTTACTAACACCACAGTACACCTACTAACCCAGTTCTCAGCTGTGTTATTCAGACAAACACACACCACCACCCCCAATTTATTAGCATCTGCAAAATAAATTAATGTGTATTTAAAAGTTGTGTACAGGCTTTCACAGACAGTCTTTTTATTTTTTATTTTTTTTTTTTACACATGAACTCTTTAAATCTTTATAAAAACATAAATTGCATATTCCCCCATCCCTATTGTGACATATTTGAGTCAAACAGAAAATACAATAGATTTAAATGCAGTAGATTTAAAGGGGACCTATTATGCAAAAAAAAAAAAAAAAAAAAAAAAAAAATATATATATATATATATATATATATATATATATATATATATATATATATATATATATATATATATATATATATATATATATATATATATATATATATATATAGGGGTTTTAGCACCGTTGTATGGCAAGAGTGTGTAAATATAGACAGCCTCTAATAGTAAAAATGTATTCATTCTATTTTAAATAATTACACTTTATAAAAACAGACTGAAGAAAACTTTGATTGACATTCTCCCTTTGCACATGTCACGCTGGTATACAAAGAAGTCAGAGATGGTTATCTTTTCATAGTTTATTCAACGTAAATCACAAGAGGATATCACACAGTGCAGGGCAATGGAAGATCATCCGAGGAACATCTCACAAGTCTTCGCCTGGTAAACCTGGCGACAGTCAAGAATGGGTTAACAACCCTAACACCTCCGTTGGTGGTAGTGTGCACAAAGTGCATGTAGGTGAATACAGATCTTCGGATAAGGTAGGATAATAAAGACACTTCCCTTTATCAGTGCGATGGTTACGAAGACTCAGAAGGAACATCCATGGAAGAAGAGAAGACGAGGGAGCTTGGGTGAAGACAACCATGAGACTTCAATACCGGACAATGAGTGAACGGAGGAGGTGAGTATTTATAGTGTCCGGGCTAATGATGAACAGGTGCAGATGGTTAGTAGTCAGGGGAAGGTTCTCGTGATTGGATGGGACTGGTGTGAGATGGTGAGACTGGATTGGGTGAGTGGGAACGAGCCGGGGATGTTACAGTACCCCCCCCTCCACGGGTGACTCCTGGCACCCTAGATCGACGGCGGGGACGGCCACGTCCTCGTGGAGCTGGACGACCGGGATGTCTCTGGTGGAATTCTTCGAGGAGAGATGGATCTAAGATGTCATCACGAGGGATCCAGGATCTCTCCTCGGGGCCAAAGCCCTCCCAGTCTACGAGGTACTGGAGCCGACCGTCCCGCCGCCAGGAGTTGAGGATTTCCTTGACCTGATAGATGTTATCGCTGATGACTTCCGTTTGGTCGGGAGGGGGGGGTGGTTCAGGTTCTGCAGAAGGAGGAGAAACAGGGTTAGTGTAGGGTTTGAGGAGGGAGACATGAAAGGATGATGAAATGCGGTACTGTGATGGAAGGTTGAGACGGTAGGTGACAGGATTGATCTGGGAGTGGATGGCGAATGGTCCCAGGTAGCGGGGACTCAGCTTTCTGCAGGGCAGCCGGAGGCGGATGTCTCGGGTAGAGAGCCATACCTTATCTCCTGGTTGGTATATGGGATTAGGTAGATGGTGACGGTTGGCTTGATCGGTGTACCTCCGGACTGCCCGCTGAAGATGGACGTGAGCTGAGTCCCAGACCCTCTCGCTCTCCTGGAACCAGTGATCAACCGCGGGCACTTCTGATGCTTCCCCATTCCAGGGAAACAAGGATGGTTGGTAGCCTAGGACACATTGAAAAGGGGTTAGTCCGGTTGAGGATTGACGAAGAGAATTTTGTGCATACTCAGCCCACGGAAGATACTGGCTCCAGGTGTTTTGGTGGTTATTGCAATAAGAGCGTAAGAACCGGGAAATCTCTTGGATTTTACGCTCGGTCTGACCATTGGTTTGAGGATGATAGCCAGAAGACAGACTGATGGTGGTACCCAGAAGGTGAAAGAACGCCCGCCAGACCCTGGAGATGAACTGCGGACCCCTGTCCGACACGATGTCTTCGGGGAGACCATAGTTCCTGAAGACGTGATGGAACAGGGCCTCAGCTGTTTCAAGGGCTGTGGGAAGACCTTTGAGAGGTATTAATTTGCAGGATTTGGAAAACCGATCTACAACCACTAAAATAGTGGTGTATCCTTGAGAGGGGGGTAGATCGGTGGCAAAATCAACACCAAGGTGTGTCCAGGGTCGGCGGGGAATGGGCAACGGCTGCAGTTTTCCCTCAGGTAGATGGCGTGGAGTGGTAGTGATGGCACAGACTGAGCAACCCTTAACGTACTGGGTGACATCGTGGGCCATTTTAGGCCACCAATACCTTTCTCTGAGGAGCGAGAGGGTTCGCCTGCTGCCTGGGTGTCCTGAGCCGAGGGAGGTGTGTGTACTATCCAGGAGCGGTATGCGGTATCTTGTGGGTACATAGCACAGGCCTGGAGGAAGGCCAGGGGGAGCTGGTTCCTCTAAGGTGGCTAGACAAATATCCTCATCTATTTGCCACAGAATAGGAGCCACAAAGATCGAAGGAGGAAGAATGGATTCCGAGGAGTCGTTACGAGGATCAGGTGAATGCAGTCTTGATAGAGCATCTGCTTTGACGTTTTTGTGACCAGGTCGATAGGTAATGTTGAAACTAAACCGGGCGAAGAAGAGAGACCAGCGAGCTTGGCGAGCATTCAGGCGTTTGGCATCTCGTATGTACTGGAGATTTTTGTGGTCAGTGATGACAGTGAAGGGATGTTGGGCTCCTTCAAGCCAGTGACGCCACTCTTCAAGTGCCAACTTGATGGCTAACAACTCACGGTCACCGATTCCGTAATTTTGTTCTGCTGATGTTAACTTCCTGGAATAGTACGCACAAGGATGGAGGGCTTTGGGTTCACCAGACCATTGGGAAAGTATAGCGCCTATTCCAGTGTCTGCGGCGTCTACCTCAACGATGAACGGGAGGTTGGGGATTAGGATGACGTAAGATGGGTGCTGTGGTGAACTTCAACTTGAGCTGGTCAAAGGCACGGTACGTCTCAGGGGTCCAGGTTAGTACTCGTTTTCCTCCTTTGAGCAGGGAAGTGAGTGGAGATGACAGGACACTGTAGTTCTTAATAAACCGCCGATAGAAATTGGCGAATCCCAGAAAACGCTGGAGTTCTTTAATGGTTTTCGGGTATTCCCATTTTGACACAGCATCCACTTTGCACTGCTCCATACTCACTCCTTGTGGGGTGATGACATACCCTAGGAAGGATATCGTGGTTAGATGGAACTCACACTTTTCTGGTTTGAGGAATAAATGATTATGTCGTAAACGTTGTAGTACTTGTTTCACATGGCCCTGATGCTCTTCTAGATTACGGGAATAAATAAGGATATCATCAATATAGACAATGGTGAAACGATGAAGAAAGTCTCTGAAGATCTCGTTCATGAAGCTTTGAAAGATGGATGGGCTATTTGCTAGTCCGTAGGGCATAACGAGGTACTCATAGTGGCCGGAGGGGGTAACAAAGGCCGTTTTCCACTCGTCCCCCTGGCGGATGCGGATGAGATTGTAAGCACTACGAAGGTCTAGTTTGCTGAACACTTTGGCTTCTCTTAGTTCTTCCAGGGCAGCTGGGACTAGAGGTAAAGGGTAAGCAAACTTGATGGTGGCGGCATTCAATACTCTATAATCGATGCATGGTCTTAGTCCTCCATCTTTTTTAGCAACGAAAAAGAAGCTGGATGCGGCAGGAGATGTAGATGGTCTGATGAACCCGTGCTGGAGAGCTTCACTGATGTAATTGTGCATCGCCTCGTGCTCAGGACGGGATAGAGGATAAATCCTTCCGTGTGGTAACTTGGCGTCGGGCAGCAGGTCGATGCAGCAATCCCAGGACCGATGAGGGGGTAATTGGGTGGCTCGTTCCTTGCTGAAGACGTCCGAGTATTCGTGATATACCGATGGAATGGGATGGCTGGAGGGATGAGTGGCTTGTGTTCTGCAGAGGCAATGAAGAGGAATGACCAGTAGAGGGGGTAATATGACCATTGATTCTGCACTTGGATCCCCATTCGAGGATATCTCCAGTTTCCCAGTTAATGCTAGGTTGGTGCTGAATAAGCCATGGTCGTCCCAAGATGACATCCACATTTGCACGAGGAAGGATAAGAAGGGTGAGTTTCTCTTGATGGTTCTGATCCAGGCGAAGGGTGATTGGCTTAGTACGGCGATTAATTTTACCTTCTCCTAGCGGCGAGCTCTGGATTGTGGTGATGCGATACTGAACTTCATTTCTCACTGATGGAATGTTGTAACTGGAGATGAAGGTGGAGGATATGAAGTTCCCAGCGGCTCCAGAGTCCAACAGAACATGTACGGGAAAAGTTTGAGCTTGTATTACTAACTCTGCATCAATATGGGGTATGGTGGATACTGTGGGTGTGAGGATGACTTTACTCACCACGAGTCGAGGTGGACGGATGGGACAGGTGGCTATCAGGTGAGTAGATTCTCCACAGTAGAGGCAGAGCTGATGGCGAATACGCCGCTGGCGTTCCGTGGTGTCTAGCCGGTAGGAGTCAGTGACCATTGGTTCTTCAGGGTCCTGCGTAATCGCGGGAGATTTAGACGGTAATGGAGAGTCATCAGATAGAGAAGAACAGGCAGATAAGTGTTGACACACACTAATGGTTTTTTTGATGAAGGTTTCAAGGTTAGCATCGTCATCATAAATGACCATCTGTTTACGGAGGGAGGGTTTCAACCCTTTACGGTATGCAGCCAGAAGCGCCACGGGGTTCCACCCGCTGCTGGCTGCAAGTGTCCGAAACTGTAAGGTATATTCATGAATTGACATCTTTCCTTGGGAAAGGTTCATGAGTTCGTCGTGCACTGATAAAGGGGTAAGTGGAACTGAAAATACCTCCTTAAAGTGGGTGACGAAGGAATGGATGGTGGTTATCACTGGGCTGCGAGTACTCCACAATGCATCTGCCCATTGCAAGGCTCGACCTGAGAGAAGGGAAATAATAAATGTAACTTTGGAAAGTTTGTTAGGGAATTGCACAGGGTTGGCTTCAATATATAGAGAACATTGTAGTAGAAACCCATTGCAGGTGCTAGGGTCCCCAGAATAACTTGTTGGTCAAGCTAGTGGAGTACTCGGTGTCACCACCAGGTTGGAGCTAGCGCTCATGGATGCGGAAGGCAACTCACTTCCGGGTAGCGTGGCGTTAGCTTCCATGTTGTTGTTTGTTTTGGGTCCGGTATTCTGTCACGCTGGTATACAAAGAAGTCAGAGATGGTTATCTTTTCATAGTTTATTCAACGTAAATCACAAGAGGATATCACACAGTGCAGGGCAATGGAAGATCATCCGAGGAACATCTCACAAGTCTTCGCCTGGTAAACCTGGCGACAGTCAAGAATGGGTTAACAACCCTAACACCTCCGTTGGTGGTAGTGTGCACAAAGTGCATGTAGGTGAATACAGATCTTCGGATAAGGTAGGATAATAAAGACACTTCCCTTTATCAGTGCGATGGTTACGAAGACTCAGAAGGAACATCCATGGAAGAAGAGAAGACGAGGGAGCTTGGGTGAAGACAACCATGAGACTTCAATACCGGACAATGAGTGAACGGAGGAGGTGAGTATGTATAGTGTCCGGGCTAATGATGAACAGGTGCAGATGGTTAGTAGTCAGGGGAAGGTTCTCGTGATTGGATGGGACTGGTGTGAGATGGTGAGACTGGATTGGGTGAGTGGGAACGAGCCGGGGATGTTACAGCACATGTCATCAGAAGGGAAAAGTCCCACCCGTTACTGTCAATCTGGGAGCACAATCTCATTTAAATTAAAGCGACAGTCACCAAAATGGCACAATTTGGATAAAACCCTATAATGGGTAGTTTTAAAAAGTTATAAAAAATTCATTCATTCATTCATTTTCTTGTCGGCTTTGTCCCTTGCGGGGTCGCCACAGCGGAATGATCCGCCAACTTATCCAGCACGATTTTACGCAGCGGATGCCCTTCCAGCCGCAACCCATCTCTGGGAACTTCCACACACACATTCACACATACACTATGGACAATTTAGTTTACCCAATTCACCTGTACTGCATGTCTTTGGACTGTGGGGGAAACCGGAGCACCCGGAGGAAACCCACGCAAACGCAGGGAGAGTTATAAAAAATAATTTTTTATAATTTTTGTATTTTGAGCTGAATCTTCACTTACACACTCTAGGGACATCAGAGACTTACTGTAGGCCTAATCCCTAATTCTACCCCTTAGCGCTTCCCCTCACCCCTACCCCTCCTTTTGCGTGAACATGTGAAAGGGTTGGGGTGTCCCAATTCTCTTTAGCTTGAAGGCGTAGGGCTATGGAGAACGGCTAGATAGCCCTTGAAACTGAGATTTTTCAGGACCACACTCAAAACCTAGGGGTATGAAATTTTCCGGAGATGCACAAACTAGTATTTTTTGTCATTTTTACAAATTTTTAAAACAAGCAAGCGCATGTTTTAATACATTCATAACGGCATTCGTGTTTTACCGGCATGGTTTTAAAATAAACCGCTAAAATAAAAACCGCTAAATTTCACTATTCTGTATAATCCATAATAATAGCTCCTGTATAACAGTCCCACAACATACTTTCACATCTGACACTCGAATACCCGGTCAAAAAGTCTAGTGGCTGGGAATGACCTTTTTACAGTGTCTGGTATAATGTTAATGTTGTTTTTGTATAGATAAATATGGCCACCGTAGAAATGTACAGTACAGTTACAATCTTATTGCCTCATTATATGGCTATGATAACATGATATTGTTGCCTTCACTGATTTCCTGAAGACAAATACCAAAAAAAATGCTGGAATAAATACAGCAGTCACGTTTGTCGATCTCATATGTAGTAGGAGATTACGATGACATATGATGGCGTGTGCAGGTGTTGCAGTGGTTTCCCATTTCTTAGGTGTAAATTTTGAAGCCCTTCCCCTTCACAGTCTGTTTCAGAGGTCAAGGGGAAGGGGTAGGGGTACAAAAATAGAATTGGGATTGGGCCTTATTTTAACTCTTGCAAAAAGGCACATAATAGGTCCCCTTAATTGGTGACTTTAACCATCATGTTTGTTTTACAGGCCGTCATGGCCAGTGACTTTGCCATCACACGCTTCAAACACCTGCAAAGACTGCTGCTGGTTCACGGTCACTGGTGCTACTCAAGACTAGCCAATATGGTCATCTATTTCTTCTACAAGAATGTGGTAAGTGTCACCACTGCTTTTATTTTTTAAATAAAAAATAACATATTAGCTTGTTTAAGCAAACATATATAGACATCCTAGTAGCCACCTAAACAACATGTTAGTGTAATGAATGTTGGTGTGAGAACAAGGGTCGCTTTTATTAAGAGTAGTCAGGCAGGCAAGGGTAGTACAGGAGCAAACAGTAGCATAAAAGTAATCCAAAAGAGTAGTCGTAGTAACAGACAAAGAGGTTGAGGCAGGAAGCAAAACAAACATAAACAGTAAAACAAACAAAGGGTCAAAAACATCGTAATGCTCACTACAGATAGCAAGACTCAGCATAGATGTGTGAGTGAGGGGTGTCTAAATAGTCTATGTAATCATTCATGGGGAGCTTCAACTGTGTGCGTATAATCAAGAGGTGACCTGGAACCTGTGTGTGACTGCAGGGCATGATGGGATATGTAGTTCTGGTCAGTGGCAGATGTGATGTGTACAGTGCCCTCTAGCATGTCTTAGCAACATCCTGGACTAACTAGCTTTTTATGCTATACTATGAACATTTCACACTTGTAATTTAGAAGTGAAGTTTGAGCTGATTTTTACCTTCGAAACAAGGTAAAAATCAACAATCGCTGCTTTTGCCATGTTAACCCAGCATTGCAGTACTAAACGTGTACAATGTGGAATCGAATGTTAAGGCTAGGTGTTTAGCAACTAAGAGCCCAACATCTCATGCCTCATATATATGAGCTTGGACAGTCATGGACACTTTATATGTTATATATAAACAATTATTTGACTGTTTGAAGTAAGAAAGACATCAAATAGTGACAGGAAATGCATCAGATACAGCAAGATATTGTTTTCCTGGAACTTAAAAAGACTCAAGGTTAACTGGTTTAGGTGTGAAAAGCTCTTTTTCACAAAGTTATTCAGGCAGCACATATATTTCTTCAGAACATCTTGTTCTGGCTGTACTGTACCTTAATTCTGCAATTATACAAAAGGTATCTATAACCCTTTTTTAATTCATCAATGAAGCATGTAATTGTTTCAAATGATTTCTGTTTTGAATAAATGCTGTTTTCTTGGAATTTCTTTTTATCATAAAGAAAATATAATAATACATTTAATTAAATGTGATAATCTTTCAGGTAAAACTTTAAAATAAGGTTATATTAGTTAATGTATTTACTAAAATGAACAATGAATTTACTACAGTATTTGTTCACCTGTGTTAATGTTTATTGCCAAATGTGCATTTTAATGTCTTTTTAATAATGCATAAGTAAATGTTGAAATGTGATTCATAAATGCTGTAGACGTATGATTCATTAGTTCATGTTAGTAAATACATAAAATATTAACTAATTAAATTATTTTAAAATGTAATAATTCTTCTCAATACTAGAATTTTAATATATTTTTGGTGAGCCTTGGTGAGCTTAAGAAATTTCTTACCAAACCCTGTATTTGATATGGTAGTTTGCATTTGACATAATTATTAGCCCTATTGTAAAATTTGTTATGTTTTTTATATTTCTATTTCTATTTAAAAATCTATATTATTTATTTTATTATCTAAAACTTATTTGTTTTAGTTAAGCTGTGATAAAAGTTTTTTTTTTCAATTTTTAAAAACTACTTAAGGTCAATATTATTAAGAATTTATTGTTTATACAAAACCACTGTTGTCCAATAACTCATATAAGTTACCTAACTTGCCTAGTTAACTTAATTAAACTACAGTATATTAATTTTTAACCTCCTAGGGCTTAGTGGCCACATACGTGGACAGGACATTTGAGCTCTTATGTCTTATGTTTTATATTTTGTTACAGACATACAGTACAGTGACATCCTGCAACTGTTTTGCAGCATATGAAATGTCCCAACACTATTTTAACTGTCCAAAATGGGCAAAAAATGTTGTTTTTACTGATCAGTCAAAACATGTTCAAAAAAATATGTGCGTATGTGTTATTAATGCATTAAAAAACAGTCAGGAAAAACTGCTGTGTTCAAGGCAGAAATAAAGAGTTTTTCTTTCTGTTACACAAAGGTGACTTTATTGTCACCTTTGTGTAATTATCAAAAGATGATACTTCGGTTTTATTCTAATTAGGTTCCAATAAGCCTAAAAAGCAAAGAGAAATAAAAAATGCATGTAAAAAAACAGCTTGGGCCTTAACCTCAACACAGATATCTTGCAAAATAACTAATAAAATATTATGTACTGTCATCATTACAAAGACACAAAAAATTAGTTACTACAAATGAGTTAATATCATGTTTAAAAAAGTGATGAAAAAAAATCTCTTTTAAACAGCACTCGGGAAATATTAGAGTATATAAAATATAGAAATTAACAACTGTACATCACAATTGTTTCTTAAAGGAGACTTTTCAATTGCATTCGTTTTTTTTTTTTTTTTTTTTTGGTTTTAAATAATAAAATAACCAGCACCAACATTCACAAAGTAACCAGAGTGGTTTCCTCCATGCAGGCGTATGTGAATCTGCTCTTCTGGTATCAGTTCTTCTGTGGCTTCTCCGGCACAGCCATGATCGACTACTGGCTCATGATATTTTTCAACCTGTTCTTCACCTCTGCTCCTCCCATCATGTTTGGCATAATGGACAAGGAGGTGTCAGATTCAACTTTACTGAGCCTGCCTGAGCTCTACAGGAGAGGACAGCACTCAGAGGTGAGGAAACACTAGCTGTCATACTGCACTTCTAAATTCACTCACTCTGAGCTATTTTTATTACAATTTTAAAAACGAAATTAGGGACTTGGAATCAGAATTTCATTTAACCCAGTAGTAATTTCTAAATCTAAATGCATTCAGATATATTTTTTTTAAATGCTGCATGTAGTTTTATAGAAACCATGGTTACAAGTAGCTGACCATGGTAATGAGTGGTCATTAATGGAACCATAGAAACGTATAGCTTCTACAAATACTGTATCACAGACTGTAGTTTCTATGCAAGATCTCTGGTAATTTTTTTAAAACTGATGAATGTTTTTTGAATTTAGAACTAATATACATAATATTCACGAAACATTTCATTTTACAGTATTTTCTTATTTTTCCTTAAGGTGAGGCAACATCCAAAGTACACTTAATTGTTAATTGTTTCTTTTATTAGTTTATTCGGTAACACTTTATAATAACTACACACTATGAATCATTTATTAAGCATTACCAAATAGTGAATTCATTATCTATTAAGCATTAACTCTACATTAACAGATGTTAATAAGCAATTTAAAACTGCAGATACAAATGCTGAATTCTTGACTTATAAGCACATTTGTAATGTGCTTAATGATTGTATTTTCATACTTTGTTATTGTTTTTCAATGCATATTTACAAACTAATTATTTAAGAACAGTTGGTGCTATTGTAAGATCAATCAGAACGCACACGTATACGATTGATAAACTATTCAAATTAACATTTATAATTCTTATTATTCAGGCATATAATAATAGTTAATTTGTATGTTAATAAATTATTTATTAACTCAACTTCATCCAGTTTTGTGGCCCAATCCAAAGTGAGGACTATTCATGCTTTATAAATCGCTTATAAATGACAATTAAATGCTCAGTTATATTCTAAAAAGAAAAAAAGAAATAAATTATTTCAAGATACACACATGAAACTGTTGCAAATGAAAAATAAATCTTTGCAATCTTAACTAAAATAAAATGACTGTACAGTTTAAATGTCGCTAAATAACATTGAAACATTGCATCATAATATTTCATTAAATTGATTAAATTTTATTTAATTGTATTTATTTCTTAATTGTATTTTGACACTCCTGTTATTCAGCAATGTTTAAAGTTTACAATAATTTTATTTTTTAGATAAGATTGCAAGCATTTATTGTACATTTGATGCTAAGCCTTTAATTGTCACTTATAAGGGATTTATAAAGCATAAATAGTCCTCACTAAATTAGGTCACAAAACTGCATAAAGATGAGTTAATAAAGCATTTATTAACATACATAGTAACCATTACTATATGCCTGAATAATATAATATATAAATGTTGATTTGAATCGTTTATTAATCGTTTACTAACTCATTCTGAATGATTCTAAAAGCCCCCAACTACTCTTAAATACAAATGATTTGTAAATAATCTATTCATTTATAAATGTGCTTATAAGTCAAGAATAGAGCATTTGTAGGTGTAATTGTAAACTGCTTACTAACGGATATTAATGTAGAGTTAAAGTTTAACAAATAATGAATGAACTATTTGCTAATGCTTAATAGATGATTCATAGTGTGTAGTTATTCTATAGTGTTACCTTTTTCCTTCTTCATGGAGCCTCTGTACTTTACAATGTTATTCATATCATATTATTAATATATTTTCTGACACTTTTTCAGAGTGAATTGGTCATATGTAATTTGTCTGATTATATACAACATTTCAGTTGTGATGCTCTACAAAACTGCCTGTTTTTTCTGGCCATTCACAGTATTTTCTGAATTATGGAGGGAAAAAAAAGATTCTCAAAATCTGATTTGTAAAATCATTTCACTCTAATATGTCAAAAAAGGAAAACGAATTTTAACATGACTTCATCCAATATTTTGTCTAGAAATGTGTACAAATTAGTGCATATTTAATGAAATAATGCCTTATTTACATATGTAAACATAAAATTTTTAGAAAACTTGTGATTAGGCATGGAACGATAAACGTTTTTAAGGTATGCCGCGGTATGGAGAAGTCAAGGGTTTCAAATATTAATTTTTTTTTTTTTTGCAAAAATGTATGTCACGTGACCTGCCTACCTGTCCGCTTCGTCCGAGCCTCATAACAACGGGACAATTGAATGAAACAGATAAACGGTTTTATATAAATAGCAGACGGATATGTGAACACACATAAAGGGGCAACAACAGAATACAGGGTTAGACAGGGTTTTTTTTTACACAATAATACAGCAGTACAACAGAAACAGGGACAAGGGGAACAAATTTTATCATTATCGGCAGTATTTTTTTTACTATATGCATATTTATATTTGTTTTAATAAAAACAAGCTTAGATTTGTTCACCTGTCGGGCTTTGGACCATATGGGGCACAGGACGTGTGTTTGGATATAACTCTTCTAACTGGACCACACTTCTTAATTATTGTTCATTTATTTGTTTGCTAGAAATTAGAACTAAATTTAGAAATAGTTTTGAAACAAATCTTTGAGCATAACAAACTAAATTAAATATGTAGGCTGATGGATGTTTTCAGTGGAGTGCGTACAACACCGTTTCCTTATCCACGAAAGTAAAGGAGTAAAGTAAAGGAGTAAAGTAAAAGAGAAAGAGAAAGTAAAGAGGTTGAATAGAGGAGGTTGCTGTGCTGCAGATGGTTTGTTTATGTTTTCTTGCTAGTGAAGCGTTCAGATTTTCCACTTACAAAGTCGGATTGATTGGGAGGTAACGTCCGATTTTGATCAAGCCTGAAGCTGTGTGATCAGGCCCAATTTCTGCTCATGTGACCGGATCTGGACGTCCCTAGTTATCATACCGTGAGAGTCTTATACTGGCCCTACTACTTGTAATCCATAAAATGTGTGCAGGATTAATGTAATCACAAACGAAGTATAATTACTATTAGTATAAATTTGTATTAATTACTATAATTATTACTTAATTTTTATTATCCTATTTACCTGCAGTGACATGCCTTAAAATGTGCCTTAAATAATGTTTGCAATGTTTGATTACAGGGATACAAACGTTCAACGTTTTGGATTGCAATTCTTGATGCTTTCTATCAGAGTCTGGTGTGCTTCTTTATTCCATACTGGGTAAGAACATCTGTTCATCTCATGTCTGTGTCTGTAGCATGTGTTTCGGAGTTACGCATTGTCTGATCGCTGCTTGTACTTTCTCAAGACGTACAACGATTCAGACATCGGCATCTTCTCATTCGGCACTCCCATGAACACAGTCTCTCTGTTCACCATCATCCTGCATCTGGCCATTGAAATCAAGAGCTGGGTGAGTTTACGCTCCACTTCATCGTTCACAGCAAAATCACACTGCATCCATCATCTCACCGCAACATTTTCTGTACAGATTAACATTCAAAAAATGTAAATGTGAATGAAAGGATTTTGATAAGTTGTATTTTTTGTGTTCCCTTGTTCCTACTTGGTCAGTGTTTCTTGACTCTCACTGGTTTTGCTACTTGTGCCTTTAAGACTACAAAAACGGATCATTTTGTGATTGGCTAGTTTTTTTACGCATACAAAATGAGTAACAGCATTTATTTACGGGTTGTGGGTTTGTTGTCAAGTCCAGTACAGTTTTCTCTGCCCCACAGCCACACCATGTTTGGCTGGACTCTTCCTGCATTTCTGCTTATTGTTAGTATTGTTTAGTTCAGATGTTATTTTCTGTATTATTTTATGTGTTTGTTTGTTTTACATTTGCGACCCTGGACTATGAAACCAGTCAGGTGTCAAATTTTTGGAAATTGAGATTTATACATCAAGTGAAACCTAAATAAATAAGCATTGTTGTATAAATTCCATTGATCTTTATCCTTATGTTAGCATATGACAATATCTGGCTAAGATACAACTGTTTGAACATCTGTAATCTGAGGATTCTGAGAAAATTGCCTTTAAAGTTATCTAAATGGTGTGCTTAGCAATACACATTACCAATCAAAAATTGATTTTAGGTAACACTTTATTTTGATGGTCCATTTGAGTATTAGTAGACTGTCTGCTTAATATATGTTGATACTGCTCCTTCAACAGACATTTACCTGACTATAAGAAAATTTGCAAGTACATGTCAACTTACACTAACCCCAAACCCAACCCTAACCCAACAGTCTACTTAAAATCTAATGAGAATTAGTTGACATGTAGATGCAATGTAATTTAAATTCAACAAATGGACCATCAAAATAAAGTGTGACCTGATTTGAATATATTTATATTAGGAAATTTACAAAATATCATCATGGAACATGATCTTTACCTAAAACCCTAATGATTTTTGAGGCAAAAATATCAAAAATTTTCCTTCTTACGATTAAATGTTTTGCTTTTGCAAAAAATATGCCTGTGCTACTTAAAGATATGTGATTCAAGGTCAGATTAACGAAAATTAACCATTCCTTTTTTTTTATTTTAAAAGTCTAGTAAAGTCATAGTAAGTAGACTAGTAAAGTCATTTATTCATTTTTTTTTTCGACTAAGTCCATTTATTGCCACAGTGGAACGAACCTCAGACTTGTCCAGCATATGTTTTACGCAGCGAATACCCAGCACTAGGAAACACCCATACACTTTCATTCACACCCACACATACACTACGGCCAATTTAGCTTATTTCATTTACATATACCACACCTAAAGTCTTTGGGGAAACCAGAGCACCCTGAGAAAACCCACGCCAACATGGGGAAAACATGCCAACTCCACACAGAAATGCCAACTGACCCAAATGGGGCTCAACCAGCGACCTTGCTGTGAGGTGACAGTGTTAACCACTGAGCCACCGTGTCGTAATTCTAGTTATCATGCTTTTTTTCATTTGTACTGTATGAACACAATTTTAGGCTGTGGTCATTGTAGCAAAACCATGGTAAATATGCTCATTCTATTAATATAATATGACGTAGCACAACCGGCACACTCCCTGTGCAAGTTGGTGGTCACGCTGGAAGTTAACTAGCTAAGGACTATTTCCAGGTGCTGTGTAATATCATTGCGCCTGCTGCAGCCATGGTACAGCAGCAAAGTTCCTTGATTATTATTCTGGAATTAGGTTATACAGTAGTCAGCATTTGAACTAGATCATCAACTAGATTTGTTTAAAATTGTCCTAAGACTAGAATGGATGTTGTTCAATAGTTTTAAGTCAACTTTGATAAAAGGTTTTTATCCACTTCAGTTGTTGACTACTACTCAGCCATATCGGCCTAGAGAATAGCACTGTTTTCAGTTGGTCTTAATAAACGATGTAACTACAAAAAAGTCAAGCTTTAAATAGGAAAATTATCCAAACTCTGCTCATTTTGAGCATGATGCTAATGGTCTAATCTAATTCAATGATCTATGCTAAGCTAAGCTAAAAGTGCCCCCACCAGACCTGAAGATTGGCTGAATGGATACAAAATAGTACAGCTCAACTCTGTAACTCTCGGGAAGTGGGAAAATCAGCCTATTTTTTTATAAAGTGTGATGTTCCTTTAATAATAACTGGTCTTTGAAAATGTGCTTAACAACTAGAGTAGTGACCTCTGAAAGTGCAGGTTTTTCTCCAATTTTGATCTCCACTGTTAACGTTTGACATTAAAAATGACAGAATTAACTACGTCTAGTCAACAGAATGTCTAAAGGCATGTATTTGTCCTTTGTTTGCCTGGCAGACGGTGGTACATTGGGTGATCATGGTTGGCAGTGTGCTGGTTTACTTCATACTTACTTTGGCCTACAGTGCCATCTGCATCAGTTGCAACCCTCCGTCTGACCCTTACTGGATCATGCACAAGCAAATGGCCGATCCCATGTTTTACCTCGTCTGCATTTTATCGACAGTTGTTGCTTTATTACCAAGGTAAGTTAAGCATTAGCATCATGTGTGTATGGTCTATCTGTCATTGTTTAGATGTCATTCATGCAATTTTTCTTCTCTCTGTTCCCTGTAGGTACACCTTGCGTGTACTAAAGGGAACGCTGGCCCCATCTCTTCACCTCCGTGCACGGCAGCTGGAGCGTCTGCCCTCCTCCTGTCGAGAGCAGCAGATCAGAGAGTGGCGTGGTTTCAGAGACACGTGTATCTCTGCTTCTCTCAGCTCCTCTGCCTGCCCCAGTGCATGAACTACACAGCATATAGAGAATGACAGTGAGTTCTGCAATACAGAAAACTGCCAACTGAAACTGATATTCATGTTTTGCACTCATGGATGCGCTGCAGAAAGAGCGTTCAGTGGTCTTTGACACACTTGTGTTGATTTAGCCTGGATTATGGCAAGCCGTTTTAAGATTCTGTCAATAGACTGTACTTGAATCCATTTTCATGCTACTAGTAGCTACCTATTTTTAGACACTAGATCCTTTTAAAAATATTAGTTATTTATTAGCAAGTGGTTCTTATTTTTTAAGATATTAGTACTTATTAAAAAAACACCAGTACTAGGCTAGTATTTAATATTAAGTCCTTATTTAAAGATACTAATATTTATTCAAAAGATATTACCGCAGCAAGCATTATTATGTGTAAGATTGACGTCTTGGCTAAAAACAAGGTTACATTTTGTGCTGTCAGATGTCAAATGATTGTGTAAAAATATAGTAGTCATCAAATAGGAATAAATTACTATAAGTGAAGTCTGTTTTACTAGTTTGTTTACTAGTTTGCATTATATCTATGTGTAGATGTCTATTAAATACAGAAAGTCTTGGAGAGTAGTACCTATCTTTAAATACCAACCAAGGCTCATTCTGAAAACGTACCTCTATACATTTCTGGAGACCGCGAAATACATCCCAGGAGGTACGTTTTTTTGCAGTTTTTGTTTTCGCAATCCACAAGAGGCCGCTGTGTATGCTTTTTCAGATCTCAAATTTCTCTCGCAAGTGCCATTCGTTCCTGCTGTTCTCACGTAAATCCACCGCTGTCAACTGACTCACTGATTGACTGACTGGCTGATCGATCGACTGACCCACCCTTATCCTTCCCTCAACCCAACCATTTGTATTGATTAACCCGCCCACTCACTTCCCTAAATCCAACCAAAAATTTTCAAAAGCAATCCAGAAAAAGAAAAGCCCTCGTCTGATTTTTACCACGTTTTCAGATTTTACCACATTCTCACCCTGTTATTTACTTTTATTTTTGGGTTTCTGTTTTTGTCTTACCTGCTTTCTGGAACCGATATTCACTCAAACCCCGTCGTCGTGGTTAACTCCTCTCTGTGTCTCAAGTCTGCCGATGTACATGGCGAGCTAACGGGACAAACTGGTTACAGCTGGAAAGCTGTCCATAGGGAGGTAAGCGGTCAGCTGGTAAGCGAGAAAAGGAACGGCGTCATACTACCCTGTAGTGTTCGTTTTAAAAATGTAATGCAGTCATACGTACATCTGGCTACATGATTCGCAGTCTCCAAAAACGTATATAGGGCTACGTTTTCAGAATGAGTCTGTGTTGTTAAATACTAGTACTCATTTATTATATACTTGTACTTGTTTATTATTTAATGGTACATATTCAATAGATAGTAGCTAGTAGTTATTGATTAGCTACTAGCATCTATTCAATGGGTTTAAAACATTTTTAGTCACAATTTTAAAACAAATTACTAATCACTATTGGGATAACTACTTGGTTGTATACAAAATGGATACTACTATTCAATAAAAACAAAACACACTAGTCAAAACTGTGTGGAGCTCTCACTGGTATCTCATTGATCCCCATAGAAGTAAAAACAAACTGTACACTTGTTAGTAGTAACAACAGAACAGTAATAGTTTATTGAAATAACTATTGTCTGTTTAAACTATATTTGTATTGAATAAATGGCTACTTGTAGCCTATGTTATGTTGTTTGAACCCAATGCTGGGTCAAATATGGACAAACTGAACAGTTGGTTCGAAAAATGTAATGTAAGTTTTATTTAAAAGATTAACCCAGCATTGCGTTTGTCCATATTGGACCCTAAGGAGCCGTTTAGAATGGTATCACGTAGAATGGGCGTTATCAGTGGTTATTAGCTGATAGATATAGGCCAGTAGGGGGCTTCTGCGCCTACTAGTAGGCTAAGAAGCCTGTTATCATCCATCCACATGGGTAATCAGCTATAGATCACATACGGCTGCGGCCGGAAGTTAACAAGAATTGTTTATATTACTTATTAAATTTCCCATTAATTGTATTTTATTAACATCTACCTCTACCTAAACCCTAAACCCAACCGTCACAGTGATGTAAAAACAGATTTGGATCTGGAGTCTTTTCTATTAGTATAGCTTATTAACCACAATAATTATTTATATTATTTATTTAATTTCCCATTAATTGTATTTTATTAACATCTACCCCACCCCAACCATCACAGTAATGTATAAACAGATCTGGATCTGGATACTTCTCTATTAGTATAACTGATTAACCATGTGAATGGATGATGCCCCTACTGGCCCATATGTATCAGCTGATAACCACTGATAACGCCCATTCAATCGAGTGATAACATTCAAATTGGGTGCCCTGAGCTGGTACCAAGTAGGTATCGCTGCAGCCCGGAAACCTCCAAGTGGGAGAGATTACACCGCAAGTAGGTTGGGTTTAGGTGGTGCAGATATTAATAAAACACATCAGGTTACTGTGAGGTTGGGTTTAGGGTTGGGGTAGATGTAGACATTCATAAAGCAAAATATTGCACTCCGTGTCATGTACAAGACATTAAATAAATAAAAACTACAGGTTTGCACAGCCCACTTGGAGTTCGAAGGCCCACCCACTTGGAGCTCAAGTGCCACCCACTTGAAGCTGGCTCCGACCTCCGTTCATACCCTTCTCGTTAGTATAACCCAGCACTACCAGTTAGCAATAGTTTACCTAGTTACCAGTAGCCTATCTAATAAATAAAAACTAGTATGTAAAGGATAAGTTCCCAGTGATGGGTTGCAGTTGGAAGGGCATCCGCTGCGTAAAACATATGCTGGACAAGTTGGCGGTTCATTTTACTGTGGCGACCCCTGATTAATAAAGGGACTAAGCCGAAAAGAAAATGAATTAATGTAAAGAATAAGCACTAGTGCCTCAAAACCAAACACTAGTGAATAACGTAGAAGGAAAAAACAAACCACAGGCCTATCTATAAACTAAGTAGCTACTAGTAGCACAATTTTTTTAAACACATATATTAATTTGTTTTATACATCAAATTATAAACGGCTTGTCATACCTGGCTAATAAACAATCTTAAAAACTGTGCCTTTCGGAAACCAACTTTGCACTTTTTTCCCCTGCTGCATCCGACCAACCGTTATGAGCATTTTCTCAGTGCATGCGTATGATTTCTCCACGGCACGTATGTAATCTGGTCGGTGGATGCAGCTGAGCCTTTCCCCTTCTGCCAAACCTACTTCCTGTTGTCATGTGGAGCACATTTATATGCACTTGCGCTTTGAGCTGCTCATGTAATAATTGAGGTTTGCAGATGTTACATAATATCTCGGTTCATATATTCAGAGCTCGTTGTGGATGCTGACAAAACTGCAAGCTGCACACTGAGATAAAGGAGGCTGGATCTCCTTCTTCTCCACGTTATTATTAATTCCTAATAAAATGTATTGGCTTGTGTGCGTATGCGTGTAATGCACTAAGGCAGATCACACACAATCCTGCGCCGCTGTTTGAATATTTAATATCTCTTCTGACGTCTGTCTGACGTTCTTGACTCATGATGACCTCACGCTCAGACAGATCATCGCACAGCGAGCCTGAATTTTTTCCCTCCTCATCCTTCCAGCATGTGTGTAACATACACCACAGTCGAGGCTTAGGATGAAAAAAAGGGTCGTTTTGCAGAACCCAAGGCGGTTTTATGTAATGACGTGTTTCTATCATGCCGCTACTGCTATCTAGTGGCAGCCTGGAGGACCGAACACTACCGTCCATTTAGACTAGAGAGAGGAAAGACACAAGATGGTTGATGTCTGACTGTCAGGAGGACAGATTCTTTATTGAAGCCGGTCATAGTGAAAGGTTACTTAAATGGCAGGTATAGTGCCTTGGGTGAAGAGGCTTTGATTAAATTTCAATAAAAATGTAAATAAGAATGTATTTTTTGTATATTTCTATATTTTTGTATTTTAATAATTGGGATACTGTTTGAATAATTATTGGCAAAATAGCATTTTATTTAAAGTGAAACAAACAAATGTTGCATTAATTTACATAAACAGTTTTTTAAAAAAAATATTTAATAATAACATGGCGACGCAGTGGCGCAGTAGGTAGTGCTGTCGCCTCACAGCAAGAAGGTCGCTGGTTCGAGCCTCAGCTGGGTCAGTTGGCGTTTCTGTGTGGAGTTTGCATGTTCTCCCCGCGTTCGCGTGGGTTTCCTCTGGGTGCTCCGGTTTCCCCCACAGTCCAAAGACGTGGTACAGGTGAATTGGGTAGGCTAAATGTCCATAGTTAATGAGTGTGTATGGATGTTTCCCAGAGATGGGTTGCAGCTGGAAGGGCATCCGCTGCATAAAACATATGCTGGATAAGTTGGTGGTTCATTCCGCTATGGCGACCCCGGATTAATAAAGGGACTACGCTGAAAAAAAAATGATACTAACATTAGTTAATAAAAAATACAGTTGTTCATCCCCAGCACAAGACGTTAATATTAGGTTAGATTTAGGTCAGGACGTCAGGTCACCAAAATTCAACGTCTAGCCAGCGTCTAAGGACAATGTTATTTTGACGTCCAATAAAGACGTCAAATTACTTTGTTATTTGGTTGACTTTAGGTTGTGTTGGAAAGTGATCAAAATCCAACATCTGATAGATATCAGTGGTAACGTCCTCAAAGCGTCAAGGTGTAACATGATTAGACTTTGATATTTAGTTGATTTAAGGTTGGACGTTGGACATTGACGTCGGCCTGACGCTTGGTTCTGACATCAACTCGATTTTCATTTCCAAACAAAATCCAACATCGCCACGACATTGGGGTACGTTGGGGTACAACGTCAGTATGACACCATGTTGACGTACTGTGCCTGCAGGGTCATTAGTTCGTTAACTTACAGTGCGTTAACTAACGTTAACAAGCATTCATTTGGATTTGAATAATGCACTAGTAAATGTTGAACTGTGATTAATAAATAATGTTTAAGTATTGTTTGTAATTGTTTGTAATTGGGTAAGCTAAAATGTCTGTAGTGTATGTGTGTATGTCCTGGTCCTCCAGGTTGGGGGTTGAGCGTTGGGCTAAGTCCAACCACATAAAAATTAGATGTTACGAAACACTACCATGGTGTGGCTAAATATCAACTTCTGTATAAAACAGCCCTGGAAGTAAGTAAGTAAGTAGTAAATACAACTAATGAAGCCTTGTTGTAAAGTGTGACCTATTTTTTTAAAAGACACCCAGTGGGCACCTTGATGTCAAAACATAAAAAAAAAACATTTGACATCCACACTTTGATGCCTCATTAACAACCAAAATAACAACACAAAAAGTACTACAATATAAGAAAAGTTTTATTATTCTGAAAGCTTCCAAATTTGTACACTGGATTTTGTATGCCTACAATGCATGTAAACTGCCTTATCAAACATTTTTGACCCCAATGTTGAATGTCAATTTGACGTCATTTTGACATCAAGGTCTTCAATTGATATCAAATTAATTTAGCATTTTTGATGTTGTTTTGACATCAAGGTGCCCACTTGGCAATTAAAGACATAGTTCATTCAAAAATGAAAATTAACCCCCATTTACTCTCCCTCATGTCATTTTACCCAATAACCCACATTCCTCAAAATATCTTCTTTCAACAGAAGAAAGAAACTCAAATAGGTTTTGAAAAAGTGTGAATAAATGATTTCATTTTGGTTGAACTATCAATTTAAAGAATTATGAAAGAAAAGAAAGTGGCATTGTAAGTATGGGTTGCTATATTTATTTGTAAACACACATTTACATTTTGATTTATGTTTATAATATGAACAAAACAGACAAACAGCTTTTGAATGATGCTATGTAATTCTGCAATGGGTGAATTCGAAATAAAAGTGTAAATAGCAACGTTGTTATTCCTTTCTGTAGCCTCTTGTTGATTTTTTTTGTTTGTTTTTATTGAGTTGTTTTAATTCTTTTTATTAAATGTGAAGCATAAAAGTACTCTCAACACAAAAAAATAAACATAATTTAAATACCCACTTAAAAAAACAGATTTGGATTTTAGAAAAACAATGTAAAACATATTTTGTTACAATATGTCAATTCATAATATTGACCTCTCTTTGAAATATAAATATTTATATATTGAGCATTCTACAGACTACCAAACATATGCTTTAAGAAACAATTTCCAGTAAAGTTGTTAACAGTTTTTTTTTTACAGTGAATGACAGCAGTTGCACTGGTGTTTATGAGACTTGATAAAGGAACATCAAATCCTAGAGACGTAAAGTTCCATAACAAAGAATTCTTACAGTGGAATTCCATTGATCATAGTGTAAATGTATGTAAAAGTGTACATATTTATAAATCTAAAAAATAAACAAAAGCACAGTGATTCATCGGGGCCAGAATACTGTGGTCACAATTATAAAACGTGCAAGAATAAAAATAAAAATTCATTTATGACTTTATAAAATAGACGTAGTGTACAAACAAAAGAAGTTATGTGCAAATGTATTATCTCACCAGAGAGTAGTTGTTGTCAGTGTAGCGACTCATAGTTCATTCATTAATTTTCTGTTAAAAAAAATGGTAACACCAATAAGGTCTCACTTGTTGACATTATTTAAATCAGGGGTTCCTAAACTTTCCAGCTTGCGACCCCCAAAATAACAATTTCAAGTGACTCACGACCCCCACTATTGTCGTAAGTGGTTATAAACATACAAACGTTGCACACAACAGTGCACACACACCAATGGAAACTATAGAAACAAGCTTACTGACAACACAAGAAAAGTCCAACAGTCCAACAATTATATATTTTTATAGTCATTTGATTAATTTAAAATTAACCTCACTTAATGAGAATGGTGAGCAAAGTGCTTACAGCACAAGACTGACTATTCTTGCTTTAATTTTGGAGACCGCCACTTAGAGATCGTCCTCTATGTTCAGTCGTGGCCTTTATTTTTAATGTACATGAGTGTCGTAAAGGTGTTCAAGTTTAACATTGTGCTGTAAAATCAATCTGCTGCAACTAACACTATTGCTGTGTCATTAATCTAGCGTAATAACCCCAGGGGTCGCAATCCAATAGGAAAAGAATTAAAAGGCTGATGGCTTTTTATTAACAAATAATAAATATGGTAATTCCAATAGTTTAATATATGATATTTTTGGAAATCACCAAGCGACCCCCTAACATTGTCTCGCGACCCCCACTTTGGGAACCACTGATTTGCATGAACAAATTTGACAAATATTTCTAAAATAAAAAGTGTATTCAAGGCTGTTCACACCAAGCAAGATAACTATAACAATAACTATACTAAATTAGTGTTAGCATATACTACATTAGCACACTAGCATCCACATGAGCGGACAATGTTTTTCTGTTTATTCTGATCACGTGCTGCAGTTTTGTTTGCTTCATTAAATGCTCGAGCTTTTAAAAGCAGGATGGATTCTGGTGTCAGTGTCTTTATTGTTCACTGACTAGAGCAGGGGTGGGCAAACTCAGTCCTCGAGGGCTGGTGTCCTGCACAGTTTAGCTCCAACTCTAATCAAACACACCTGCTTATAGATTTCTAGTGATCATGAAGACACTGATTAGCATGTTCAGGTGTTTTTGATAAGTGTTGGAGCCAAACTATGCAGGACACTGGCCTTCAGGATCAAGTTTGCCCACCCCTGGACTAGAACAAAATAAAGTGCAAGTGTTTCCAACTGAATTGTTGCTCTTTGCCATTATACTGTGGTTATGGTGTGGACTGTGCTTGTTTTATTTTAAGAACATTTGGTTTAATGGTTAGTGATTAATAGTGATTAATGGCTTAATGGTTAGTGAGTTGGACTTGTAACACAAAGGTTGCTGGTTCAGTTCCCAGTCTCAACAGGAATTGAAGATGGAGGGAGTATATGAACTGCACTCTCTCCATCTTGGATACCCAGCTGAGGTGCCCTTGAGCAAGGCACCTAACCCCTAATTGCTCCCCGGGCTCAGGAAGCAATAACCACTGCCGAAATCGCCTACTACTCAGTAAGTACTGCATTTGAATTTAAATTTACTATTTGACCATTAGAAAAGTTCTAAACAGTATGAATATAAGTAGTATGAATGAAACTCAGACGTACTACATCCGCCATTTTGTCATCATCATGTGACCTACCCACCTCAGTTGCGTCACTTCACTCCCATTCATGAATTCTCTCCCAGTGCATCAATTTGGACATACTACTGGGCTCGCATACTGCTTTTAGCATACTATAGTATAGTAGTATAGGATTTCGGACGCAGCTAATGTGTTTGTGTGTGTGCTTTCACTCATCATTCAAAATGAGGTTAAAAGCAGAGGACCAATTTTGAGTTTGGGTAAAAACCTTACTTGACAAGGCTCACTTCTCTTTTCATTTATTAAACCACTTCTGTTATTGTTAGAGTCATTAAATTTCTTCATATTTGAAGACACATTTTCAGTAGTCCTCCGGGTGCTCCGGTTTCCCCCACAGTCCAAAGACATGCGGTACAGGTGAATTGGATAGACTAAATTGTCCATAGTGTATGAGTGTGGATGAGTGTTTGGATGAGTGTGTGGATGTTTCCCAGAGATGGGTTTCCCAGAGATGGCTCTGGAAGGGCATCCGCTGCGTAAAAATGTGCTGGATAAGTTGGCGGTTCATTCCGCTGTGGCAACCCCAGATTAATAAAGGGACTAAGCTGACAAGAAAATGAATGAATGAACACACTTATTAGATCCAGAGAACCGATAATAATTAATCTGTAACTAGTCCAGAAAAGTACCCCAAAACATCCTCAAAACAGAAGATATGCCTTCAGTGGTTCAATCTCAATATTTTCAAGCTATGAGAATCCTTTTTATGCACATAAAACAAAAATCTCCTCAGTATATTGCGCACGTTCATAAGCACCGTTTTGAAAATGTTTTTTCTTTGGTATTTTTCTGGACTCAATGTGAGTCGGGAAGCTTGCTGTCTATGGAAAGTGAGTACCCAGCAAGCTTTTTTGTTTTTAAAAGATGTCTAATAGATGTCTAAACACAGTCGTCTTGGCTAAAACAAGGCTAAATTTGGGCTGTCAGTGAAAATCTAATATACAGTTGAAGGCAGAATTATTAGCCCCCCTTTGATTTTTTTTTTTCTTTTTTCAATATTTCTCAAATGATGTTTAACAGAGCAAGGAAATGCTCACAGTATGTTTGATAATATTTTTTCTTCTGGAGAAAGTCTTATTTGTTTTATTTCGGCTAGAATAAAAGCTGTTTTTAATTTTTTAAAACAAAATTATTAGCCCCTTTACGCTATTTTTTTTTCGATAGTCTACAGAACAAATCATTATTATACAATTACTTGCCTAATTGCCCTAACCTGCCTAGTTAACATAATTAACCTAGTTTAGCATTTAAATGTCACTTTAAGCTGTATAGAAGTGTCTTGAAAAATATCTAGTCAAATATTATTTACTGTCATCATGGCAAAGATAAAAGAAATCAGTTATTAGAGATGAGTTATTAAAACTATTATGTTTAGAAATGTGTTGAAAAAATCTTCTCTACGTTAAACAGAAATTAGGGAAAAAAATAAACAGGGGGGCTAATAATTAAGGGGGGCAAATAATTCTGACTTCAACTGTACGTCTAATATTAGACCAAAACTAGACTAGTCATCAAACTAACAAAAATGAATGACTACACGCATGAAGTCTGTCTAATCTGTCTATTTGATGACTAGCCTGTTTTGGGCTATTCTTAGACGTCTATTAGATTTTCACTGACAGCCCCAAGTTTAGCCTTGTTTTAGCCAAGCTGTCTACGTTTAGATGTCTATTAGACATCTATTGAACACAAAATTGTTTGCTGGGTAAGCTCTCTGATTTCATCTAAAATATCTTGATTTGTATTCTGATGACGAACGAAGGTCTCAGGAGATTCATAAATAATAAGAACATTTACATTTTTGTCTGAACTAACACTTGACCTACCAAATGTTGAGCTTACTGTTATCTTAGATTAGTGAATGCTGTAGATCAATCAGGTTAACTAATGTAGTTAATGAATGTCAACAAATCACTGTAAAGTGTCACCAAATTACCATTGGATTTGCCATTGTTATTATTTTAAATGGAGAAAATCGAGTCCTGTTTTTTTCAACAATTAGTCGCTGAAAGTATTCTGGTTATGCCTCAAAATACAGGCTATTTCAACAAGTCCCACGGAGCCATTCTATGCCCAATGAATATCGCATAAAGTACGACTTTCACGTGCGTGCACTTGTGTGGATCTGTAAACACTTTGCATTCAAATCCCATCGTCGAGATCCAATCACAAATGATGTTTTTACTACAGCAGCACTTCCACACTAATGATCCAGATGTGGAGTCAGATGTTCCGTTTCCCATGCTAAATTTTAATTACCCAGTTCTGGCTAATAGCTGCCGTGCCTGCCAAATGCAAACGGCTTGTTTACATAGGTAGACTGGAGAGGATTTGTCGAAATGTTTGGATTTATCTACCATGTGGGCATCATATCCGGAAACCAAATGCGGCCCAAATGTTTGGAGACCTCGCTGTGGATCTGCTCGATGTTGTAGGTGTTGTCTGGGATGAGCACCTCCTCCATGATCGACAGCTGGCTCAATCGGCCTCCGCACATCTTCACGAACTCCATGAAGCCGCTGCAGGTCACCTCGCATTCGCCCAGGCCGATTGCCGTCAGGCTCTTGCATCGCTCTGCGATACGGATCAGCTCCTCGTCCAGTGGCTCCAGCCCATTCGCACACACGACCAGCTCCACCAGCCGAGGACAGTTGAGTCCAATACGACCCAGCATGTCTTTGCTGACCGCTCGACCAAAATACAGATGTGTGACAGGTGTCTCCTCGCGGAAGAAGGGCTCAAACTCTTCCTCGTACAGGAAGAAATACATGACGATGTTCACCTGGGGCGAGTGGCGGATGAGGGCATCCCAGCTGCTCTTCTTGATGGTGTGGAACTGGGTTTGGCCCGGGTTCTCGCTCACCACATCGATGCGCAGGTGCTCCAGGTGGACGTGCTTTTCAGAGGAGAGCGCCAGCAGGAGCTCATCGCTCAGCAGGTGGTAGTTAAGAGCCAGTTCCCGAAGGCCGTGACACTGATCGGCCACACATAGGATGCCTGGATGAGCAAGAAGCCAACAGGTGAGCTTGTGTTCATAAGGGAGGGGAGATGTTTATAGAACTAGGGTTGGGGAAGTTACTTCAAAAAAGTAATTGATTACTAATAATGCAGGTTAACTATGTTTATGTTTAATAACTCTAACTGTGCTATTAGTTACTAGTTAATTTATTAGTAAGTAAATAAATTATGGTAACTAATAACTTTATCTTTTCTGAATTTGATAGTAATGCAATAATGTGCACCTTGTGTAAAGCTGCTCTGAAACAATAATTATTGTGAAAAACCTTATAAAAATAAACTTGAATTGATTTGAATAATTACTAGTTATAGGTTTCCCACTCTTTCATGAACAGCAGATTCAAGGACTTATCAAAGCACCGTAAATTTCAAATCAAACACCTCTGTAATTCACACCCGCAGCATATGTAGCACCATGAAAGTCCTTAGTGTACTTAACATTTCACTTACACTTTATATTGACATTAAAATATCAGAGTAGTGATGATGTTTTGAACATGTCATTTTCAAAAATTCTGCCTGTTTTAAAAGCACTTCAAAGAACATTAAAGCTGCAGTAGGTGATTGTCTTCAGAAACATTTGTTGTTGTGCTGGTTGAAAGTCTCTACACATTCCAATAGTAATGATTAAAGCAAATGATCTAAATGTATTTATATGTATTTTTAAATTCTGGGTAAGGCATACGACTAAAAATGTTCATCCAGTTAAATACTGTCAGGCCGATAATTCCCATAATTCTGATAAGTAGCCCAAACTGTCTGTCAACAAATGTAGAATTGTACATCTGCACGCCTCTGTTCACACAGATCCGCACGTTCATGTGCACACAAGAGTGACAGCAGTAAAAACAAATGCTGAACCAAAACTTTTTAGGAGGAAGGATGACACCATGGCTAAAGTATTTCTGTTAGACAGGTAATGTTCTGTTTTAAAACTATTTTAGTCACGCAAAGCTTATGTACAGTACAGCTACAGCATCGATAATGTAGATTTATATTTGGTTTAACAACAAAACATCAGTAAATAGCGCTGTTCCGCCTAGCCTGCTTTACTGAGGTCAAGTTGGTTTTATATTCACATTGGTTCATTTTTGAACAACCTGTGACGCTACTCTGAATATTCAGTCTGAAATAGCATGTGAGTATGGCTTTGTAATAAGTGTAATTCTTGCATGCCGCCGGCTGTATGTACTAACCATACAGTAGTCGCTTTAGGGCAAAGCGTGTGAGAGCAATACTTGCATGCATGAAATATTGCACATTATGACAAGTTTTGCTTGCTACACAACTGAAAACGTGCTAGATATAATACAGTATTTTGTTGTGAATTGTAGTATTATAAAGCACTATATAGTTTTCTAACTGGTGAATGACATGATCTAGTGGATTGTCTACTGTCATCTTTACGGTGCGCGTTCGTAATTTCAGGAGGCGTGGCTTTGGACGGTAGGGGAGGGACTGTGTTTTCAAAGCTATTATGCTAATTGTTAGCATTTTGGCAGATCACCTACTGCACCTTTAATAAAAAATGCTGAATTCAATACTGGTAATATTCAAATGTGGTTTTTGGAATATTGATAAAACGTGCATTATTTATCAAATTTGTTCTTGTACACGATTTCAATGTGGTATTTTTAAATGAAGAATTTCACCTTTTTCATTCTGTTTTTGACAGCAGCACAGTATAATTGTTGAAATAAACAATTTTCTTTTAAAGTTTAATTCAAGCACTTTCGAGGACCTGTGCTGGGCCTTGTATCCACATGTGTGAAATTCAAGTACTTTCAAGAAGTTTGGGAACCCTGTAGTTATATCATTAAAATCGTATTTAGCTTACTTTTCTAATACTGTCTGAAAAGTAATTTAGATCCTCAATAATGAATTCTAGAACTTGACTCAATACTTTATACTTTTAATTATTCTGCTAAATATATTTGTATAACAAAAAGAATACTTACTCTGCTTCTCTGAATTGACTCATACAGAACTGTTCAATGTATTTACTATACAGTATTTAAGGCAAGTACATTGTAAGTGACTGTATTTAAATGACCTAAAAGTTAACCGTAATACCTTTTAATTTAATCACAGTAACTAGTCAGTCCCTCCAGGTTTTTGTGAGTTTCCTTTGTTGCAAACACACCAGAAAAAAGTGGTTACTTCTTCAACCATTGGTAAATGGATGCATTTATGACCCCCTTTAATAAAATAAAATAAATAATAATAATAAAAATATATATAAAATTAAATAAAATAAAAAAAATAAACTAAATTAATTAATTTATTAATTAATTGAGTAGCACAATCGCCTCTCAGCAAGAAGGTCGCTGGTTCGAGGTCAGTTCGGCTGGGTCAGTTGGCATTTCAGTGTGGAGTTTGATTGTTCTCCCCGTGTTGGAGTGGGTTTCCCCCACAAGTCCAAAAACATGTGGTATAGGTGAATTGGGTAGGCTAAATTATCCGTAGTGTATGTGTGTGAATGAGTGTGTATGGATGTTTCTGGCTGGAAGGGCATCCGCTGTGTAAAACATATGCTGGATAAGTTGGCGGTTCATTCCGCTGTGGCGACCCCTGATGAATAAAGGGACTAAGCCAAAAAGAAAATGAATGAATGAATGAAAATAAAATAAATAAATAAAATAAAATAAATAAATAATGAAATAAAATTAAATTAAAAATAAAATAAAACAAAATAAATTAAACTAAATTAAATTATAAAATAATAAATTAAATAAACAAATAAATAAAATAAAATATAAAATATGGTTTAAAAAATGGCGACCATTGTAAAGCCAATTTATCTTAGCCAAATCACATCACACAATATTAGTATGGGAGTTTATCAAATAAACTTTGATGAAGAAAGTCAGTGCTTTAACACTAAACCTTTACAATAATTCTTTCCCTTAATGCAAAAATCCTTAATTTTATTGAAACAACATTTACTCTTACAGTGACATTAAATATACCTGAAAAAGTGCTGTGGTTAAAAAGAGCATCTTTGGTGGAATACATTAAAAGATTAATTATAAAAAATATATAATAAAATAGATATTCAAATGTGAGTTTAAGCACACCTACAGTACAGTACTCAACAACCTGACTTGCAACCTGTCTATAAGCAAATTAAGTAATTAAAATCGTGCACAGTAAGACTGGGAAAAGGTATTAAAAAAAGATTTCTTGTAGACTTGAAAGCAGTGTATATTCTCCCCTATTAGATGTGTTATGACTCAGACGGTGACGTACTAACCTGCAGGAGAAACATGCGGACAGCTACTCATCTTCAGCAGCTTGAGCGTGTCACTGTTGTTGGCGACCAGTACCTTCAGGGACGGGTCATCAACCGGTGTGTCATCGATTTTTATAGAGGATAGAGACTTGGAATTCACAAACACCACCGTCAGGGCCGAGACAAAGTGTGACTGAGAACAGACCAGACAAGACCGGCAAAGTCAGTGCCGCTGGCTTCTCATAGCCTTTACACGAGGCATTATTTCAATATTTCACTGAGGTCACCCTGCTGTGCTGCTGTTTGTATTGTAGGCATGCTGGTACATTGTCTTGACCTATAAACACAACCCTAATAACATGTCTTAATAAAACGATGGTATACAGTATATAATAGCATTTATTTGGAAACAAAGTCATGAAGAATTCACAACCAAACTGCAATCATACAGTTCAATGTAAATCGTGTCAATCTATAATTAAAGACAAAATGATTAGCCCTTGTGTGAATTTTCATTCTTTTTCAAATAATTCCCAAGTGATGTTTAACAGAGGAAGGGACATTTTCACAGTATTTCCTATTGAATTTTTCCTATGGAGAAAATCACACTCAGGATCCTTGGCTTTTACAGAATAATTACATAAGGGAATATACATTTGTATATGATAAACTATACAGCTGAAGGCAGAATTATTAGCCCCCTTTTGAATTTGTTTTTCTTTTTTAAATATTTCACAAATAATGTTTAACAGAGCAAGGAAATTTTCACAGTATGTCTGATAATATTTTTTCTTCAGGAAAAAGTCTTATTTGTTTTATTTCGACTAGAATAAAAGCAGTTTTTCATTTTTTTAAAAACCATTTTAAGGTCAAAATTATTAGCCCCTTTACGCTATTTTTTTTTTTTTGATAGTCTACAGAACAAACCATCATTATACAATAACTTGCCTAATTACCCTAACCTGCCTAGTTAACCTAATTAACCTAGTTAAGCCTTTAAATGTCACTTTAAGCTGTATAGAAGTGTCTTGAAAAATATCTAGTCAAATATTATTTACTGTCATCATGGCAAAGATAAAATAAATCAGCTATTAGAGATGAGTTATTAAAACTATTATGTTTAGAAATGTGCTGAAAAAATCTTCTCTCCGTTAAACAGAAATTGGGGAAAAAAATAAACAGGGGGGCTAATAATTCTGACTTCAACTGTACATCCGTTTTAACATTTTCTTCTCAGCTTTGTATTTATACTGTTTTTCAGGATATTTTTAATTAATTGTTAACCGATTAACTAAACAAACATGTAACTACACCATAATTTAGCTTATGAATAAAAGAATTATATCACTGAAATTCTGACCTAAATTGAATATAAAAGGTTTCTGGATATTGGCTCATAATTTAGGGAGAGAATACTGCCATCTGCAGGTTAGAGAATAAACGTTTAAAATTACTGTTAAAAAAGAAGGTGCAATTTCCACATGTATCCAGCAGAGGTCTATGGAGACTCATTCGTTTAAGGCAGGGGTGCCCAAACCTTTTCCTATTAAGGGGCAAAAACCGAAGTGGGCCGAAGAGAATTATAGTTGCCATGAGTAATTTCATAATTTGTTTCATAATAGGCCTATTTAAAAATAACTAGAAAACATTGCTTTATATCAGGGGTCACCAACCTTTTTGAAACTGAGAGCTACTTCTTGGGTACCGATTAATGTGAAGGGCTACCAGTTTGATACACACTTCTTAAATAACAAATTTTCTCAGTTTACTTTTAATTATATGTTATTATTAATAATTAATGATATTCATCTATAGTTGAAGTCAGAATTATTAGCCCCCCTGAATTATTCGCCCCCCCTGTTTATTTTCCCCCCAATTTCTGTTTAAGAGAGAAGTTTTTTCAACACATTTCTAAACATAATAGTTTTAATAACTCATTTCTAATAACTCATTTATTTTATCTTTGCCATGATGACAGTAAATAATATTTGACTTGATATTTTCAAGACACTTCTATACAGCTTAAAGTGACATTTAAAGGCTTAACTAGGTTAATAAGGTTAACTAGGCAGGTTAGGGTAATTAGGCAAGTTATTGTATAACGATGGTTTGTTCTGTAGACTATCGGAAAAAAATATATAGCTTAAAGGGGCTAATAGTTTTGACCTTCAAAAAAAACTTTAAAAACTGCTTTTATTCTAGCAGAAATAAAACAAATAAGACTTTCTTCAGAAGAAATATTATCGGACATACTGTGAAAATTTCCTTGCTATGTTAAAGATCATTTGGGAAATATTGAAAAAAGAAAAAAAATTCAAAAGGGGGGCTAATAATTCTGACTTCAACTGTATGTGAAGACACTGATCATGTTAATGATTTTTTTTTAGATTAGATTCAACTTTATTGTCATTACGTATGTACAAGTACAGGGCAACGAAATGCAGTTTAGGTCTAACCAGGAGTGCAATAGCAGCAAGTGCAGGATACAGGTATAAGTTATAAAGTGCAGTCATAGAATTATATTATATTTATATTTCTGTTGTCAACAATGATTTAACAAGGTAGGAAAGAGATAAATATCAATATGCAACACTTCATTTGTATGAAATAGCTTTTAAAGTTTTTTTTATATATAACCTAATGTCATTTTCAATTTTACACCAATGCAAGTGTGATTTAAAAAGAATAGCTACAAAAAATATTAGATGCAGCTTACTGGTATGTGGTGCTACGGTGAGTTATTTTTAGAAGAGGTCTGCGGGCAACTCATGTGATCCTCGCAGGCACCATGTTGGTGACCCCTGCTTTATGTTAACTAATACAGTATATTTTTTTCTTTACATTTTATAATGAACTTATTACAGTAAAAACAAAAACAACAATATTTACATTTTAAAAACTCAAGATTCATTTACAACATTTAATTGAAACATTTAATTTCAGTTCAGTTCTTTCTGACATATGATGAGTGTTTCACAACGATATATCACCAGCATTTATTAACTTGATATAGTTATTTCATACATGGTCACTCAAATTGCTTGAGAAGCGTTTTCCACAAAATTCAGACATAGGGATTTATATATTTACATCACATTTACATGGCTATTCGGTAATGTTGATACTAAAATCTAAATATGCACACATGTTTTTGAAAGAAAAATTGAAAAGAGAATAAAAGAATTAGGGGGAATTAATGAGTTATGAACAATTTTCTCTCATTGTGTGAATAATATCCAATGTAATCTACAGAAATTGAACTCAAGTCTTACTCTGAGCATTTAAATGTAATAGACAGTATTTACAATCCCTTAATGTTTGGAATCATAATACGTAATCCAAATAATTTCTAATTTATGTATATATGACTTTTATTATGTCATTTGATGTACTTATTAAGAGTGAGCAGAGTGTATTTACGCAACTTCATGTTGTTAAACATGATTATTATTTTAAATATAAAACGTTGTTCAGTTGAAGACAAAAATTATAATTGTAATTGTAAAATTGTAATTCTTTTCAAATATTTTAAGTGCTGATTTCGATTTTTTTTTTCAACACATTTTTAAACAATAGTTTCAAATACTAATTTGTAATAACTAATGTCTTTTGTCTTTGCCATGATGACAGTACATATCATTTTATTAGTTATTTAGTAGAAGGCATCGGCCGGTATGAGATTCTGACGGTGTGATAACCTTGGATAAAAATATCACGGTTTCACGGTATTGTGATTAAAAACAACAACTTTTTCTCCCATTGAACACAATATATTTTATTTTAAGAAACATTTAAAATATTTTAACAGTAAACATGTCATTAATAGTAAACATGTCAATAACAGTAAACATGCACCATTCAAATACAGTATTTTTAATTTGCTTTAAATCGAAATACAGTAAAACAAATGAGCGTGAAACATGACCAATCACAGAAAGGGATTTTCTTTTCTGCCTGGAGAAATTTTTATATTTAGACATATTGAGAATATACTTGTTACGATTACCAACGATCGAGTGGTTGCAGATCGTTGGTAAACACACAGTTCACTAAAGAACTACAAATTCGCCGTTATATGGACTACAAATCCTATCATGCATCGCTCACTCACACCGGTTCCTCATTCCGTTGATTACACACACACTCACACAGACACAGCTCTTCATTCATTCATTACCTGGACTATAAAGAGAGAACTCTCACACACTTCATGGCTGAGTCCTGTAAACAGTTTTGTGAACGTTGTACTGACCAATCACCTGCGTATTTGACTACGACTCTGGATTTGCCTGCATACTAGTGGTGGACAAAGCAAGGCTTCATAAAACACTGAAACAGTTGAAGCAGATGGTCATTATAGGTATTAGTGGTCATTTTTTATGTATTGCTCTGGAACAGCTTCAGCAAAGAAACAGTTAAGCAAATTGAGGTATTAAACTCGACGTTGTAGAGCTGATGTTTCAAGTGATTTAGTCGAGTTCCTGACTAGCATGCAGAGATAATGTGTTCGAACTCAGGGTGATGCAGCTACAGATGTTGGGTTTGAAATGCTCTGTTCTTGTAACGTGTTTTGTTTTAACATTGGTCTGACATCCGAACGAACACTTTGAGAATAAATTTGTCTTGTTTTGGTCATAAAACAGGGTTGTTGCTGGATCAGATAGGGTTGCGGCCGGAAGTCAACTAAGATTTTGTATATTATTCCCCATATATTAAATTCCCCATTTATTGTATTTTATTAATGTCTACCCCAACCCTAAACCCAACCATCACAGTACTGTAAAAATATTAATTATTGTTATACAGTGTTACAAAAATGATGCTATATTTATGGCGTATCCACAGCTGTATCCTATCTAGGGCTCTATTTTGACGATCTAGGCAAAAAGCATTAAGGGTGTGTCCGAATCCACTTTTGCTATTTTAACGACAGAAAAATCCGCTTTGCGCTGCGGTGCATGGTCTAACAGGGTTGAGCTTACTCTCTTAATGAGTTATAGGTGTTTTGAGAATAAACCAATCAGAGTCTCATCTCCCATTCCCTTTAAGAGTCTGTTGCGTCGTGCCATAGCGCATTTGCTATTTATATGGCAGACTTTGTAAGAAAAACTGAGCGCTTCACTAGCGAGAAAACAGTTAAACAGACCATCTGCAGCGTGAGAATGAGCCTCCTCATTCTTTACTTTCACTTTCACTCTCTTCTGTGGATAGTGTTGTACGCACAGACATCCATTAGCCTACATAATTAATTTTGTTTGTTAAGCGCAAAGATTTGTTTTCAAACTATTTCTAAATTCAGTTCTAATTTCCAGCAAACAAATAAATAAACAATATTAACGAAGTGTGGTCAAAAAACTGAGTTATATCCAAATACACATGCTATGCCCCATATGGTCTAAAACCTGACAGGTGGACAAATCTAATCTTGTTTTTAATAAAACAAATATAAATATGCATATAATAAATAATACTACTACTAATAATAACATTATACAAAAGCCAATTATAGGCGATGCGGTGGCGCAGTAGGTAGTGCTGTCACCTCATAGCAAGAAGGTCGCTAGTTCAAGCCTCGGGTGGGTCAGTTGACATTTCTGTATCAAGTTTGCATGTTCTTCCCGCATTCGCGTGGGTTTCCTCCGGGTGCTCTGGTCTCCCCCACAAGTTCAAAGACATGCGGTACAGGTGAATTGGGTAAGCTAAATTGTCCATAGTGTATGTGTGTGAATGAGAGTGTATGGGTGTTCCCCAGTGATGGGTTGCAGCTGGAAGGGCATCCGCTGCGTAAAACATATGCTGAATAAGTTGGCGGTTCATTCCACTGTGGCGACCCCAGATTAATAAAGGGACTAAGCCGAAAAGTAAATGAATGAATGAATGAATAAAAAGCAAATTGTCATGAATAAACTGAAAAAAACCCCGAGATGAAGAAGGCATAAAAGCAGTGGTTTTTATATTTATGTAGAAAATAATAATTTTTGTAATATTTTAATTTAATTTAATTTTTCATTTGTAAAGATATTTGCATATTGCTGTACATCCTGCGTGTATTAAGCAATGTTTAAGTCACAAATAACTAATGCGCTCTGCACTGACCTCCTCTCAGCTGGTCTATTGTGCAGTCTATTTTAGTTCCTCAAAATAGCAACGCACCAGCAATGCGCCTTAACAAAATCCTTTTTTAGACTAGAACACCTATGGGCGCACATATGAGCACAAATGCATTTGCTATTTAAACAGCAGGGTGCAAAATGTCAAAATGACACTTGCGTCGAGCTGAAACTAGCAAACAACAATTGTGTCGCGCCATTATTTAAAATACATATTACACATAAAATACATATTATTTAAAATACAAATACACATTATTAAAATACATATAATCATAATTTCTGCGTATTTGTACAAGTCAGGATTCAAACCCAAAAGCCATTTGCAGCATAGTAACTTTATGCACATGCACAGTCCACTAGGCTATATGAGACAGTTTTATTCTGAACCTGTCAGTCAAATGAAGATTCGCCAGGTCTTGAAATGCTTCTGAAATATTCGATGCTTTAGTCGCTTTAGTCACGTGACCAGGTATTTCGAGACACTTTAGTCACATGACCTGTATGTTTCGAATCACCTTAGTCACGTGACCTGGGTGTTTCGGATCATGCTTCGGTGCAGTGTTTTGAAACATATGGGCTTCGGGATCTCGACACTCTCGTGTCGAAACATCAGTTTCACGTCAGCCATCCCTACTGAATACATCTGTTTGCTCCTGCTTGTGACCGTTGCTTGCCTGACCATTCTCAATACACCTGCATTTGGATCTGCACCTCCTTTGTCAGCAGGTCCAGTTCCACATTACAATACTAGTATTCAGCTTAAGGTGCCATTTTTAAAAGGATTAATTAGGTTAATTAGTCTTTGGACAACGGTGATCTATACAATACAGTTTGTTCTGTAGCCAATCAAAACTAATCATTTCTAAAAGGTGCTAATAATATTGACCTCAGTAGTTTTTACATAAAAAAAACCTAAAGGAAGAAAAATGATTTTTGCTGCTTCTTCACGAAGCCACTTACTTAGAATGAGCTGAATCAACACAATTCTTGAGTTTTTTTGGAGGACAACTTAATTGTTTGATGTTCAATCCACTTAACTTTGTAAAAATAATTAAGTTAACTTGTGTTGGGACAACATGATGTAAATGTGTGGAACCCAGCAGTTTTTACAGAATAGGAAATACTATGAAAAAATGTCCTTGATCTGTTAAACATCAATTGGGAAATATTTTGAAAAAGAATACAGATTTCACAGCAGGGCTAATAGATCTCAGTCTTGAAATATATTATAATTAAAAATCCATTTCCATATGGAGAATATGACAATGCACTTCTGAAGCCCGATTGTTAGCCTCTGTTCATCCTGTTGATTTATTATTTCTTCATCAGGATGTTTTGAAAAGGAAGTTTTAAAAAATTTCCTCTCTGGAGAAAATGGCCCTGACCTCGACAAAGTACACTATACGAGAGTGAAATGACGACTGAAGGATAATCAAGCCTCCAGGTAAGGGCACTGACTCATCCAGATCTTCCTGGCTGTTGTTTACTGTGACGCCAGTAAGTTAAAAGAAACACACAAACAACAGATCCAGAGCTGCAACTGACATTACAGTGCCATTTTTAATCCTTTAAAAATCCCGCTGTTAAGTCAGTGCCTCACAGTTAAATAAGGACACACATTTTTTTTTGCAGTTATTGTTGTTTTAAAATCTTTTGTGACTAGTATACGCTACAACGAGCCTCAGCTTGTCACTTTCAATACTTGTTTTACTGCAGAGTTTCAGGCTGTCAGGGTTTTGTGGAGAGTGAAATTACACAAGTTTGACAGTGGCGACATTCTAATATTTACTAGCGACTGGGTTTAAAACAGATGTTTGATGTCATATTCAGCTACTAGCAAACGCTGTATGGTAAAGAGTGAATGTGTTTCTGTTGTACCTGAGATACGTCCATGAAGCTTGGCCGCGCTGTGGAAATCAGACCCAGTGTCTTAATGGTGCAGTTCACCAGCTGAGAGAGAATGTTGCAGGCTGCTTCTGCAGATTCTGTGCAGCTGTCAACCTGAAAAAAACGACAACATATACATATATTTTTTATTATTATATATAAAAACTATTAAGTATCCCTGCTTCAGGTCTAATAGATATTTTAAGGGCTGTCTCTGGAATTGAGAAACGCTTGCTATTAGCGACACCTGTGGTCATTATGTGAACTGCAGCTAGCAATGTACATGCAGGTCCCTAAACGCACATATTAATGTAACGTACAAGAGACTGAATATGATTCAAGGACTTGATGTACTCACGACAACATTCTTTTTATATACTTTGATTGCATGCAAAGAAAAACTTTTGTAGCAATTTAAAAAAACATCCCCTCAAAAAGGTTAATCCTCATGTGAGGGACTTTCATCATAAAATGTCAAAGGTATCTAGAATATCCAGCCTTCTATCTATCTATCCTTCTATTTTACCCCTTTTTCAAGATTTAATATGTCTTTTGTGTCTTCAGAATGCGTCTGTAAAGTTTCAGCTCAAAACACCTGTCAGACTATTTATTATACCTTTCAGAAGTTTGTAATTTACAGCTCTGAGCATTGTAGCTGTTTTTGTTGCTTGTGCCTTTAATGCAAATGAGGTCGTTCTCCCCGCCCACCATTCCCACTAGCCTGTCAGAGTGTCTCCGTCTCCTGCTGTCAGATAAACAGCACAGTGACAGACATGAAGGAAGCAGATCTCACGTAAGGTTTGTGAGAAATACTACAGTAGGAACTTTCCCAATGATTATTTGATGTATTTGTTGTGGAGTTAATTCAAGCCTTTCTGCAACGATGAGTCACACACAATGTCGTTACAAAATTCACACACACACACACATAGCGGACACACACACACAACTTTGCACGGCAAATGTGACAGGATACATGTTAATATCCACTGCTGTATGTACAGTTGAAGTCAGAATTATTAGCCCACTTTTAATTTTTTTTCCTTTTTTCAATATTTCCTCAATGATGTTTAACAGAGCAAGGGAATTTTCACAGTATGACTGATAATATTTTTCCTTCTTGAGAACGTCTTATTTGTTTTATTTAGGCTAGAATAAAAGCAATTTTAAATTTTTTATGAACCATTTTAAGGTCAATATTATTACCCCTTTAAGCTATTTTTTTTCGATAGTCTACAGAACAAACCATCATTATACAATAACTTGCCTAATTACCCTAACCTGCCTAGTTAAACTAATTAACCTAGTTAAGCCTTTAAATGTCACTTTAAGCTGTATAGAAGTGTCTTGAAAAATATCTAGTCAAATATTATTTACTGTCATCATGGCAAAGATAAAATAAATGAGTTATTAGAGATGAGTTATTAAAACTATTATGATTAGAAATGTGTTAAAAAAAACTTCTCACCTTTAAACAGAAATTGGGAAAAAAACTAAACAGGGGGGCTAATAATTCTGACTTCAACTGTATATCTGTTATGTGAATGTACAAAATAAACCTGATTTAAGTCCACAAACCGGTATTGAAGCATCTTCTTTTATAATTGTACTGACATGCGACTGTGGTGATGAATTACAGTGATTTTACTGTCTTTAACTTACTTTACAGTATTGCAAACATGCACTGTTTTAAAAACATTTTAAAATTGTAAAACTCCTTCTTGATCACATTTGATGATCACAGAGAGCTCAACAGATCTTTTAATCCCTGTTGTTTTGCCCACGTCCTGTCTTGTTGATATAATTATACGCATTACTACAGAGACATGTTAATTTGAGGCTGTCAATCAATTCGGTGGGCGGGGAAACCACACTCCTACGTCATGTTGCGGTGGGCCTTAAAATGGGAGGGATTTGGATCCTATTTTAACGTCAGGAAGTTTAAAAAAAGAGACTTATTGTCTTTATATCACCTCAATATGACTGTGGACAAACTATATCTACACACAGGTCCAAACAGCTTCCCAAAGATGATTTTAATCATAGGTGCCCTTTAATAAATTTTTTTTTTTTTTTCATGTAATTTCTACTATAATTATTATTATACCTGTACTGTATTTTATTTATGTTTGTTTCTTTTGTATAGTTGTTTTATATGCTTGTTTAAATGAATTTATTATTTTTTTGTCTTAGATATTTATGCTCTGTCTCCAAACATTTCAACAGTTCTCAGCACTCCTTTGAGGCCATTTAGGGGTCCTTCAGACCCCAGTTTGAAAAACATTCCTAAAATATCAAATAAATGCTTAAAAGCATGTTTTATGGCTTCTAAAGAAATATAATCAGCAACTGAGTTCATCACTAACAATAATAAGAAATGTTTTAAATGTATTCAAATCATTTCTGAAGGCTCACTGAAGGCTGGATCCTGGAGTAATAATGCAGAAAATTCTAATTTGTCATCAAAAAAATGATTTTTTTTTTTATTTTAAAGGGGTGGTCCAGAATGTACTTTAAAGGCTTGGTTGTGTTTATAAGATGTAAAGCAGTGTGTGCTCATGCTTCATTTGTAAAAAATCATATTTTTTCATATATCTTACTTTAATTATATACAGCTACTCAGCTAACATGAAAACGACAATCGTATATCCTAGTTCCTCTGAAAGCCCACCCTCAAGAGGCTCTGATTGGTCAGCTAACATAATGTGCTGTGATTTGCAGATCGTCTCCACGTCACCAGGAAGCGTCACGTCCAGCCAAGCCTCTGCTCCCACGCACTGTGCCTCTGCTGTGTAAATACTGTCAGTCAGTGTAGCCGTGTCAGTCTGAGCCTGAATTACACAGCAAATGAAGAGGACACAGCTGAACTTCACGCCTGCTCTCTAAAATAAATCTGACAAGTGCCTTTCATATATATATATATATTCGGGTTATAAGCATGTGTAAGTAATATGAAACATTCAAATATCTTTTGCGAGTTTGTTATTTGAGATGTAGAACGCACGGAAAGCGGCCGCATAGAGAGACACTGCAGCGCTGCTGAAGATTGTGGGTGTTTACAGCAATTTGATGGCTAAATATGTATTTGTAGCTAAATTGTTAGCGGTGCCAAACAACATTTCCTGTTGTTTACATCCTTGTTTACATCCTTGCTACAACATACTGTTAACGGTAGAAACTGTGCATGTAATAGATCAATTTAAACAAATAAAAACACTTACAGGTAGTGGCTCACAATCCACAGCATTATCTATCATGGTTGGAGCTGCTCCTTCTTTAAGGAGTTTTTAGCCAAATCCAGCACTGAACTGGGAGAGATTCTGGAAGATGTCCTTTGTCAAATGCTAGAGTTCTAAAAAAGATAGAGCTATATCTTTTTTAGAATTCTCTGGAACATAATTAAGTTAAATTGTAAGCACTTCTCTCTTTGTGTTGTGTCCTTTGGAAGCCCAAATACAGAAACACCACAAGCTCTGTGGAAATAGGAGCATTTGGACGGCATTTTGGCTTTCCCTGCTATAACATTACAGTGCCTCTGGCCACGCCCCTTCGCCGCTCATGGTGAATGCGCGTAACCTGAAGCGTTTGTGATCGCATTAATCCGGATGTATTTTTTGTAGTCCCCAAGCTTCGCTGTAGGCTTTGCTAAGCTAACTCTGTAAAAGCCAATGTCTCCCTTTGCATTGAACTTTGAGCGTATTACATTCCGAGATGTTGTTTATGTTCACACAGCTACATCACAAATCAACTAAAGTTTAAAATATAATATTGTAGTGGACCACCCCTTTAAAACTGCTGCACTAAAATGTAATTATGTCTCAACTTGACAATTTTACTCCATATTTCATTAAATAAATGCAACCATGGTGAGTACAACACTTTAGTCATTCTGTGTTGACAATAATCATTTGTTTCTATGTCCACGTTTTTCTTTAGCTCAAAAAGTAGAGAAATTAGCAACACCAATTTTGTGAATTTGATCCGCAATGAAAGCAAGAACCCTAGGAAAGTGTGTACTTTCTATTGGATAAAGATGCCAAAAGTGTGTAACTGCTATAAGAGTCTGGCTCTTTCTCAGACAGTCCTACCTTGAAGCTGACGTACTGCAGATGCTGAGCGTGTCTCTTAATGATCTGCTGGATCAGATCCGGATGTGTTGACCTCAGGTAAGATGTAGCCGGCTGGTTCAGCTCGAACTCAAACCTCCTCCAGAGATCTGGGATGTGAAAGACTTCGTTCCAGCGGCGGCACACAGAAGACGCTCGAGCCCGGTCCACCAGTGACAGATACTGGAATATGTGCAGGACCACATGGTGCGGCAGGTTGCCCCATGTCTCCTCTGTGGCGTTCTGTAAATTGGAGGAGCCTGTCTGGACATACACTGGTGCGGTGCTTCTGTGTCTCTTGGTTCTGCCCTCTGATGGGGTGAAGCTCTGACACTTTGATCGTCCCCTTTTCATCCTGTTTAGTGGAAAACAATAGGATTCAAAGACTAACTGAAAAGCATTGGCATGTATATGTGATGGCATTCATTTAGAGTGCACTAGATAACATGACGCTGAACTCATAAGGAATTGATTATTACTATGATATACCGAGGTACAAAATATTGAACTTAATGGTATTTTTTACGTGAAACATGGAAGGCAAAAGTGTAGTTTTTCCTGTCTGATCACATTTTTTTTTTTACTTTGATAGAAAGAAAACATTTTAAGTGTTTATAATGTGTTTAAATTCAATTTTAAGTGTTTATTTTATCAATTTGTGTCTGTATATTTCAATTACAATATACTTTTAAAAGGTTTGCGGTCTTTTCTAAATTAAGTTCTGAAAAGAGATTCCCCTCTTAAGTACTAAACAGGAATTTTGAATCTGACTACTTAAAATGTTCAGATTTTTGTGCAATAAATGTATGCAAATTAGCTTTAAAAATCTGAATTCGTAATGCAATCAATCAACTGGGGAAATGTTGCGATAACTTTTATTTTATTATTTACTTGCAGTGCCTTCTCCAAAAGTGACAGCTGATTTGTTGCAGTACTGGTCCTCTAAAGGGACATGAGGTGAGGGCGCAATGTTGAATATTCAACAATCAACAAGCCAGATTTTTAAGCACCGTTATTCAACTTTTCAAATGTCCGAGATCAGAGAGATTTTTAAAATAATTAGATGCAAATATTCATCAAGAAGGGCGTCTCGGTGGTGCAGTGGGTAGCACGATCACCTCACAGCAAAAAAGTCGCTGGTTCAAACCCTGGCTGGGTCAGTTGGCATTTCTGTGTGGAGTTTGCATGTTCTCCCCTTGTTGCCGTGGGTTTCCTCTGGGTGCTCTAGTTTCTCCCACAGTCCAAAGACATGCGCTTTAGGTGAATTGCATGAACTAAATTGGCCCTAGTGAACGAGTGTGTATGGATGTTTCCCAGTGTTGGGTTACGGCTGGAATGGCATCCGCTGCGTAAAACATATGCTGGATAAGTTGATGGTTCATTCCGTTTTGGCCCCTGATTAATAAAGGGACTAAGCCGAAAAGAAAATGAATGAATGAATATTGATCAAGACCACATTAAACTGATGTAAATTGTCAGTAAATGCATTTAGAATTTTGCATAATATTTCTGTCACTCACTCACTTTTCTTTAGCTTATTCCCTCATTATCAGGGGTTGTCACAGTGGAATGAATTACTCTGGCATATGTTTTTTACGCATATGTTTAAATTCCACAAACCAGGATTGAAGCATCATCTTTTATAGTTGTAGTGCCTATGTGGCTGTGGGGACTCCAGCAGTTATGAATTGCATAGCAATTTTACTGTCTTTTCTTTATTACACACATACACTGTTTTAAAAACGTTTTAAAGTTGTAAAACACATTCTTGATGTGCAGCTGATCACAGAGAGTTGGAACAGATCTTTTAATCCCAGTTTCTTTGCAAATCCTGCCTTGTAGATATGATTATATGCGTTACTATGGAGCAGTGGTGGATTTAGGCATGGGCAATATGAGCGATCTCCCAGGGCAACATCTTGCTGGGGGCGGCAAGGGGAGAATGTACAAAACAAAAACAAAAACGTACCCCGGTATGTGGCCCAGTAAGCTTTGAAATATGTTTTACTTTATGCAAGTGTATTAATCCAAAGAGTAGTATTGCCAGAATAAAAAACGTTAGTGGCCATTCACAATTGACTTTTAAAAGTTGATTTTAAGTATGGCTATAGAAGCAGAAAGGATGGATAATGGGAGGGAGGGACGTAAGACTTCATAACATTAATTCTCGGCCTTGAGTCAAGTCTAAGATGAACAGATAATTCTATAAAACATATATATTTTTTGTATTTTATCGAATTGTCAAAATTAATTGTTTTCCAGTTACATTTAGGATTCATTTCTGTTATTTATTTATAATAAAAATAATAATTGTATAATAATAATAATTATTATTATAATTATTCATTCATTCTTTTTTTTTTCAGCTAAGTCCCTTTATTAATCCAGGGTCGCCACAGCAGAATGAACCGCCAACTTATCCAGCACATGTTTTACGCAGCGGATGCCCTTCCAGCTGCAACCCATCTCTGGGAAACATCCATACACACTCATTCACACTCATACACTACGGACAATTTAGCCTACCCAATTCACCTATACCACATGTCTGGACTGTGGGGGAAACCGGAGCACCTGGAGGAAACCCACGCGAACACAGGGAGAACATGCAAACTCCACACAGAAACGCCAACTGACCCAGCCGAGGCTCGAACCAGCGACCTTCTTGCTGTGAGGCAACAGCACTACCTACTGCGCCACTGCGTCGCCCTAATTATCATTATTATTAATATTATTATAATGATTATTTTATTTATAATAACTATAAATATTTTTAATAATTCCAATTCTTCTTTTGTCCATATTTAGGTAAGTAGGTAAGTTAGGGTAAAACAACAAACATTTTTTAGAATGTACATGTTTAATGGTTCTTTTCTATATTAAAGATGTAACCTTCTAGAACTATACTAGACCCATACTTCTATAAACCAACTATTTATAAGGTTGAGGGAGGAAAAGGGAGGGGGGGGGGGGGGGGATATGGGGCTGTTCGCCCAGGGTGCTATTCAAGGTAGCACCACCACTGCTATGGAGACATGTTAATACGCAGCTGCTAATCAACAATGTAATGTAACAATGTTTATATATCCGTATTAGAAACCCAACAATACTAAAAAATACCTTTTTGCAGTTCATTTTAAGATTATGATTTTCTGATCTGTTTTTAAGACATTTTTGATGCTGTAACATTTGAAAGGGTGAATTATGACCTGTTGAGACCAGCAGAAACCCCTGCAAGAAAAGTTAGAATGAAGTATAGATAGTTGAATATCTATACATTTTCATTTATACAATTTATAAAATGTATTATTCAAAAGGTTGTTGAATAAAAAAATAGAGAAGATGAACATCAGGTTTTTAAAAATCTTGGAGTTCATGCAGCTAAAGGTAATACAATGTAAGATAAAACTAATTAAGAAATTCCCAAACTCTATATAATTTTTTCAAATTAAGTTATTAATAAGTTATTGCAATGTTTGTCAAAAGTTGCAGCACAATATAAACTAATATACTGTATAAGACTAATATAAAATACTATAATAATAAATGATAGATAGATAGATAGATAGATAGATAGATAGATAGATAGATAGATAGATAGATAGATAGATAGATAGATAGATAGATAGATAGATAGATAGATAGATAGATAGATAGATTACTAAATAATACTAGCATATCTATCTACACATACTGTATACTGCTAGTGTCATACTGTAACTAAACAATCGACACCTTAAAGGTCATATTGGACAATTTAAAAGCAGTGTTTTCTGGCTGTATATCCAATGTAGGCCTATACTGTATGTGGCCAAAGCCTCACACAAACAACAGTCCCAATGATTTCTTCAAAACAATATTCTGTACGATAGATAAACATGGCTGTTAGCAGTCGACTACGAATTTCCTACTTACTTGTTCCAACCTTCTGCGTCGACATAGAAAGGCATACCATCCCCGAACACGCTGAATCTGATTTGGGTGAAGTTTTACCTATAACAAACACGCGATCAGTGACAGTGAGTGTCTCTCTGTTGCTCAGCAGCGTCCTATTATAAAGAGAGCCCCTTCAACAGCTCCACTGCTCTGCACGGGGAGCGCGCGGGCACGTGAGCTCCAGAAAACATGTATCAGTCTCATCAGAGCGCGCGCTTCAAATGGATGTCCTGTCAGTTTAAATCTTCATTCAAAATGGGTAAATTTTTAATAACTAATTTATAAATGCTTTTAAATCAGTCACTGTGTTTTCATGCACATGCACTTTTAATCCTAGGGGTTTAAATTAGATAATAATTTCTTTATAGCTTATTTATAGATCGCATATCAAATTACATACTTATTAGGATATTGTAAGTTTTGCTGGGTTACCTGAGTGAGTTAATAAATAATCTTCAATAGAGTGTTACACACGCACGCGCCCGTATCGCACGAAAGTAGGTCAGTGTGTCAAAGAAACGTCACATGCGTTAAGCCTCTCACGAGCTGAGTATAATGAGAATCTGGCGCAGTTGACAAGGTAAATAAGTCGTCCAGTCGCGCTTCTTTGTGTTTACTGGCTGTCTTCAGTATTCAGTATTCTTCTGTATTCGAGTATTCTCATATAACTTGTCCTTCTGTTTTTGTTTTGTTGGCTGAAGTACGGTAACACGAGAACCTGTTTGCAGTAAATGTTTCTATGCTATTGGAGTAAAATCCCCAGCTAGTCGTTCTTAATATAAATCAGTGTAATAGTAGGGTTAGCTTCAGCCCGACTGACATTCAAAATTACAAAGTACGTGTTTAACCAGCATTAATGTGACTAAACTTTTTCTATTTTTAGGTAAGTTAGGATTATCAAATTTGTTTCTGTTATGCTTAATAGCAGAATAACGAGAGAGATTTTTTTGAGAAATTGTTATAACTTTTCTTGAAAGTCAAGTTTACATACAATAAGATTATTATGCCTAAAAGCTCAGATGATGGTGTCAAGGTTTTAAAGTTTCTGATTGGCTAATTGACAACATTTGAGTTAATTGGAGGCACAACTGTAGAATAGTATTTAAGGAAAACCTCAAACACACTGCTTCCTTGTGTGACAACATGGGAAAATCAACAAGCCAGAATCAACAAAAAAGTCAGATTAGAATTTGCTAAATTACACTGCGAAAAAGAATAATTCTTGGAGACATGTCCTGTGGTCTGATGGAACTAAGATTGAACTGTTTGGCTATAATGACAAATGTTACATTTGGAGGACAAAGGGGAAAGCTTACAAGCTTAGGAACACTATCCCAACTTTGAAGTAAGGGGGCAGCAGCATCATGTTGTGGGGCTGTTTTGCTGCAGGAGGGACTTCACAGCATAGATGGCATCATGAAGAAAGAACATTATGTAGAAATACTAAAGCAACATCTCAAGACATCAGCCAGGAAATTAAAACTTGGCCACAAATGGGTCTTCTAAACAGACCATGACCCTAAGCATACTGCCAAATTAGTTAAAATGTGCTTTAAGAACAACAGAGAGAGTGTTTTGGAGTGGCCATCACAAAGCCCTGAGCTTAATCCTATAGAAAATTTGTGGGCAGAGTTGAAAAAGCTTTTGCGAGCAAGACAAGCCAACAAATCTGACTCAGTTACACCAATTCTGTCAGGAGGAATGGGCCAAAATTCCTTCAAACTATTGTGAGAAGCTTGTGGAAGGATACCCAAAACATTTGACCAAAGTTATACAGTTTAAAAGCAAAGCTAAAAAAAACCAAGGAAATGTATGTAAACTTTTGACTGTCTAGAAATAAAAAAAAAACAAAAAAAAAAAACAAATGCTCTCATTATTCTGGCATTTAGCAAATGTAAACGATTTAGGTAATCCTAACGGACCTAAAATAGTAAACGTTTAGTATGATTTACCATCAGACATTTAAAAAAAAATGGTTATGTTCCTTTTTTAGAGTGTATGTAAACTTCTGGTTTCAACTGTAAGTCTCTCACACACACATACAGGTATTGGACAATAAAACTGAAATGCCTGTTTTAGACCACAATAATTCATTAGTATGGTGTAGGGCCTCCTTTTGCAACCCGTACTGCATCAATTCATTTTGGGAATGAATGACAAATACAAGTCCTATAACTGTGGCCAGAAGGATTTGGCCATTCTTCTTGTAGAACAGTAGTTATTTGGGAACTTTTTATTGCTTTGGCTTGAATGCATCGTTTTGAAATTAAGCCTATTGGTCAATTAGCTACAGGTGTGACACAAAAAAAGCAACTAAGTATTTAATCTATAAGGCTTCTTGTTTGAAAAATGTAACTCGTTACTAAAAAGCTATAGCTACTCTCTGACACCACCAAATAGGCCTAAACGTTAATATCAAAGCTAAAAACAACTTTAACGAGCGGTTTAAGTTAATAGCCTACCCAACAACAGACTAGCTATAGGCTACAAACATAGGTTAAACGGGAACTTGTTCGCGCACTGCATGCGGCCTACTTAGATTATTTATTAATTTGTTTCAGAAGTAGGCCTAAAATTTGAGATATGGTCATTTATGCGGTAGAGCAAAACGTGAATGTATTCAAGCAATAACCACTGACCTTACTCCCTTTGAATTTAAAAGCACTATGATTTATTTGTTCGTTAAGGATAGAAGCCATGGCGAGCTAGTCTTCCGGGTTGACTACAAACGTCACCGACGTCACGACTGGAAAATAAAAAAGACCTCATATAGTACAGCAAAAAAAGTGTTAAAACTGTGAAATTCTGTAAGGACTTTGTAAATATTATTTAATTTGAGAATTTGCCTCTGTACTCTGTTTTTTATTATCTTATCTTATTTTATTTTTATTATTAATTTTACTTGTTTATTATTGTACTTGATGTCATCCATTATTATGGTTAATATGTTTGTATTGTTAAAACACAATTTAAAAAAAAATAAAAACTAGACTGGACTACTATAATCCTGGGGAAAGGCATGGCTTCTCACAGGCATATTGTGGAGGCTTTTTATAATAAAGAGGATGAAGGTAAAAAAAGACCTCACAGTACTCATATAACTGATCCTGTACTATACTTAAATGGGGTCGACTTTTTTAGTAAAGAAAATGTACAAACAAAGTTATTAGATTATTGTTATTATTATTATTTTAACAAAGCCTTAAAACCTAGAGGACATTTTTTAAATAAAATCTTTTGATTTTATTTGGTAAACTTCATATTCATAAATGTAGATTGAATAACTCTAAACCTCGTTTAAAGGTTTCTATTATAGGTTTTCATTTATATATAGACTCGCTCCAGTATATTAATTGCAAGAAATGCCAAGATACAATTATATTTGAAAAAGAGCTTAAGTTAATTGAATAGTAAACTTGCTGTCAATTGGGTAGGTTAAATCATATTATCATTGTAAAAGTACTATTTTTTAAAGTTGTCTTTTTATTTATTTTGATTATGTAATTCGTATTTTAGTTTATTTTATGTTATTAGTTACATTTGTATTATGTGGATGTCATGTTTAAATTGTTTATTTGCTGTCATTTAAATAAAATTTAAAAATAAATGAAAAAAATGAAAAAATTAATACATGAATGAAATAAATGTTTTTTGGCTTAAAAACTTAAGTTATCTACCTAAATTTCTGTTTTTATCTTTGATGAACAATTTCAAGAAAGTCACTTACTGTCACCCCATACAGTAAATATGTTTTCCTGGCCAAAATATAGCTATTTTAAATATATGTTATACCTGTGTTGTTAAATAAAATACATTATTGAAATATTTGAAATATATGTATATTTAAATATGTTGATTTGGTTGACGTGTATGGAACAAAATGTGAATGTATCTTCTTGGATTGAAATACATGGAGGGTAAAATACATTTTAAAATGTCAATGTATTTGTAGAAAATATATTTACGTTAATTTACGTTAATTATTATTTGAGCAAATATATTTTTATGGCCATTTTTTATTCAGAAATATATATAAACATTTTTTAAAGATACGTATAAATATATATATATATATATATATATATATATATATATATATATATATATATATATATATATATATATATATATATATATATATATATACCGCCAGGTGTCCTAACATTTTATCTTACCCATCAGATTATGCTACCAATGGTTCTAAGGTTGGGGTTAGGGATTAGGTAGGTTAGGGCAATATTACAGCTTCATATCACACTACTCCACATTAAAATTTACACTGGTAGCAAAATCCGGTAACCTCATCAAAATGTGCTTCCTACCTTTTGAATGGGAAGTAGAACAATCTAACAAGGTACGTATGACAAATCCAGTGATTTTTGTTTGTTTTTTGTGGCACAAATTCACGCCACTCAAACATATTTTGATATTTTATGGTAAGCAAATATTGACTAAACAGTGCCCTGTGATTTCAGGAACGACAGCATAACCCCTACAACAGAATAGAAGATACAAGATTTCTACATTTCTAAAGGAGCTGCTGATCATAACATTATTTATAAAACTGTCATATAAACTCTTTGTAAGCAACACTTTTCACATTTTGGTACCAGCAGACAAACTAATCTACTGCAAATCACTGCATAAGATGTTTCTAAAATGTATTATTTAAACCACAATTAAAAACATATGAGGGCATTAATTGTCAACTGTTTCTGCAAAGTAGGTAAAAATTAAACAAACATATTATTATATCCAGATAAAAAAGAAAAGAAAACATAAATATGAAATAGGTGAAAGAAATGATGAGGACAGTATTTGAGTTTTGTTTTGTTTATTTAGAATTAATCAACAACAACAAAAATCAGCCCTCCACCCCTGTTTATTATATGATATAGATTCCATCACCACCACCACAATGAAACACAACAGTTCTCCCATCCTGTAACGCTGACTCCACACCCAACCCCACATCCTTCTCTTCCTCCTCCTTCAGTTTCTCTAAATCCTCCTTGATCTTGTCCTCCTCATTCATCATGTCCCATTTCGTTATTTTACTTTTCCTCCCCCTCCGTCTCTTCTTCTTTGACTTTTCTTTCTCAACCCTTTTCTCCTTCTTCTCCTTTATTGTCTTCTCTTTCTTTCCATAACTCTTCCTCTTCCGTCTCTTGTTCTTCCACTTCTCTTCCTGAATTCTCTTTTTCTCCTTCTCACTCATCTCCTCCTCCTCCTCCTCTTCCTCAATTCTATTCTCCTCTTCCTCCTTCTTAGTGTTCACCTCCTCCATCTCCTCTTCCTCCGTCTGTGCCATCTTCTTCTCCACCATCTCAGTTTTAACCATTTCCTCCTCCTCCTCCTCTTTTATTGTCTCCATCTCTTTAACAATTTTCTCCTTCGTTTCCTCCTCTTCCTCCTTTATAATCGCCTCCTCCTTCTTTCTGTTCCTTCCTCTCCTCCCTCGTCTAGTCTTCTTTGTCTTTTTTCCCACCATTTTCACCTCCTCAATGTTCTCCTCTTTCTCCTTCATGATCTCCTCTTGATCATCTGTTAAAAGAGAAATGATTGCAGTTTACACATTCAGAGGATGTTAAACTCCAGATGAGGGGAAAAAATTACAATTTATTAATAACATTACAGACAAAAAATATACAGACATAAATATGATCATTTACCATCAGTGCCTTGTTCTGCTGAATTGGGGAGCGATTTTTGATCCTCCAAGTTTTGCTCAGGATTTTTCTCCTCCTCATCCCTGATCATCTTCTCTTCCTCTTTATTCTCCTTCTCCTCCACCACCATCATGTTTTCCTCCTCCGCCACATCTGTTATTTTTGAGGAGATGTTAAACTCCAGGTAAGATCAGAAAAATACAATTTATTTAAAGCATTAAAGTCTATTATTTACCATCATAGCATGTATCTGCTGAGTCACCCAGAGAGATGCAAAACATTGCTTTGAAAAAGGAAGCAATCCGGCTCCTTTTCTTCTTTTTCTCCTCTTTCTTCCTCTTTTTCTCCTCCTTCTCTTTCTTTTTCTCCTCTTTCTTTTTCTCCTCTCTCTGCTTCTTTTTCTCCTCCTTCTCCAGATCTACTGAAGTTTACAGAAAGTAAATTATTGTAGTGGTACTTTTTTCCTTAATACGAGTTGTGTTTCTCTTTCCATGTGTCACAGTAACGATCAATCTACAGGTTATTTAGTGCAACAACACATCACGTTTGTATTGTATTGAGTTTTTCAGCTTTAAAGTAAATCAGGTTTAAATGGCAAGAGTTCCTGTGGGGACAAAAGTAACACAGTTATTTATGCCCCAATACCTTATTTTCCCTTCCACATTAGAGTTTGTGTTTAAGCAGTGTTTAAATTTAGACGTTTTATCAAATGAATGCACATTGCCGATAATAATAAACAATATTCCCAAATATATTCCAAATATGTTTTAAAACCCAAAAAGTTAAGGTAACTCAAACCATTTGAGGAAACCGATTGCAACAAAACATTTAAGTTCAAAAACTAATCCTAATGAGTACTGTAAACTTAATCTATTTGAGTAAACGAAGCAATCGGAGCACAGTAAAACCCAATAAATGAAGAGAACTCAATCCAACTGAGCACTGTAAAACCCAATAAGGCAACTCAAACCGTTTGAGGAAACCGATTGCAACAATCTATTTGAGTTAAAATAAACTAATCTATATGAGTACTGTGAACTTAATCCATTTGAGTAAACAAAGCAATTTGAGTACAGCAAACCCCAATAAATAAAGAAAATTCAAACCAACTGAGTACTGTAAAACCCAATAAGTGAAGGCAACTCAAACCGTTTGAGGAAACCGATATCAACAAACCATTTGAGTTAAAAACTAATCTATGAGTACTGTGATCTTACTATATTTAAGTTGAATGAGATATTTAATTAACTCGTTAACTTCAACACTGAGTCCAAAACTCTTTTCAAATGAGAAGAATTAACTTTCAGTAAAGTTTGAGTTGACTACACATTTCATTTAATGAAGTTGACTGTTGGGTTTTACAGTGTACCATTACATATCCCTTTAACTGCCTCCTCAAATAGTTGACCATACTTGACTGGTTTAAATAATGACTGTTAAAGTCATTTAAAGAATGACTGTTTTAAATAATGGTGTAGACACACAGCATTGTTGGTTTACAAAAAATCAAACAAACATAATCCTGTTGCACTACTAGACTTGATTTTGGTTCGGAAAAATAACATATTAAGTGACAATCTGAAATATTTTATTTACTTCAAAAAATAAAGATGATTTAGTATTCAAAAGTGATTTATTTTGAATATGTTTTAAAATAAATTGGACACACTTCATATCTTAAGATTTTTTATAGTATATGCATTAATTCAGGTACATTTACCATAAAACGACATATCAACCATTTAGTAGAGGTTGATATTTTAGAAACTTTGGGATGCAAATGCATTGACTGTGTTGACTAGTGACATTAGGAGTTAAGAAATTGTTTTTTTCTTGGTGGGACAGTTAAAAAAATTTTTTTGGGATATTTGATGGAATCAAAATGTAAAATTAACATTTTCCTGCAAAGATAAATGACAAAATAAGATGTTCATATTGATGTTTAACATATTTACAAGGTGAATGTAAGAACTTTTGAAAATGATCAAGATTAAGCATATTAATCTAGCACTGTCCGTGTAACACTTTGCAGTTCTTTGTTCTGAGATCAGATTTAAATGCAACAATCCAAACTTGTAGAATCGAAAATTAAACCGAGTGACAATTATCCGTTGTTGAAGTACTCAGAAAAAAATGGAAAATGAAAGTTTGAAAAGCATTTTTCATTTCTTTAATTTTGATGGTGTGAATCGAACAAAGAACTGCAAATCGTTACACCGACCTAGCACATATGTATGTTACCTTTGTCCCACACCCGTGCTACTTTTATCCGTAGAATTACACAGCAAATTCAACTCTGAGAGATTTCATTTTAACACTTTTTCGGTGTATATATAATTCACACTAAACACATTTGCAAAAGTGATAACAATTTAACACTGGCTCAAGAGTTATTTATTTGATATTTATATATGTATTTTGATAATAATGTGCAAGTTATGTTTAAAGTGAACTTTGAAGTTGTTCTACATTTGCTTAAAATACTACCTGATATTGATAGATCACACTTATGAGTTAGTAGCAAACTGATATTTCTGTCTAAAACATTGTTTTTTATAAAGAGTTCTTTATGAAAAACGATACTTTCATTTCCACTTTCCACTCAGTATTTACTCACCCTCAAGTGTTTCCTTTATGGTTTTCTTTCTTCGGAAGACAAAAAAGCAAGACATTTTGATAATACAATTGCTATCCGTTGAAACCGTGAAATATCGACCATGTACCGCCACTACTACAAACCAACAAAAGATTTCTCTGAGCTGCACAGCTTAAAGTATTCCACTGGAACGCGTTCTAAATGAGGTTCTAAACTTCTACTGTAACTATGGTAACAAGACACCGCAAACGCCACATAACTGAGTGAGGATAAACCTAAACGCAAATATGAAAGCAGATATCGAGAGCTTAACGAATCCATATTAGCGGAATAAAAGCGGGGTTAAGTGTTATTAAAAACACGTTAATTATAATTTGACATAGCCTATCCCTCGGCCCTGGAGTGCCACTGTCCTGCAAATTTCAGCTTCAACTTTCCTAACGTGGAAATATGAATAAGATCTGAATTAGGTGTTTAATTGGAACTGGAGTTAAAGTTTTCAGGACAGTGGCCATCCGGGACCACGTTTGACACCCCTGTCATAGAGACCGTAGCCCAATATTGAGCTAAGAAAACAAATACACAAAATCAGTGGGGGGACGCAAACACCAGAAAAAAATCTAACTGTAAAGTCGAGTGTAAAAGCCATTTTCAGGTTCAGAATTTTGTATCAAAAAACTAAAATATGACTAAAGCATACAATAAATGCATCACAAATCAGTTTATTTGAGTTCAAATTGGGTTAATATCAGTAATCAAGATAATCAGTAAACACTCACATACACGCACGCACACACAAACACACACACACACACACACACACACACACACACACACACACACACACACAGTTGCCTAATCACTGCGCTCGCCATCACTTGACTCCTGGTTAATTTGCAAGGAAGGTCGATCTGGTCCAAGCTCCTTGATTTTTTTTTCTTCATCCAAACGCCTTGTGAACGAATATCTTTGCAACAACAGAATTTTCCTTCATTTCGAGAAATTGCATTCTAAGCTCTTTGGTGAGAATGGTCCAATCACATAAGGCCAATCATATAAAAACATATATGATTCGTTCTAACAACAAAAACGGGAGGGTTCGGGACGCAGAGCGCTGCGCCCCAAAGACAATTTAAAACAGGCCAATTAGAGCTTATCGTCATATCACGTGCATTGCAAAAGTTCGTGTACCTACATAGACACCCATTAGTCTGGCGCCCAGCACACATATGAAAAAATATTGTTCATACATTTTTTTCCAATAAATGTTAGTATGACTACAATAAATGTTAGAATGTTACAATTAAATCAATTTATTTTGTTAATATTTGTGATAATAAACATTAACATATTAAAGAGGTTTAACTTGAAGGGGGCGGCGCCCCAGCGCCCTCTATTGACCAGCCGCCACTGGTTAAGTCACTACGTGATGGTGAAGGAGAAAAACGTTTCCTGACTCGCTCAACCAAAACACCCCAAAGTGGCTCAATAATATTTAGATCTGGTGACTGTGCAGGTTTCATGTTCATCAAACCACTCATGTCACCAGTCTTGATGTGTGTACTGGTGCATTAACATCCTGATACACTGCACTGTCTTCAGGATACAATGTTTGAATCGATGGGTGCACAAGGTCATCCAGAATGGTTCGGTAGTCCTTAAATTAATAGTCCTAGCACAAGTATTGGGCCTATAGAGAATGCCATTAAATTGAAGCCCAAACCATCGCTGATCCAACCCCTATGCTTCATTCTGGGCATGCGGGTGGTATGATTTTTTGGGGCTTCTCCAAACTGTAACTCTCCCAGACTCTCCCACAGCCCAAGATTTTTGCTGCTGGAACCATTGCAACCAATTTGTCCTCTTTTAAACTCTGATATGTCCCTCATAATGTTGTGTCTGTAGGAGCCACTTTTTTTATATTGTAATGATTTTGTGGTCCACTAGGGGTCGCTAGACGCTAAGTATATCTAGGGTGCCTGTGTAAGCGAGGAAGAGCGTCAGTAATGGGAAAGCACACGGTTTTTGACCGTGCTGATGGGTAACATGCTGCTAGCGTGAGAACAATGCAGTTTAGAGATGTGCTGTGTGTACGAGGTGCAAATTTTATATGCACATGATAATGAAGAAATGAGAAGCAAAGATTGAGGCTTTGTTTTATTTACCTGCACGAAATAAAGACATTCTGCTTGAATCAACTTTAGCGTGCATGGACTCTGATTGCACGCGTGAATTACGTGCTCACACCTGTTACCGGCGACAACAGCAATGGAAGGCTGTTATATTAAAGGTGCTGTATGTAAGTTTGTGACTCTTCTAAAGCATAAAAATACCATAATATGTTTGCAGGTATAAGAAACATCCCAAGTGAACATACTTGTTTAACTGAAAAACAATGCTGAAGTCAGATATTCTGCTTTGAAAATAGTTTTTCCGTGCCGGAACGCTGTCTTTGTTTAGCCTGCAGAATGCCAGTTTAGCCAATTATATTTCAGCACTCCGGGTTGCCTTGTTGGAAAACAGCGTATTTCATTCATTCATTCAGAAAGGCTCTGAAAGCATGCGCCCGTGACCGAAATGGACAGTATCAGACGTCGAAATGAGACAGATTCAGTTCCACATGAGGTTATTACTTAGCAAATGATATAAACATTACGAACGTAAACATTAGGTGAGCAGGTTACATTGTAATCTCGTGTCCTAACAACACGCAAACAGCAGTTTAGCTGTTTGCACCAGACGAAACATGACAGAAATGTAAATACAGCCATTCAGAAGCACAGAATATGCACTCACTCACGAAACGGTAAGGTTTAGAATCCATTCAAACTCACATTGTTAGCATTTAGCACTGAATAAAACACACGAGGCTTACCTGAGGTGCACTGTCATAGGTTTCACATGTTGAGCTGTGAGTAAATGAAACCATTTCTAATATCTCAATTCGAGGTGTTGATTAAACTAAAACTCCTTTTTAATATGGAAAATATTCCCTCTATCGCGTGTCGTTGATTTTATTTAGAACACAGGTTTAAATCACTCGCTCCTGTACTCAATCTGGCATCCCACGCGTGCGTTTATTTTGATCTAGGAGTGCAATACCTAGTTCAACCACTGGGTGTCAAACTTGCATACTGCACCTTTAAGTCAAAAACCCCTGCTTCCAGTGGTCTGTGAGTATAAATTGACTGGACTTCGAGTCAGTGACCGCTATTGAACACACATTTCAGCCCAGGACGGAGAGTGGATGTTGGACTTCGTTTGCTGTTTCTGTTGGAGTTGCTGTGGATCTCGTTAGCTGTTCCTGCTGGTGTCGCGTTGGTCTTCGTTTGCTGTTCCTGTTGGAGTCGCGTTGGACTTCGTTTGTTGTTCCTGTTGGACTCGCATTGGATGGTGATTCAACACAGGATTTAAAGGTACATTGTTGCAACAATAACAGAACGTAATGGCCATTTATTATGTGTGCACACAAAACAAGCATAAATCCAATGCATTGGTTGCTAAAAGGTTGGACAATTCTTTGTACTGTATGGTTGTTGCGATATTGTAAGAATATGGAGGAACCGTGTTTAAATGCGGAGGAATCCGCTGGGACAAAACAACAGCTTTATGATGATACTGAGCCTGAAAGGCAAAAGATGCCAGTTAAACTTACAGCAAAGGCCTTAGTGGAAAAGCTGCATTCATTACAAGCAATTAGGAAAGCAAAGTTGAACAAAGCAGACAAAATAATTGAAACTATTAAAGGGTTGATGCAAAATAACAGAGAATATGAGAATGAAGTACAAAGTGTATTTGAAAATTTCAAGAAGTTATGTTTGGAGGCTCAAGAAGCACATGAATCTTTGTTGACTTTGTTGCCTGATAATGAAATAGAAAAACATGATATATGGTTCAAGGCAAAAATTATTTCAAAAAATGAGTTTATTGAACATGTCAATTTATGGTTGTCCACATCTGACACATGTCAGGAAATATCTGAAGGGGTTACTAATGTAAATGTCAATGTTGAGGTTGTCCCAGAGGACAGTGTTTCAAATGTTTCAAAGGGTACCACTAACTATAGTAAGCACAGTTCCAATAGTAGCAGTTCTTCCACTGCATCTGCTCGTGTACAGGCCGAGGCAGAGAGAGCTGCACTTATGGCTCGTGCTGCTGCATTAAAATCCAAACATGCAATTGAAACAAAGCAAGAGGAATTGAGAAAACAAAAGGAAAAACTTGAATTAGATGCTGAATTCGCAGCATCTACTGCAAAGCTTGCTGTTTTGAGTACTGTTGGCAGCCAAAGCAAATGCTCACGTACTGGTAGTTCTCGTTCTAAAGGAAAGGAAGTAACAAAGAGTCAAATGTCAAGGGATGTGACTGGAAATGAAATTTTTGATTCAACAAGAAAAAAATATTAAATCCACAAGCTACTGAATATGTACCAACGAGTCAAATATCAGTGGATAAAGTTGGAGCAATTTACAGCAGTCCATCACAACCAACTGGTGCTGCCTCTAATGGCCCATCACAATCAGTTTGTGCTACCTCTAACTTTCCATCACAATCAACAAAAACGCAGCACACAGGAGGATTGAACACTTATGGCACCAGCACTCATCAACATCAGGACTCAAGTCATTTTGTACAACACTCCAGTGGCAGTATGGCAACACAAGCTACAAACCCTCTTCCATCTCAAGATGAACCTCTTTTTGAGATTTTGAAAAAGCAGGAGGAGCTCACTGCATAGCTTGTGCATCAAGCTCAACCTCACACACTTCCAAAAAGAGAGATTTCAGTCTTCAATGGTGGTCCACTTTAATATGTACCATTTATTAGAGCATTTGAATATGGTGTTGAGGAAAGAACTTGTAATAAAAGGGCTCAACATGCCAAGTAATATGAGAACCGTTGTAATGAAGTTACCTTTCAAGTTGAGAGAACGTTGGCGAGAAAAGGCCTGTGAGATAATGGATCTGATCCAAGCCAGACCCAATTTCTCACATGTTGTGGATTTCATTGAACGACATGCAAAGATGGTTTCTGATCCTGTGTTTGGATGTATTCAAGACAAACAACAAGGTGCAAGCAAAGCTGTTAAGATATTCAAGGGAAACAGTTTTGCTACAAATGTTGTTCCCTCAGTTCCAGTTAAAAACTTGCAGCAAGGAACTCGTTTTGTGAGTAGGATTGATGAACGCAAGAAAAAAAAATGTGCTTGCTTTCAATCATCCCAGTACAAGTAAAATCAGTTAAAGGTCAGAAAGTAATTCAGACTTATGCCTTTCTGGACCCTGGGAGCTCAGCCTCATTTTGTTCAGAGCAGCTGATGAATGAACTAAATATTGGAGGGAAAAGAATTAACATCTATCTTCGTACTATGGGGCAAGAACAGCCTGTATCGTGTAATGTCATTACTGGTTTAGAGGTATGCAGCATCAACAGCAATAAGTTCTTCTCTCTTCCTGAAGTGTATACACAAAAGAAAATGCCTGTCAATTCAGACAATATAGTAACACAGGAGGACATTTCCAAATGGCCATATCTGGACAGGGTAACAATTCCTCACACTGAAGCTAATATAGGTTTACTGATTGGAGCTAATGCATCTCAAGTAATGGAACCTTGGGAAATAATAAACAGCTATGGTAATGGGCCATATGCCATTAGAACCCTACTGGGGTGGGTTGTTAATGGACTTTCAGAAGCAAGCAGTAACTGCGAGGATGAAACTGGTACACCCTATGTTACTGTTAACAGAATTTCAATCAGGAGGCTTGAAGAATTGCTCCAAAGTCAGTATAATCACGACTTCAATGAAAATGTTGAGAAAGAGGAGATGTCAAGGGAGGACTTGCAATTTATGGAAATAATGAAGAACTCTGTCAAAATGCAGGATGGTCATTATAGCCTGAGGCTACCATTTCGAAATGATGATGTTGTACTTCCAAACAACTTAAGTGTTGCCAAACAGAGGTCTAATGGTTTGAGAAAAAGGCTTGAAAGGAATGAACTGTTGCATGAGGAGTATACTCATTTTCTTTCTGATGTTCTGGAGAAGGGATATGCTGAAAGGGTTCCAGAGGATCAATTAGATCGTGATGATGGAAAGGTTTGGTATATTCCTCATCATGGAGTATTGCATGCAAAGAAAGGAACATTGAGGGTTGTGTTTGATTGTGGGGCAACGTTTAGAGATACTTCACTCAACAAACAATTGTTGCAAGGTCCCAATCTTACGAATTCACTTTTGGGAGTTTTGTTACATTTCAGACAGGAAACCATAGCACTGATGGCTGACATACAAGCTATGTTTCATCAGGTCAAGGTAGCAGAAGAAGATGTGGATTTTCTTCGGTTTTTATGGTGGTCTGATGGAAACTTGAAGCAGGAAGTCACTACATATAGGATGATAGTCCATCTGTTTGGAGCCGTGTCTTCTCCAAGTTGTGCATGTTATGCATGAAGACAAACTGCAGAGGACTATCAAGCACTTTTTCCAGCAGAAGTGATCAACACTGTCTTTGATTGTTTTTATGTAGATGACTGCTTGAAAAGTATCTTCTCAGAGGAAGCTGCTATTGCTAGGTGCAGGATCTTGTTGCTCTTTGCAAAAAGGGTGGATTTTGTTTGATGAAATGGACCAGTAATAGCCGTAAGGTACTGCAATCAGTTCCAGAAAAGCACAGAAGTAAAGACATCCAGTACTTGGATTTAAACCGGGATAAGTTGCCTGTAGAACAAACTTTGGATCTTCAGTGGTGTGCAGAAGCTGACACGTTTCAATTTAAACTGCAGTTGAAACCCCATCAGTGCACAAGAAGGGGGATTTTGTCTACTGTTAGTTCAGTCTATGACCCTATAGGATTTCTTGCTCCTCTTATGTTGCCCGCTAAGTTGCTTCTACAGGAGATGTGTAGACAGAATTTGGGTTGGGATGAGGAGATACCTCCAACTCTCCAAAAACAGTGGACTTGTTGGATTTCTAATTTGGATGAAGTGGCTGAGTTTCACGTTGGCCGATGCTTAAAACCTACAGATTTCGGAGAAATCATGCATGCCTGTTTGCATCATTTTTCAGATGCCTCTGAAAGAGGATATGGTATGGTTACTTATCTTAGGGGGATAAACAGGGATGATAAAGTGCATGTAACATTTCTACTTGGCAAGTCCAGAGTGGCTCCCCTTAAACATCTAACTATTCCTCGCTTGGAGTTAGCAGCAGCTGTTCTCTCTGTTAAAGTGGACCAGATGTTAAGAAGGGAATTAAGACTTCAATTGGAGAATTCAGTTTTTTGGACTGACAGTCAAACTGTACTCAAGTACATCAAAAATGAAGACAAACGCTTTCAAACCTTTGTTGCAAATAGGGTCTCTTACATTAGAGACAGGACGTCGCTTCAGCAGTGGAGATATGTTGCCACCAAGGAAAATCCTGCAGATGATGCTTCACGTGGAATGCATATCAAGGCATTTATGCACAGTAAAAGATGGATTGCAGGTCCTAGCTTTCTTTGGAGAACAGAAGAGTATCAGTTACACCCCAAGGAGCAAATTGTGGATATGCACCAAGATGATGATGATCCAGAGATCAAGAAAGATCTTCGAGTGAATGCTGTTATCCTGCAAGGTATACAGAATGTCAGTAACTGTCTTATCACATATTTTTCAGACTGGAAAAAACTAAAGGTGGCAGTTGCTTGGATGCTCAAGGTAAAAAAGCTACTGAAAGGATATGTCTCAAAAGAAAGGAGTTACTGGAAAGGAATTGCAATGCTTCGAAATCAATCATAGATGCACAAATTAAGTCATTCAAGGCAACTTTGGGTGGACAGTTTTTGTCGTTGGAAGACCTCTTTGAGGCTGAAATAGCCATTGTTTGCTTCAGTCAGCAGCAAGAGTTTCAAGACGAGATTGAACAACTGAAACATGGTTCCTGTGGGGTCAAGAAGGAGAGCAGCATGTACAGATTGGACCCTGTATTGGATGATGAACTCATCAGAGTAGGAGGAAGACTCGGAAAGGCAGCCATGCCTATCGAATCCAAACATCCCATCATTTTGTCCAAAAATCACCATGTTTCAAATCTTCTACTTAGTCACATTCATGATCAGTTGGGTCATTGTGGCAGGAACCATATGTTGTCCAAACTGAGACAAACATATTGGATTATAAATGCTAATGCCGCTGCAAGGAATGTTATTTCCAAATGTATTGTATGTAGACGTTATAGAGGAAAGACAGGAGAACAAAAGATGTCTGATCTACCTCTTGAACGAATTACACCTGATCTTCCACCTTTTACAAATACTGGGGTGGATTACTTTGGCCCTATCGAAGTTAGAAGAGGACGTACTACAGTAAAACGATACGGAGTGATTTTTACTTGTATGGCAAGTAGAGCGGTGCACTTGGAAGTAGCCTATTCCTTGGACACAGATGGATGTATAAATGCTCTACGAAGATTTATTTCTCGTAGAGGTCAAGTAGTACACTTTAGATCAGATAATGGGACAAACTTCATTGATGCCAACAGAGAGTTAAAAGAGGCCATTTTTGCATGGAATGACAAGCAAATTGAAAGGGAGTTACTTCAAGTAGGGGTTCAGTGGAGCTTCAATCCACCGGCTGGCTCCCATTATGGAGGTGCATGGGAGCGCATTATTCGTATGGTGAGAAACATTCTTTGCTCTATACTTCACCAACAAAAATTGGATGACGAATGCTTTCATACTATTCTGTGTGAAGTAGAATCAATTCTAAATGATCGTCCTATTACCAAGGTATCCAGTGATCCCAATGACCTTGAAGCTCTTACTCCAAATCATCTGCTTCTCATGAAAGGCAAACCTACTTTACCACCAGGTCTTTTTGAAAGAACAGATCTCTATGTGAAAAGAAGATGGAAACAAGTGCAGTACCTAGCTGATCTTTTCTGGAAAAGATGGATACGGGAGTATCTTCCTCTACTTCAAAAACGTCAAAAATGGACAAAGGAACGCCGAAGTTTTAGTACTGGGACATTGTAGTTTTACTGGATCCTACTGCGCCTCGTGGCTCATGGCCACTTGGTCGAGTATTAGAAACCTTTTCAGATAATAAGGGCCTGGTACGAACAGTAAAGGTTAAAACCAAGAGTAGTATTTTGGCACGGCCTGTAAGAAAGCTTTGTCTTTTGTTGGAGGTAAATGACTAATGTGGACTGTTACATTCTATGCCATGTGGTTCTTCAATATTTGTTATGGCTCCTTTATGTAATATTTGTAATTGTTATGTTAGTTATCATAATCAATTAAGGGGCCGGTGTGTAGGAGCCACTTTTTTTATATTGTAATGATTTTGTGATCCACTACGGGTCGCTAGACGCTAAGTATAACTAGGGTGCCTGTGTAAGCGAGAAAGAGCGTCAGTAATGGGAAAGCACACGGTTTTTGACCGTGCTGATGGGTATCTTGCTGCTAGCGTGAGAACAATGCAGTGTTTAGAGATGTGCAGTGTGTACAAGGTGCAAATTTTATATGCACATGATAATGAAGAAAGGAGAAGCAAAGATTGAGGCTTTGTTTTATTTACCTGCATGAAATAAAGACATTCTGCTTGAATCAACTTTAGCATGCATGGACTCTGATTGCACGCGTGAATTACGTGCTCACAACTGTTACTGGCGACAACAGCAATGGAAGGCTGTTATAGTGTCTATTGCAATAATTTAAGTAAAACTGTGCTATTACTCTGCTAATTAAACCTTCACACTCTTCTCTTACTGGTGGAGTGTGCAGTAAATAAAGCTTGGCTGGTGAAATTTAGCCAGGAAACCTCCAACACTAAATTGGCCAGTGTTTCAGTTTCATTGTCTAACCCCTGTATGCACTGTATATGTACTGTATAAGCCGAATGAAAACAAATGATATACAAAAATAACAAACAGCGACTTTCTTGCTGTGAGGCAACAGTGCTAACCACTGAGCCACTGTGCCAACTACCCCCTTGCTGATTTCTTATTTTTTGCACATTTGTCACATTTCAATTTTTCATCAAAATAATAAAAAATTATACACAAGTAAACACATCATGGAGTTTTGAAATGAAGGTTTTTATTATTAAGGAAACAAAACATAAACTTGCGTACATAGCCCTGTATGCAAAAGTGTTTGTCTCCTAAACCTAATAACTGGTTGGGCTACCCTAGCAGCAACAACTGCAATCAAGCATTTTCGATAAGCAATGTGTCTGGTACAGCGCTGTGGAGAAATTTTGGCCCACTTATTTTTGCAGAATTGTTGTAATTCAGCCACATTGAAAGGTTTTCAAGCATGAAGCCCCTTTTTAGAGAGGGTGCTCCTGCAGAGCCACTTAAGTGGAGCTCATCTCCAGACCCGTGCAGAGCTGTTCTAAAGGGCATGTTGCATTGTTTCACGAAAAGTTTGTGTGTGTGTGTGTGGGGGGTGGGGGGGGGTTCACGACAAGTGGGGGGGCACTTACTTTCATTTTGGAAGGGCACTTTACACTGCACAGGTTGAGGGTTGCTTAAGCTCCAGCTCCTCCTATAAGCTGTTTTAATGTGTACACCTACCCCGCTCCTAACCCTAACCCCAAACTATAGTGCAGCAAGGAGGAGCTGGAGCTAAAGCTCCCCCTTGCTGGAGCTCAGCTCTGCCATGTGGCTCTGCAGTGAGTACCACTTGGCCTTTTTAAGATCATGCCACAGCATCTCAGTTGGATTCAGGTCAGCACGTTGACTAGCCCATTTCAAAGTCTTCATTTTGTTTTTCTTTGGTCATTGGGAATTGGAAATGCTGGAAATATGCTTTGGATAATTGTTCTGCTGCAGAACCCAAGTTTGCTTCAACTTGAGGTCACTAACAGATGGCCGGACATTCTCCTTCAGGATATTTTGGTACACAGCACATTCATGGTTCCATTTATCACAGCAATTCTTCCAGATCCCGAAACAGCAAAACAGACCCACACCATCACACTACCACCACCACTTTACTGTTGGTATGATGTTCTTTTTATGAAATGTGGCTTTATTTTTAAGCCACACTTAATGTGACACACACCTACCAGAATGTTCAACGTTTGTTTCTTCATTCCACAGAGTATTTTGCCAAAAGACTTTGGTATCTTTAAAATCTTTTCTGGCAAAGCTGAGACGAGCATTTATGTTTTTTTTTGCTCTGCAGTGGTTTTCTTTTTGGAACTCTGCCATACAAACTATTTTTGCCCAAAAACTCTTGTTCTTATGGTGGAGTCATGTACACTTACCTTAACTGAGGCTAGTGAGGGCTGCAGTTCTTTGAATGTTGTTTTGGGTTTTTTTGTGACCTCTTAGATGAGTTGTCGCTGCTCTCTTGGGGTAATTGTAGTGAATTGGCCACTCCATGTGAAGGTTCTCCACTGTTCCATGTTTTTGCCATTTGTACATAATGGCTCTCACTGAGGTTCACTGCAGGCCAAAGCTTTAGGGCCGGGACACACCAAGCCAATGGACAGCCATTTCGGTCAGCCACCTTGTCGGACCATCAGTCTGGCTAGTTGGTTTGGTGTAATTCACACGTTGGCTCTCATCTGGTTAACGTCAGATTGTGTTGGCCAAATTCAACATGTAGAAACACATTTATACACAGGACTATGTAGATTTGAATTCATTTTTTCCCCTAGTAATTAAACCCTTCATTTAAAAACTGCATGATGTGTTTACTTGTGTTATCTTTGACTAATATTTGAAGTTTGATGATCTGAAACATTAAAGTGTGACAAACATGGCCAAAAAATAAATAAATCAGTAAGGGGGCAAATACTTTTTCAGATCACTGTATATCATAACTTTTTAGATTCACTTCAATGGCTTAATATTCAGCAGTAATTATTTCAGTATCATACTGTCCTTCAGAATTTAATTATTTTTGAGTGATTAATGATGATTTGATGAGCTTATTTTGAGTCCCACTGTCATATGTTATTTTATTTATATATGTTTTATTTTGGGCAGCACAGTGGCTTAGTGTTTCTTACAACAAGAATGCTGCAGGTTCAAATGAAAGCGAATCAGTGTGTTATTTTATGAAAAATTATTATATTTTAATATAAAAACAAACCATTTATAATAAAGACTACACATTTGTTTCTCTCCAAAGACACTGCAAAACATAATTTGAGAAAAAGGAATGTATTTAATAAGTCTTTTTATGTATTTGACCCTTACACAACAATACAAATAAGGTTCAGTTCTTTATAAAATGACTGTGGCTCTTAAAATGACTAATTTAACAAAATTAATAGTTAATTAAAGTATTAAATAATTAAAAAGTATTTGAAATAAAAAGCTTGTTAAATAGCACTCTTTTGGTTTGTATTTAGGGTTTGTATTTTTAGGTCCTGGAATTTTATATACCTGTTTTTTAAGCTGTCAACTAAAAATATTTAACTTATGTTTTCATAATTAACTAAATTCAGTACTTCATATTCACCTTCCAGAATCCCTTTTAATAATTCAGTTCTGTTTAAAAAACAATGTATAATATTCAAAAGGCAACTTTCAGTTCATTTTATTTCACTATAAAAATTTGCTTCCATAAATAAATATATATAACCAGAAATTAATATTTTGGAAGTGAAATTTGGAAGGTGAATATGAAATTTCAGTATAAAAATGTGTGTGAAATATTTTTAGTCGAAATACTCACAGCCATGTTAAATTTCAGGACCTAAAAATACATACCCTGACAATTCAAGCGATTTGAAAATACACTTGTTATTTCAATGCATTATTTTTTTTCAGTTAATGCTATTCAACAAGCTTTTAGTTTTGTTCCCTAGTCGCTCTATTAAAATACTGTCTGATACATCTCAAGCTCCCCATACGAAGCTACAAACAGATCCATAAATACGCATTACTGAAGCTCTTGAATCTGCCACGACGCCACTCGAGACTGCGCATTTGGCAGCGGTTGATGATGTTCTCGAACACACTGGGTACGTCGCGGAGCGTGCGCCCGAGCGACATCGAGATAGCAAACATTCTGCATGGATTTAACACTCTTCAGCGTGACTTCTGTAAGCACGCACTCTCTTGCTGTGTCTACACACCACACACGGCTGGGTTTTGTCCGATGGGGGCAGCTTACCCCATAGGTTTTAAGGAAGCGAGGACTTACTGGCTGCTGGATACTAACAAAGTGTATGTTAGCCAGCTAAGTTAACTGCTGTCAGTGTGAAAGTGACAGTAAAACTTACCTAACTAGTGACAACGGCGTCCTTTGAGGATTAAACTTGTTGGTCCTGTGACTCAGCATCAGCACTTCGCATGAAAGGTAAAGAAATCCAGCAGTTTTGTTGTTCTTCGTGTCTGTGGTTTATGTTAGCTTTAGGCTCAAAAGCAAACATCCCACATCTGCATCAAAGGAATCTTTCTGCTAACGTTATTTATAGAGTAAATGTTTGTTTCTAACTGATGACACCTTAAATGTTGGGTTCTTTAACAACTTGGATGTCATATAAGACTTAATGTAATGGTCATGGGGTTATTATTATATACATATAAACTCTCCAAGCGATAGAGATTAGCTTCATATATAATAAAGCTAATCTCTATTGCTTGGGGAGTTTATATTAGCTAATGATGTAATGCATCATAATAAGGCTAATCTATTCGCTTTTACGATGAGCAAAACGTTTGTTACAGTATTTATTTGTCTTCGTTGACGTTAATTAATAAAAATACAACTGTTCATTGTTTGTTTATGTTAGTTCTGGTCAATGTTATTTAATTAAATGTGGTACTTTAATGATTGTTTTGTCAATGACTCAGTGAGAATGAAGCAACGTTATAGGGTTAATAAATGCTTTAGAATTTTTTTATACGTTATGTTTATTATGAATGTTGAACAGATATACCCGTATCGTTATTGTCGGTATATTGTCGTTATAACTTATCGGTAAAAATACAAAACTTGACAATTTAAGTCATTTAAAAAACACAAGCACTTGTTAAATAAATGCATGATTTTTTTTTCAGTTAATGCTATTCAGCAAGCTTTTTATTTCAAATATTATAGGCATTTATTTTGTTCCATGGTCACTATTATAAAATACTGTCTGATACATCTCAAGTTCCTCATAAGAAGCTACAAACAGATCCAAAAATATGCATTACTGAAGCCCTTGAATCTGTCACGACAATGAACAACTGTTCATTGTTTGTTTATGTTAGTTCTGGTCCATGTAATTTTATTAAATGTGGTACTCAGTGAGAATGAAATAGGGTTAATAAATGCTTTAGAAATGTATTTTGTTACAATGTGTTTGTTATGAATGTAGAACAGATACAAACTTATCGTTATTGTCGGTATATTATCGTTATAACTTGTCAATAAAAATACAAACCCTGACACTATCATTATTGTTGGTATATTATCATTATAACTTATCGATAAAACACAAACCCTGACACTATTGTTATTGTCGGTATATTATCATTATAACTTATCGGTAAAAACACAAACCCTGACACTATTGTTATTGTCGGTATATTATCATTATAACTTATCGATAAAACACAAACCCTGCCACTATTGTTATTGTCGGTATATTATCATTATAACTTATCGATAAAACACAAACCCTGACACTATTGTTATTGTCGGTATATTATCATTATAACTTATCGGTAAAAACACAAACCCTGACACTATTGTTATTGTCGGTATATTATCATTATAACTTATCGATAAAACACAAACCCTGCCACTATTGTTATTGTCGGTATATTATCATTATAACTTATCGATAAAACACAAACCCTGACACTATTGTTATTGTCGGTATATTATCGTTATAACTTATCGGTTAATCACAAACCCTGACACTATTGTTATTGTCGGTATATTATCGTTATAACTTATCGGTTAATCACAAACCCTGACACTATCGTTATTGTCGGTATATTATCGTTATAACTTATCGATAAAAATACAAACCCTAACACTATCATTATTGTTGGTATATTATCATTATAACTTATCGGTTAATCACAAACCCTGACACTATTGTTATTGTCGGTATATTATCGTTATAACTTATCGGTAAAAACACAAACCCTGACACTATTGTTATTGTCGGTATATTATCATTATAACTTATCGGTAAAACACAAACCCTGACACTATTGTTATTGTCGGTATATTATCATTATAACTTAGCTGTAAAAATACAAACTCTGACACTATCATTATTGTCGGTATATTATGTTATGTTATGATATGTTATCGTTATAACTAATCGGTAAGTTTTTTGTTTTGAAGAATTGAACTCAAATAGGGATTCAGCAGGGTTTGAGATTATATATTCACTTTATCATTTTTACTTTGACATTTTAATAAGTTGTATTCAGATTGGGACTGAACAATATATCGTTTCAGCCTCGATATCGCAATGTCGGTGTGTCCACAATAGTCACATTGCAGGATATGCAATGTTGAGTTGCGATTATAGCCGTTCAGCACAACAGTTGAGAATGCATGAGATTTGTGGAGTCATGGCAAAGTATACCAATAACAGAGTGAAACTTTCTCATTGTTTGTGTAACTTTTATTTTTGATCTGTCGTGTTTATATATGCTTGTAATTTGTTGTACTTTATGCAGATCCACCGGATAGAAAAAGACTTGATCATCCCAGTCAATCTAAATTAATTAAAATTTTATAAATAGAGCTATTTAAATATTCAGGTGAAATTTTATTCATATCGCTATATATATCGCAACAAAATGTTAGATTTTTTTAATATCATGCAGATTGAGGTAAAGCTGTTTTTTATATTCGCACATTTATTCAGTGACAACTTGGCACATGCTCCTTATATATTTAAACCATGGTACTTTTCAATATTCGTCCTAAAATCACGTACGCATAACTTCAAAGCAACATTAACACTATTTATTTGACTGTAGACAATGCTGTACTTTAATAGTCATTGGCTGCTAGTAGGATTTCACTATTTGGATTTCGCAAAAAATGCATTTCTAAAAATGTTATTATTTATATTATTAAGGAGCAAGTCAGAATGTGTGAATATAAAACCAAATTTACCTTAATATCCTGCAGCCCTAATTCAGATGTACAATAACTGCTCGGATTTGTGATGTCAGACTGTGTAAATATTGATTTGTTCTAGTCACGTTTATGTTTCTCATAGAAGAGGTGCTTTAATTAAAGCTTAATTCAGATGTGTCCGAGACATTCAGAGTGTTTAGTGGGTAAGTTTAGACTGCAATGTATTTTATATGAGGCTAATATTATGTTGCTATTATTTAATTAACATTTTACGTACTGTACAGTACAGTACCATCTTTTGTTCCTGCATCTTCATAACACTATAGTATTTTTTGAATTACTTTAAAATACCATGTGGCATGCGTTGGTTTCATTCAGAATTAGGTTTATGTGTATTGTACTGTATGTTTTAGTTTCACTTGTTGCTAGAAAAGCATTTGACATATTTATGATAAAGCCTATAAACTCACAGTTATGACAAAATAAAGTTGCATTCTCAGGAAGCAAAGTTAGAATTGTGAGATATAAAAGCCCATGTTTGTGTAAAAATATGATGATTGATTTATTCTAATGTACGTTTATACTGTAATTAAAGTGTAATTAAAACGTCATTAACATTTAGGGCTTGAAGTGGCCAAGTTTAGACAGCCTTGTTTTTTTTTTTTATCTGGGATAAGATAAAATTTAGACTTGAACGTGGGAAAAAAAAGTAGAAAGAAAAACTAAAATACCCTTAAAATTAAAATGACAGATGATTGTGGGTCAGAAAGCTGCGTGTGTATCCAGTGATTAACATTTGTATGTCAGTTTGTCTGTAAATTCTCTTGTGTTTCCTCATGTTTTTCATCTCTCAGACGAGTAATGGCGTTGGGCACTAACCTGTGTCGTGTGACTCTTGGGGTCGAGGGCATGACCTGTGGCTCCTGTGTACAGTCCATTGAAGGCCGGATTGGAGGTCTGCCAGGAGTCATTCATATACAGGTTAGAAATATGGATGCTAATGACACCAAATGAACTCTTAAGAATAAACCTATGTCAGAATGCATCATTCAAAGTGCTATTCAAGCGTTTTCCAAGGATTTTGGTAAGCTTTTTTTTATGTTTTGAAAGATCTCTTATGTATATGCATTCATCTGACTGAAACTGTAATATAGTGAAATTGAATGTAACGTTAGTAAAAAACAATTGTATCCATATTATTATTATTATTATTATTATTATACTCACAAGTTTCAAGCAAGGCCAATGTTTTCAAATTTCCTAATAATAATTCTCTTTTTCTCTGGATTTATGATTTGTAGTTATTTGTTTGGGTAGAATATAATGAAATTTTTTATTTTGTAAACTCTAAATGAAACTTAAGAGAAACTTTAAATCTCTTTAAACTTTAAATCTCTTTAAAAATATATATTTATTTTTTTATCATTGACATATGAAATGATTACATGTACTTTGTATTATTCTTAGGTTAACAATAACATCGTAACACATTTCAAAGCACCAGCTTTTGAACTTTCCCATCATGTTGTAAATGTCATCCTGTATCCCTAAACAAACACATAAACGTAGCTGAGCCACAGATTAAATTTCCAGGTGTCGTTTTTCCGTGAATCATCGCATGAGATACACTCCAGGCTTCTCTGGGAGGCTGACAAAGCAATTTGACAGCAATATATGGTGGTAATAATATTTACCAGAGCCTACCCTCCAGCAACTGTCACATAATTGAAGAAGGCCACCCGTATGTTGAACTTAGACATAATCTAATTATTGGAAATTTGTCCTGCCCTTTTCCTTAAAACCCATTTGCCCTGCAGACAAGGGTCAAAAAGCAAAATAATCAAATCAGTTGTTTGTCTAAGATGCTGTTTTAACCTTTGAAAAGCCAACTGCTTGTATTACTATTGACCAGTACTGGCAAATGCTAAATACTATAAACGCATTTAACAAAGCCAACAATATGGCTCTTTCTGAGCGAGCAGTCAATATACTAAACACAAAAAGCAACTCTAGAATTGTGCTAATTGTGCAGAAACAAACTTCCAGTTGTTTCTTCATGAGATTTTAGGGTTTAAGGGTCATGTGATGATAGGAGTGAGTCACCAGACTAAGCTGCCTGAGGAATCACATTGGGTACACCGTCACACTCATGTGCAAGTGTAATGATCAAGCCTTTTTAGCAAAACGTGCTTCAAAGCAATACTTTTTTTTTTTTCAATAAATGTAGGCTAAAGCTACATATAACAGCAACCTATTTGGAAATGTATCATAATCTCAAGTTTGTCAGGTGCAAACTTTTAGGTTCTTCGAGACTTTATTTAAAAAAAAAATACAGTTGTGAAATATTAATACTATAAACTGTTTGCTGTTTTATTTTAAAAAGTTGTTTATTCTTGTGATGATGAAGCTGAATAAATGTCAAACTATCAGAGAAACAATTAACCATGACAAACGTCAAAATTTTGGTTAATTCTAATTTAGTTCATTATTTTTGCTTCTAGTTATTATTCTAGTTTACTTTCCAGTTCTGCATCCTGTTTATATGGAAATATATATATATATATATATATATATATATATATATATATATATATATATTAAAAACCCACAAATTCCTGCATAAATAAATATATAAATAGGGCGGGCAGATGCTAAACTGCTAAACTGAAAGTAGATTTTTTTTTTCCCTTTCACACCGTACTATTAATTGTTTATATATTTATTTATGCAGGAATTTGTAGATTTATATATACATTTATTTGCATATTTATTTGCATATTAATTGTTTTATTTATGCAGGAATTTGTGTATATATATACACACACACACATATATATTTATTTATTTATTTATTTGCGTATTTATTTATTTATTAATTGTTTTATTTATGCAGGAATTTCTAGATTTATATACACATTTATTTTTTTATCTGTTTATTATTTTATTTATGCATGAATTTGTAAATTTATTTACACTTATTTATATGCGTATTTATTTATTTATTTATTTATTTATTGTTTTATTTATGCAGGAATTTCTAGATTTATATACACATTTATTTATTTATTTGTCTATGTATTTATTTACTGTTTTATTTATGCAGGAATTTGGACATTTATATATACATTTATTTATTTATTTTCGTATTTATTTATTGTTTTTGCATGTTTTGTCCTCTATATGTTTACTGCTTCAGTTCAAATTCAGGAATTTGGAATTGGAAATTTTGCTGCCTACTGATAAAACTGTGACTTTGGACTTGTTAAACTATGAGAAAATAAAGCATTGGCAAGATTATTTATGAGTTTTAGTGATTAACAATTTTAATGTTACTCACACAACAGAGACAAAAACCGTAAGGTTCATCACACAAGAAAGTTTATCACGTGCAGTTATCACTGACGTCTAACACCTCATGACTAAACAAAGGTGCTAGTGTGAGTGAGCACACCGATGCACAAAATGACTTGATTTTTTTCACTTTCCTTGAGCTGCTGCTATAGGTACAGTTGCACTTTTATCTAGCAAACTTTTGATGGCTGTTTGTGGACATGGAAAAGCTTTCATGAAAAACACACAAAGAAAAAGTTGCACAGCTCCATTTTGTGCACTGCAGTATTTTTGTTTTTCATTAAGGGCCATCTCATGTCATGGAGTAACTCAATATGGAAAAAAAGAGTTGAAGTAGTAGCTAGCTGGAACATTTCTTAAAAAGGGGATTTAATTACCCTCAGTTGGTGTTTGGTGTTACGCGCTGTTCAATGATGCACACACTGGCTGAATATCTTGCATTTTAGTACAGCTGCTGGAGTTCAAGACCAAAACCATCTGCAATGATGTGTTATGCAACCACAGGCACGTGTGCAATTTCTGGTTACTGGAACAACTCTGTTCTGGATAGCTTTTATTGGGCAATTTGACTAAGTGTACTATTTAAGAGGACAGGCTAGCACATTACAGGGCAGATTTACTATCAGGATGAGCTAGCCTAGTACAAACCCTATTTTGTCATAAAAAAAAAAGACACGCTGTGAAATTTAGTTATGAAAATATGTGGATGCAGTTAAGTTTGGAAAATTTTGAGGAGAGTAGTGGAATGAAACATGCAACATGATTTACTATGGTTTGCATTAGTCAGTTTGACTTGTATTTGCACTTTAAAGGTGCAGTATGTAAGTTTGACACCCAGTGGTTGAACTAGGTATTGCACTCCTGGATCATAATAAAAGTACGCTGGGATGCCAGATTGAGGACAGGAGCGAGTGAATTAAACTGTGTTCTAAATAAAAGCAACGACACGCGATAGAGGGAATATTTTCCATATTAAAAGGAGTTTTTGTCCTAACCAACACCTCGAATTGATATATTAGAAATGGCTTCTATTTCTCACAGCCGAACAACAGAAACCTATGACAGCTAGATCACCTCAGGTAAGCCTTGTGTGCTTTATTCTGTGCTAAATGCTAACAATGCGAGTTTGAATGCATTTTACATGGCATTTGTTGCCATATACTGAAAGCAGAAAGTTCACCTCAGATCTTGAAAATACAATAAACCGTCTGAAATTGAACTTTAGAACTAAACACATATGAGTGATTCAGCATCTACATTGATGTTAAAGTGGGTTAACATGTATTAAATAGATTCTAAACCTTACCGTTTGGTGAGCGAGTGCATATTCTGTGCTTCTGAAAGGCTGTATTTACATTTCTGCCATGTTTCGTCTGGTGCAAACAGCCAAATAGCTGGTCACTGCCTCTCTCGTCACAGCGTGTTGTTAGGACACGCGGTTACAATGTAACCTGCTCACCTAATGTTTACGTTCGTAATATTTATGTAATTTGCTAATTAATAACCTCATGTGGAACTGCATCTGTCTCCCATACTGTTCTTTTTGGTCACGGACGCATGCTTTCAGAGTCTTTCTGAATGAATGAATGAAATACGCTGTTTTCCAACAAGGCAACCCAGGGTGCTGAAATATAATTGGCTAAACTGGCATCGTGCATATGAAATTTATCTAAACAAAGACAGCGTTCCGGCACTGAAAACCCATTTTCAAAGCAGAATATCTGACTTCAGCATTGTTTTTCAGTTAAACAAGTATGTTCACTTGGGATGTTTCTTAAATATCTGCACACATATTATGGTGTTTTTATGCTTTAGAAGAGTCAAAAACTTACATACAGCACCTTTAATCTAGATGTACGTATCTCTAGGATGTAATATAGGAGGAAAGCTTAGAACAAGACAATGTGTGACAGAAGAAGTTTTTCAACTTGTGTTTGTTTATGTTGAATTCAAGGAGATAATGGTATCCCAGTTTTGAATATTGATTACTAAATGTTTAATTTGTGCTGTTTAATGCACTTTCTTGGTCATTATGGAAATGAGCGGATGCTTCTGCTTTCCTTCATTTGTGCATCGTCATTACAATCATCAGCAGAACTTTCCTCTTTCATTTGCAATTTTATGGCTGCACTCTCATGCAAATTTAGTAAATTGGGCTATTTATTTTGTTCCACAGGTGTCTCTGGAGCAAAACAACGCAACAGTGACATATGACCATACTCATCACACTCCAAAATCCATAGCAGATGCCATTGAGGACATGGGCTTTGAGTCTAGCCTGACAAACGCTACATCAACACCAGTTCAAACAGAAACCAAAGTCTTCAGCAAAGCAGGCTGTAGCGTAGACTCTGTCCAACAAGCTCAGACCACACTGGCACAGATGAAAGGGGTGATTGAGACTCAGGAGAGTGCTGATAACCAAGGCCTTGCTGTTACGTTTATCCCATTTCTGGTCAGTGAGGATCAGCTTGTGGAAGTGATGAAGTGCCTGGCTCCTGACACAGCCTGTAGGCCACCACTCAGCCCAAAGGAAGGGTCGACTTCTCGCAGCTCCAGTGGAGTTGAGGCAGTGAAAATGCGGATTGAAGGAATGGTGTGTCTGTCCTGCACTACAACCATCGAGGGCAAGATTGGGAAGCTAAAAGGGGTTGAAAAGATTAAAGGTATAGTGGTTTTGAAGCCTGTGATTTGCCTTTGCTTGAGTAAAGCAATTTCCAGTGTTTGAACTTTGAACTTTAACATTACCGGTGAATTATGTGACACATTAGGAAGTTTAAATCATAAAATGAAGTTTAAACTCATTGACATCGTACTGCCAGTAAATGCAGATAAGAAATGAGAGCTTGCACAATCTATACATTTTAGGGTCTCGTAATCAACATGGTTTTTTACATCCTATTTAGTTGTAACTTTTTCCTAGTGAAAATATTGTAGCCTTACTGAAATCAATAGTCATTTGTACCAATGTTTAAAATTTCATCTTTATTTTATGAGAGTTCATTATTCTATTGAACACTTTCAAAACAATTATGCGGCTAATTCATGGTTAGTGACAATGTAATTAGTGTTGTCAGAATACTAGAATTTCCAACTCTAATACAATAAGGTTTTAATGACATTCTTGTAGCATTTCTTCCATTCCATAATCCTAATTAATATAAACTACCGGTCAAAAGTTTGGGGTCAGTTTTTTTCATGTTTTTTTTTTTTTTTAAGAAAATGATTCTGTTCATCAAGGTTTAAATAACTGTTTTCTTATTGTATGTAGTTTTAAATGAACTTATTACTCCAGTCATTATTGCTTTTATTACTATTACCATTAATGTAATAATAATAATAATTATTATTATTATTATTATTAGTATTATTATTATTGGAGTGATTTCATGAGGATCATGTGACTCTGAAGACTGGAGTAATGAAGCTGAAAATTCATCTTTAAAGAGCCCCTATTATGCAATAAAAAATGTCATATTTTGGTTTTGGGGGTTTCCAGCAACAGGCTGATATGCATGCAAGCTCAAAAACACTTTCATTGTCTTATAATATGCATTTATTTTCGCCTAATTATCCTGACTCTCATATGATTCATACAGCGATTCATTTGTTCCCAAACCCCTCCTTAGCGCGATGCTCATCTGTGGTGATTGGTCCAATGACCTAGTCTTTTGTGATTAATCGACCGCGCTCAGCGCGAGACAGAGAGAATTGCCCACCATGGCTTATCAACATTTTTGAAGTAGACAGAGTGCAGAGTGTATGTGTGAGCCCAATACAGGAGTGCATTAAAGCAGTGCAGTTTACCACCAGCATATTGCTCTATTCTTAACCATGACAGACATTCAGCATAAATCCACAAAGTGACAAAAGCTGAACTATTTTGAAACTTGACCGATGCACGTGTGTAGGAACAGCTGACGGTGGACATAGCAACGACAAATGACAGTGGATCGCAAGCTCACAAACGCGTTTAAATCCGTAAACAAAGCGGCACGCGTCGCATTTTCAATGTGACTTTAGACGCGTAATGAGAATATAAAGAGTTCACCAGATACAGTACAAGCGGTTACAAGTAACAAAACACAATTAAATGCATAATTTGCAAGCTAGAGAAAACAAGGAGGCAACCATTTTAATTGCATTACTTACACTTGTGAAATAAAGGAAGAAACTGATCCATCAACTGTGTACTGTAAAGTTCCTGTCGTGCTTTGACAAAGTCCCATACAGTCTTTTCTGATCCTTCCTTTAACAAACGGCAGATGAATCCCCCGTTGTAAGCATGTAGATTGCTGAAGCACTCGTCAGAAAAATGACAGGAACACAGCACAAGGCTGGGGCTATAATGCTGTGGTATTTTTGCAAAAATAAACTTCAACTACTGACTTTTCACAGCCTCATCTTTGGGTAGGGAAAATAACACTAACTTTCCCTCACACTTCAGAGCACAGCGTCTTCGCGACTTGATTCAGCTGAGATCTGCTACAGTGTTTGTCTTCCTCTTTTTCTTTCTACAATGTTTGTTGGCGGGGCCAGGGGTTTCAATTTTCCCGGTTCTGTGCGTGCAACAAATGTGCGGGGCTTGAGTTCCGTATTGATGTCACGCCGACATGGCTAAAGACTTGTTACAGCGGCGATTCATTTGAACCACTATGAGTCGACTCTTTTATAGATTAATCAATAGTTTTAAAAGCAGCACTTTCAGATTTAAGCCCTAGCTGGATATTTCACTTCACTTAGAGCTGTGTTACACACTACATGGAAGGTCATTTTCAAAAACCCATAATAGGGGCTCTTTAAATCACTGAATAAATTATGAAATTAAATTATAAACTACTTTTGAACAGTTATTTTATAGTGCAATAATATTTTACAATTTGTACTGTATTTTAGATTAAATAAATGCAACCGTGGTGAGCATTAGAAGCTTGTTTTAAAACATTTAATAATCATACTGACCTCAAACTTTTGACTGTTTATGTTTTAGTACTTTACTAACTGACGTTCTGCTCTTTGATATACTACAGGCCTCTTAGTGGGATTAAATAATAATAATAATAATTGTTGTTATTATTATTATTATCATTTAATGAATCATTCTTGGATAACATATATTGTTAACATAACATAATATTAACATAATGTTGTTGTTGTTTTAATTGTTATTAATATGTTTATTATATTATTTAATTTATTGATTTTTTTTTCTATGCTTGTTTCAGTCTCTCTGGAATCTCAGGAGGCCGCTGTAGTTTACCTGCCTTATGTTATCACAGTGGATGAGATTGTGAAGCAGATTGAGGTGGCTGGTTTCAAGGCCACTGTCAAGTCTAAACCTCGTCAGTTAAAGCTGTCAGCTAGTGAAGTAGAGCGATTACTCAGTGCTCCAAAACAGACTGAGGAGAAGCTTTCTGAGCCGCCTGCAGATTCCACAGTCACTACACTGCTTCAGGTTACAGGAATGCACTGCAACTCGTGTGTGGTAAACATTCAGGACAATATATCCAAGCTGCCTGCGGTGACTTCAGTAGTTGTGTCCTTGGAGAACAGACAGGCTTCCATTCAGCACAACCCAAAACAAGTCTCAGCGGCGGAGCTGCAGAAAGCCATCGAGGCTCTTCCTCCAGGGAATTTTAAAGCCATCATACCAGCTTCCCCAGAGCCAGGCTTCCTCCAGCCACTGGTATCAGTAGCTGAGATCCATATTGAGGGCATGACCTGTGGCTCCTGTGTTCAGTCTATCGAGGGCACGCTTTCCCAGAAGAAAGGAGTGAGATCAGCCCAAGTGTCATTGGCCAATCATCAGGGAACCTTTGAATATGACCCTTTATTGACTTCCCCTGAGGAGCTGAGGGCTGCTGTAGAGGACATGGGCTTTGATGCTTTTCTGCCTGGTAAGTGTTTTGTGTATCTCCCAGGGGTACATTTTCTCTTCAATATGTCTTCATTACTGACAGTATATAGGCAGGGTAACAGCACTGTGCCGTTTTATATTGCCTTTTGGTCATAAATAGTCCTAATGCAGCCCTTGCCTTATGTTATAAACCTGAATTGTGAGATTTATAGCAAGTGGGTCAATCTCTGAGATATCAAGCACGTTCAGCTATGTAACTAGGTCTTAGTACATGATGTAATTACCGAAGTGTCAGGATTTAAATGGTCACGAAACACCAAAACACACTTTTTGAGATGTTGACAGTCATATATGTGTCCCACTCTCCTATAAACACTATTACGACACCTATATTTTAGAAAAAAGTGAAAATTGATTTGTTTTTGCGTTATTTCGAGCAAGTTCGTATTTCCAGTTTGAAAAGAAATTTTGAAGCTGCGTCACGGCCATGAGATCGTTGTGTAAATTCCAGCGTGGAGACTGGATGTCTGTACTGGCTGGTTCAACGTGACGTCTTTGAGCTTTCATCATTAATTCAAGAGAAAGACTTCAAACCAATCAGCGCATTCTATTGTGAATGAGCTACAACTTCATTAATATGCATGATAGCTTCGAAGTTTTTACCTGTTACAATGTCCAGACAGCAGAGAGACGCTACGTTGTGTTGCCAACTGTAATTAAAACAAGTGGAAGAAGAAGAATTGTTTGGAGACATGGGTCGTCAGTGCTGCGTTTATAAATGTGCCGCAACAAAGTTTTGTTTCCATTTCCCTGCTATGAGAGCGCAGCTGGACTTGCTTGTGAATTACAGTGGTCTGCTAACATGCGACAAAAATGCGTTTGTAAGGAACATTTTTTACCCAAGAGCTTTTCGCATCTGGAAAGGTTGAAATATGGATTTGCCACTCGTCTCCTTTTTTTAAAAAGACAGTTAGTGTTGATTGTCCTGTCTTTACGACTTTGGTAGGAGAGCGATCAGTGTTCTTTGTTCATGTTTATTCAGATAGCAAAGTTAGTTAGTATCGTCAGCAGTACTCTTTCAGTTTTTAAAGACATACCTTTGTCAAAATGATTTAGCTACTAATTTACAGTATGTTAATATCACTACAATATTATGGACTGAAAGATCCGCTGTAAATGCTGCTCTCCGAATGTAAACATGTAAACACCTCAATCAAACTGTTACCGTCGTGTAGGATTTTTGCCGCATTTTGTGACAGGATAGTCTATACACACACGGCTGTCTTACACTATTCTCTGCACCTACCGAGTGCATCTAAGTTTATGCTAAGCTACACTAAGTGCACCTGCCTGCTTGTAAAATGAACCTATTTCCAAAAAAGTGAATTGTTCCTTTAACATACATAGAGCACATCTTGTATTGTTGTGAATTGAAGAAGAGATAGACCAGGAGACTTTTCAGATATCTTCAAAGCAGAATCCTTCACTCAAAAAATAACTTTTGCTGCTTGTTTAAACTACTTATTTAAAATGCATTGAAACGGCACAATTGTTATTTTTTGGGGGACAACCTAATTGTTTTATGTTCAATCCATCTAAATTTGTAAAAAACAAAAACATTGAGTTAACTTAATCAATTTGTGTTGGGACAGGATGAAGGAATTGTGTGGAACCTTGAATTTTTTAAAGTGTTTGAGAACTCACCGTTGCTGTGTTCTTCATCAAAATTTTAAACTAGTGTAGCATGGCGCTTTTTTATATAGTGCCTTTAAAAGTAGCATCTCAAGGCACTTTACCAACATAAAATGTGCAACAATAAAAGACACAACGATAAATGCAAAAAAATAAATAATTTGATTAAAAATAAATAAAAACACATAAAATAATAATAGTAATAGATTTAAAAATCATATAAAAGTAAAAAAAAAAAATCTAATAAAAGCTAACCTAAAAAAGTAGGTTTTAAGAAATGATTTAAAAATACTCAGGGATTCTGCTTTGCGAATATCAGAGGGTAAAGAGTTTCACAAATTAGGTGGCAATGAAGAAAATGCCTGATCTCCCATGGATTTTAGCCGCATTGACTGAGCAGTTAAAAGACCAGCATCAGACGAGTGTAAAGCACGTCTAGGAGTGTATGGGAGAGGAACAATAAGCTGGCATGACAAGTTTAGTTGAAAATCTTGTTTCAGGGTCTTGAATAGATCCTGTGGTTTCACCTTCCCTAGCATTTTCATTGCTTTCGAGGAATGATACTGTCTCTTACACCTAGGCAGTCAGACCTGATACCTCAGAATGCATCTTACAATGTAAAAACACAAATAATATATATTATTGTTAATTTGGATAAATCTGTATTCCCACAACATCAAATATTGTAATGGGAAACACAAACAAATGAAGAGGTTTGTTGTTGTGTTTCAAGCAAGCAGGTTTGAGTATTTAATTACTCAAATTCATACCATGTTATCCATTTTTATCCATGTCCTTTCATATTTCACCACACACAAAAAATAAATAATTCACTGGGATTTTCTGGCCTTGTCCCAGATCCTATTGTCATAGTGTGAAACACATTTCCTTCCCATTTGTCAGTTCTGAGGTTTGTTTGGGTTATTTATTTTTGGCTATTGAATATATGGAAATGCAAGTCATCTTGATTTAATGCTATAAAAAATCTTCATAAAAAATAAACAGTTAACAATTGATAAGAATGCAGCAATATTAATAGTTCAAATAGGCTTTTCTTTACAATGTAATCAATATAAAATATTATAAAGATATATTTTTGACAGTTTTTTTGACATTATTCTAACAACCATGTTTAGACATTTGTCCTATTCTGATAGCATTTGATGTTACCTTAAGGATGCTGTGCAAAGCTATTTGATTTTGCCTTGTCTGCATATAAAATGACTAAAAATATTCTGGTACAGCAGTTGTTGTTGTTGTTCTTTTCAATTTGTATTTTTTATCTGTTCAATTTTATTGTTTCTATTGGTATATCAGGAAATAAAATTGTCATTTTCTAAATTGTTATTTCCACTGAAACCAACATGCAGGTCACTTTGTCCTATCATGTTTACAGAGACAAATTCATTGGTGTCTTCAGTGGTCAAAAGCCCATCTCCGTCTGTGCGGAGCTCATCATTATCTCCTGTCCGGTCAGCTGTGAAGGAGAATGAAGCAGAGAGTGACGCTGAGCCTTCAACAAACACTATTTCCAAATGTTTTATCCAGATTGGAGGAATGACCTGTGCCTCCTGCGTGGCCAACATTGAGAGGAACCTCAAGAACGAATATGGTATTCATTGATCTTTCCAAAGCAAACATTTCAAATGCCATAAAGTTGCCCTTTTGTATGTTTGTAATTTTGTTTTGAATTTCTCCTACTGGGTTTATATCAATCAAAGATCAAAAAAATCTTTCTCTTAAAATATACATTGCAGCATTAACATTTTCCCTAAAATTTTCTGAAAGGGTTCATTCATTTTTTCCCCTTTAAACCCCTTCTTTCTGAGAGCCAACTCTACTTATTGGTCAGATGACCGGGCTCTTTTGATTGGTCTACTGCAGGGGTGCCCAAACTTTTTCTTATGAAGGGCCAAAAATCCTAATTGATTGAGGCTAACGTTAGTAGGCCGAAGGTAAATATAGTTGCCATGGGTAATTTCCTAGTTTATTTAATAATGTTTAGAAATGACTAGAAAAAATTGCTTCATATTAACTAATGCAGTTTTTTTTTTACATTTAATAATGAACTTCTTACAATAGAATCAAAAAAATATCATTTATAACAGAATTACACTAGTTTTTGCCTTGATTTGCTTACGGATGTCTTCTGCATAGTCCTCTATCCGTCCAGTGACAATATTTAAATAAAAAAAAAATCTGATTTATTTAAAACATTTAATTGAAACATTTAATTTCAGTTTGCTTTTTTTTTGAACCAATAAAACAAACAAAAAAGTTTACGTCAAATTAAAAAATTACGATCTCTGTGTTAAAGGCGTTCATCCCAATTCTCTCCATCATACTCACTCAGTTCCTCTCAGATGAGTTGGTGTGCCAAACCAAAGGTTATAATTGGCCAACTTTGGGCATCTCTGGTCTACTGCTTGCAGAGCATGTCAGAAACAAAAAACCTATTGCCATATATGAATTCCTCTCCAGAGGCCCCTTTAACACTCGTATACACAATGAATTGAAAAGTAACTAGAATGTTTTTTTTTATTATTATTTATTTATTTTACTTTTTTACCATATCAATTTGAAATCAAGACCTCAACATTTGGAAATTAATGCAAAGTACATTCTACAGCTACAGCATTTCAAGTGTTTAAGGTGCTATTTGTAGGTATATATTTGCATTTTTGTTTTTACAAAGCTATGACGGTTTGTGCAGGAAGGAAGGCTGGAATTACTGACTCATTATTTTAGGAAGTTCAAAATCAGTATTTGTTTTGGTGGACATTTACAAACACCTAAATTGTTACTGAAAAGTTAATATAAAAAGCATAATGGAACACTCTATGTAAATGTATTCAAATAATTTAGATCATTTAAAGCTGCAGGCTATAATACACAACATTTTTTGAAGCAAGTATACAATCAGACAGCATTTAAAACATTAGCGTAGCCCAATTCACAATTCTATGGTTCCAATAATGATTTATAATTGGTATATATGGCACTTTAATTTGGGTTAAAAGTACAGTTTTTAAAATAAAAGTCAAATGTTTTGACAATTAGAGATTAGACTTAAAAGATAATGAAATCTAAATGTAATGCTATTCACAGAATCCTGCAAACAAAGGATAAAATGTGCACATTTTGATCTGATATAAGCTAATTTGCAATCGTTGATTTTAATCATGAACGTAGCTGGATTTATTGTAATACTTTTTTACTCAGCTGGCAGAGCTAAAGTGGCAGACATGATTCTTACTTGGTCAAATGACATTTAACAGAGACGTCAGACTGTCAAAATGTGGAGTTTGTACAAAAAATAAAATAAACATGATGATAATTCCATAAATAAGTTGAATAAAATAAACATAATAATGATAATTCCATAAATAAATTGAATTTCTCAAACAGAAACTGAGGCAAAGTGGCAAAACTGATTGATTGATTGAATGTTGTGTACTGTATAGATATTATGGCTGTAATTAATTTGTTGTCACAATTATTTCCTTAGGTATACACTCCGTTTTGGTGGCTCTGATGGCCAGTAAAGCTGAGGTTCGATACAGCCCGTCAGTCATTGATCCTCTGAGAATAGCAGAGCTGATCCGAGAGCTTGGCTTCACTGCCACAGTCATGGATAATTATGATGGCTCAGATGGATCCCTGGAACTTGTGGTAAATGTGCCAGCAGGTCCTATTCTTGATTTTTGACTCTCTTTTTTTATCAACATAAAATTGTGGACACTGTCTCTTTTCTATAGGTCAGAGGGATGACATGTGCCTCTTGTGTTCATAAAATTGAGTCTAACTTGATGAAACAGAAGGGCATCCTCTATGCTTCAGTTGCCCTGTCAACTAATAAAGCCCACATCAAATATGACCCAGAAGTGACCGGCCCCAGAGATATAATCAGATTGATTGAGGTGAGCTCATGCTTATTTTCATCTGGATTAATATTTGTATGTAAATTTGTTCAAAGTTGCCTGCTTAGACAGCCATTTTGTTATTGAGGAGTCAGGGAAGTTGGCTTTCTGAATCAGTCACTTATGTTTGCTGTCAGTACATTATGTTTTGGAACAGAGCTATAAATAATATAAAAGAGAAGTATGAAACTGTTGATAAAGTAGGTACTTACATAAACTTCCCTTTTTTTGATGGATAGAACATGGGATTTACTGCCTCTCTAGTGAAGAAAGATCGTCCAGGAAGTCATTTGGATCACAGTCGTGAGATCCGACAGTAAGTACAAGACTAGAAAAAAACTTTTCTGGAATGATTATTTTAAAAACAAGATTACCTAACAGGTCAATCAATGCATTTCAACATAATCGTCTTTGATTTTGTGTTAAGTTGTTTTATTTGTTTTTTTTACTGATCTCAAACATAGGGTCAGTAGTGAAAATACTTTTCATTCATTCATTCATTCATTTTCTTGTCGGCTTTGTCCCTTGCGGGGTCGCCACAGCGGAATGAACCACCAACTTATCCAGCACGATTTTACGCAGCGGATGCCCTTCCAGCCGCAACCCATCTCTGGGAACTTCCACACACACATTCACACTCATACACTATGGACAATTTAGCTTACCCAATACACCTGTACTGCATGTCTTTGGACTGTGGGGGAAACCGGAGCACCCGGAGGAAACCCACGCGAACGCAGGGAGAACATGCAAACTCCACACAGAAACGCCAACTGACCCAGCCCAGCCGAGGTTCGAACCTGCAACGTTCTTGCTGTGAGGCAACAGCACTACCTACTGCGCCACTGCGTTGCCCTGAAAATACTTTTGTTTTTTAATATTTTTTTTTACAGATACTTTTTTAGATACATAAATACATAAAAAAATCTAAGCCAGAGGTGTGGATTAATTACGATTCTCCTGTAGTTCTGAATAGACCATGAAACAACCTTTTTAAAAATATTTCATTCATTGAAATTACTTGTCCTAACTGGTTTTAATTAATTATTTTATGACTCGGTTTTAATTACAGTCACTTATCACTTAAACAAATGATTGACAAATTTTAACAGTGACTTGTCACCACCTATTTGCCATTTGCCTATTTACCTTTTTGATTAGGTATTTACATATATAATTACTTATTAAAGAAATTACTTTGTAAACAGTGACTGCTACAAAGCATGTTTTATATATTTTATGAATAAAGTCTGCACATACTACAGGGTGCCTGCGGGGTCTTAGCATTTTAGGCCCTAAAAGGTCCTAAATTTTCTGAAATTTAGGGTGTGCTCAAATTAGGCTTTCCGAACCGTGCCCGGGCGTATTTGACCCTCATTTCCCTGTTCATTTGACAAGTGTGAGTGCTCCAAACCGTGTCCCAGGTCTGGTTCTATTGGATGGCCCTGGCCTGGCTGGGAGAGATGGTCTAGAGCTCGGTTCAGTTGGACTTGTAGTGTGAGTGCAAAGCTCAACCGAGAAGTGTGAAACTGAAGATGCAACGTCACATTTAAGGGACTGGATTTACTAATCATTCTTACTTTTTAATGTTTGCAAACTATCATAGTTTATTAAAGATGCCAATCCCTCGGTGCAGGTCAGCTGCCACCTTCAGTAAACCTCTTAATATGTGCAAAATGGTGAATTTCATGGAAATTTATGAGCGTCAAAAGTGGTGTATTTGTTCAGCAAAAGATTTCACTGTGTCACTGCATCCCAAATTACTTAAAATAATACAAAACAATATAAATAATAAATATAAATAAATATAAATATGTCATTCATAGTGGTCTTAAAAATGTCTTTAAAAGTCTTAAATTTAACTTGGTGAGACCTGCAGAAACCCTGTACTCAATCAAGCTGACATCCATTCAGTCATCAGCAATCCATCTCAATAGAACTTTAACAAAGCTTTATTTATTAACTCTTTTTACCAATATGGTTTAATTCTCTTCCTTGAAAGTAAGAGAATTTTATATTTAGATTAGAGTGGGAACCCAGTAGCTTAAAATCTTTACTACACCCTCACTTCACCTTTAATGCCCTAAAATGGAGGAGCACACAGGGTAGCAGAACAGAACTAATAATGTCTTTGATTTTGTTTGTTTCCTCTCAGGTGGAAAAGATCATTCCAGATCAGTCTGTTTTTCTGCGTGCCGGTTATGGGCATGATGATCTACATGATAGCTGTGGATCACATGATCGACGAGTGCCACCAACATAACGCCACCGCTGAAGACAGAGCGAAATATCACTCCACAATGTTCCTGGAGAAACAGCTTCTGCCAGGCCTCTCCATCATGAACCTCATCTCGTTTCTCTTCTGTGTCCCTGTGCAGGTGGGTTAACTGCCAGTTTCACTTTCTTTGTTTAAATTGTTTAATTCTGCACGAAAGATCTCTTTGTTTTTAGTGGCCATACCGGTTTTGTCTGTCTGCAGTTTATCGGCGGAAGGTATTTTTACTGTCAAGCCTACAAAGCTGTCAAGCACCGGACGGCCAATATGGATGTGCTGATTGTTCTCGCTACAACAATCGCCTTCACGTATTCAGTGGTGGTTCTTCTGGTTGCCATGATCGAGAGGGCAAAGGTCAACCCCATCACCTTCTTTGATACTCCACCAATGCTGTTTGTGTTCATCTCACTGGGCCGCTGGCTGGAGCAAATAGCGAAGGTGAACATGCATTTCCTGTTGCATAAGCTATTCACACTATACCTAGTGTAAGAGCTGCTTGTACACTTCTCAAACATCTGGAATGATTATTAACTCTTTTCCTGCTATTGACGAGATAACTCATATATTAAGAGAAAACACTTCCCTGCCATTGATGAGTTTTTAAGGCAATCTGTATTTTAGATATATTAAAGTAGTAGAAGCCCTAACATATGTCCTGCGTGAATTTGGCTTTCTGAGTGAGGTTCATGACGTCACATGGTCCAGGGAGTAAAATCTGGTAAAGAGAAAGTAAAATCGCAGGTAAAGATCATTGTTATTCAACATTTAATTTGACTTAATTCCTAAAATTACTAAACCAGGGCTCGCCACAGTGAAATAATCCGTCCATGTTGATCTGCGTGTGGTTAGAAATAGGTTTTATGCACAAGCTCGCACGCGAACACACTTTTATTTTTGTGTATTTTATCCTATATTATATATATTGAAAATACACTACTTTTAGAATTTTTTTGTAAAAAGGTTAAATTTTTCATGAACTCTACCTGCATTAAAGTTGGCATAAAACGTGAACACACGAATAAATAGTTTTTTTTGTTTGAAAGCAGAGGGTTGATTCTTTATTTTGATATATCTTATGGTCATATTAGTCATATACATACAGTACAATATGGTCACTCCTAGCTGAAAATATTCTAAGGGGTGTCAAATTAGCTGAAAATAAAAAAAACGTAAAAAACACTGGCAGGGAAAGAGTTAAAATATTAGTAAATATTTTGGTCTCAAAGGCTGCAATTATTTGATTTGGTAATGTATATATGAGCAATATCACACGAGTAGCAGTGTGATATGGCTGTAAATCGGCACTGGTGACGATATACAGCTGTATTGCATTGCTACGAGAGTGATATTGCATGTCTACAACAGTTCAATGGCATAATTGAGAGTCTTAAAACCCTTTTGTATGAAGAACTACTTTCTTCCGCCATTCATTCACATCTGCAGCTGACGTCAGAACAGTAGAAACAGTTGCTACTTCACAAACATCACTTTAGAGCTAGTATTTGAATGATTCTCTAGCGTAATGTCTAAAGTAATCACAAAACGGGTGATTTTGCTCACATTTTAAGATTATAAGGCTGAACCGCATGAAATGTTATCAGTCTAGAGCAGAGGTGGGCAAACTACGGCCCGTGGGCCATATGCGGCCTGCTAAACTCTTTCATCCGGCCCACGAGGGAGTTTTTAAAATGCTGCTTCTGAGTAACGGTTTGGTTTCAGAATTAGTGAAATAATGATCCAATACAAGTGAACGCCATTTGAAGGCAGTATTGCACGCGGTACAGTTAGCGCAACCAGTAAAATTAGAACATACTCTCGGATATTGAAATGCACTCGACTGTTAATGACTGAAAATGAGTGAGGCAAAAAAAAGAAAAATTGACTCTGAATGTCGTGTGCTTAAGGAAGAATGGACAACAAAATACTTCTTCATCAATATCAGACAGAAAGCGGTATGTCTAATATGCCAAGAAAGTATTGCTGTTTTTAAAGACTATAACCTAAGTCAGCATTTTTAACGCAAACATTCAAATTATTTTTAATGTGTTAATATGAGATTTTTTCTATCAGACAATATCTTTTCTAATCTCCACTGTAAAAATTATTATTATTATTATTATTATTATTATTATTATTATTATTATTATTATTATTATATTTTAAATGGATTATTTTATTGTTTTATCATGGTTGATAAGTAAATATAATTAGCAGTGCAAATTAATTTGAGTTGTAAATATGACTCAATAATAACTATTAAAAAAATGTTTGTTAATGTGACATGTTTCTGTCCGATATTACATACTGCCACTATAAATAAAAGTTATTTTTTGAAGGATTTGACATGTGGCCCTTCACTTGGTTTGCAAAACTTGATGTGGCCCTCGGGTCTAAAAGGTTTGCCCACCACTGGTCTAGATACATTTCCCAGTATTTCTTTGTTGCAATCAGGATATCACAATAATTAACCCAGAAAAAGCCAAAGCAGAGCAAACACTACCAGATTACTGTTGTGTTTGCAATAGAGGAAAAGCGCTAAACACATGCGGGCATTTCTTCTTTCTGTCTTTTTACTGAACTAGTCTGCAGTGGTAAAAACAGGAGACTCATTAGAAACAAACAGATGGCCAACCAAAAAGTAACTCCGGGTTAAACAAAGAGTGGCCAGCACAAAATACACACATTCCTGATATGTGAGTCCCATCTCACACTCAATACACTACAATTACTATGGTATAAATACAGCACTACAACATACAAAAGAGAGAGATCAACTTGAATGTCACTTACCAGTTTTATAATGATTTGATCAGCTGTGATTTTAATTTTATTAGAGTTTTTGTCCTCTAATGGCTTATTATGCAGTCTGTGTCGCCATCTTGTGGATGGACAACGTTGACCGTCTTTGCTCTGCTCAGTATGACAGGCTGATGAATAAATGTTTAAAATAGGCACTATCCTTATATATATATATAAAACAGTATGTTAAGTAGCACAAACAGTAATGTTAAAAAAAATAGCAAATTTAAGAAACCTTTATCAATTTGAATATATTTTAAAATGTAACTTATTCCAGTGAAGTCAAAGCTGACTTTTTAGCAGACATTAATGTATGATCTTTTTAGCAATCATTTTAATATGCTGATATAGAACACAGTTGTGTTGAAAATAGGTTAATTGATTACATACAATATTTTTACATTTTTAATATTTACATTCAAAGTGATAGGCTACTATTTGAATGAGAAACTTTTTGCCACAAATATAGCCATTTTGCTAAAATGGTGTAAAATAACAAATGAATGATTGTGCAGTTTGGTTGTGTGTTATTATTATTTATTAATATTTTAATGTTCTTTGTGAAGGACATCAGTGTTTTCTCTAGGATTTTTCCCAGCTGTGGCGGCAGGCTTTTTTTTTACACAGATCTGCCAACTATTTCAAAGACAAATATTAGGCTACATGCATTATTACAAGTCGAGAACGCATTCATGTAATATGAGCATTTCCTCTTCGTGCACAACTTCTTGCACGCACTCAAATTTACATGCTCAAGTGCAGATCTTCTCGTGCGCTCTCCAGTAAGCGCTGCTGAAGTGCGATTTAGTGCGTTTTTGTGCGTTTTCCGACATTAACGCGTCCTGAAGTAAAGTGAAACGGCTATAAACTCCAGAAAGATAAGTATACTTATGGAAACTGTGTTCATCTTAACTGAAAGCTACGCCGTGTTTGCTGGCGCCCCACGCATCACGCACCTGTCAGTCAGTCAGCATGTCACCTTAAAGGGTTGAACAAATAGCGCACAGCACTACTACGGTTACAGAAATGTTTGCGCTGTTATAATTCACTTACCTTTTAACATGTTTTGGTGGGATTATAACCCGCTATAAAAAACACGACTAAATGTTTTAAATGAGAAGTTGTAATGTAGCCATGGCAGGATGGATTTTGGCGTGGTGGCCCGCCACGGATGAATGACTGTAGCGGAATCCTTGGACATGTTCAATTGATCAAAAGTGTCAGTGTTACAAAAGCTTTCTATTTCAAATTAACTTTCTATTTATGTAAGAAAATATTGTTAAAACCTTTTAACTTTGATAATAAGAACCTTTATCAGTAACTGAGCATATTAAATCAGCTTATTAAAATGATTTCTGAAGGATCATGTGAGTTTAGTTTAGCTTTGCCATCACAAGAATAAATTACATTTCAAAATATGTTCAAACAAGTATTTTAAATTATAATTTTTCACAGTAATACAGTTACATTATTTTTTCACTGGAAGGCAATGTCAGGAAATTTTCAGGAAATGTCAAATATTAATTATCCTGCTGATTTTTACATTTCCTGCTTCACTATTGATGTGGTTTGGTCTTTAATTGCAGAGTAAGACCTCTGAGGCTCTGTCCAAGCTGATGTCTTTACAGGCCACAGAGGCCACTGTAGTTACACTCAATGAGGACATGTCTGTGTTAAGGTTTGTGCATTTCCTGTGCTGTTTTAATTTTAATTATTTTTGTGCAGAAGGCACAGTCGATGCTAATCAGCCTTCTGCTCATGACCTTGTATCTCTCTGTCTCTCAGTGAAGAGCAGGTGGACGTGGAGCTGGTGCAGAGGGGAGATGTAGTGAAAGTTGTGCCTGGAGGGAAGTTTCCAGTGGACGGCCGGGTGATTGAAGGACACTCCATGGCAGACGAGTCTCTCATTACGGGTTCGAGAGGGCTATTTCCTTTGCACTAACATAAATAAAATCAAAGCAGTATGCAATTGTTGTGCTTTCCATGACGTCCAATAGCTTGAGAGCACTTGTAAAAATACTTCCTTTGCATGATGATTTCATTAGAAATGATATTAGCTGCAGAAATATTAACATGTGAAACAAAACAAGCCTTTCATATAATAGCACTATATTAAATAATTATAATAACTATGTTAATTATTTATTCTTTTTTCTTTGGCCACCACCTTGAACATCCTAGCAGTGACTAAACAACCAGTCCATTAGCATAAGAACCTCACACATGTTTTTCTGTGTCTAGGATATTTTCAGTGTCTAGAATATAACAGTAGCTATGTTTCCATCCAAAGATGCGAATTAAATTTTTGCGCAAAACTGGATTATCACATAAAAGACGTGAGAATAAAGCAGCGTTTCCATCCAATGAGTCCAAGAGAACATAATCGTCACTTCATGATCAACTGGAGCCAAATATCAAAAGTAAAAAGGGAATTTGCTGCGGTAGGAGAAGCTGCGTGAATGTTTTCTTCATTTAATAAATGACTTGCGCCTCAGAAGACAAATGCTTACATGCAAAAAAAGCGTGGTGGCGTTTGAAGGTGTGAGACACGGAGCACAGACGCTCTTGACTATTCTGGAGGTAATTATATCACTAATGCTGAAATGGTTAAGGCATTTTAGAATGACCAAAACAACATTTCAGATGTTTTACAATGTGCTAAGCCTGCTGGTTTGTTCATTCACACACAAATTTTTATCATTACATGATCTCTTATGGCAAAATCACATTTTTTATATGCATACTGGAATTTGTTCGGTAAAAGTGTTTCCAAAATAGTTTATGCGCGTCTTATTGAATAAAGCGTTTATCTTTCTCAGTTATGTGCATACGTTTTTTTACTTGCATTTTCAACATTTATGCGCATCTTGCTGTTTCTATCAACCCTTTTTTTATGTGCATATCTAAAATGCGCATAAAATAGGTGCATGGAAACATAGCTATTGTCTAGGATATTTTCAGACTAATGTTTCTTTCCTTAATACACTACTGATCAATAGAGTATAAAATATACTATTAGATAAAATGAATGAGGCGAGAGTGGCGGAGTAAGTAGTGCTGTCGCCTCACAGCAAGAAGGTCGCTGGTTCGAGCCTCGGCTGGGTCAGTTGACGTTTCTGTGTGGAGTTTGCATGTTCTCCCTGCGTTCGCGTGGGTTTCCTCCGGGTGCTCCGGTTTCCCCCACAGTCCAAAGACATGCGGTACAGGTGAATTGGGTAAGCTAAATTGTCCATAGTGTATGTGTGTGAATGAGTGTGTATGTATGTTTCCCAGAGATGGGTTGCAGCTGGAAGGGCATCTGCTGCGTAAAACATGTGCTGGATAAGTTGGCGGTTCATTCCGCTGTGGCGACCCCAGATTAATAAAGGGACAAAGCCAAAAAGAAAATGAATGAATGAATAAAATTAATAAGGAATAGGATAAAATTGAAAAACAAATAGTTATCACCACCTTTCACCAGTTGATTGATTAAAATTGGCACACATTATTACAAGTTTTCAAAAATGTATGTTTAAATATGCAAATGAGACATTGTTTAATTTAATACTTGCTCATTTCCATACATTTCTAGATCAAGCATTGAATGAACATTCAGTGAAGTCAGGTTCAAAATACTAGTTTTATTTTCACGTTTTGATAGTTTTCTTACAGAGGGGATTTTGGGAATTTATTTTTTATTACTTCATTTAAATATATATTATAAAATACAAACAAGCAGTTCACAACGTGCAGTTTTTTGTAGGATAACGTTGTATATAATCATACCAATTATTTATGAAAATTATGATCATTATGAACATGTATGACTCAGTCAAGGAAAATGGCTTTTATTCATTCATTCATTCATTCATTCATTCATTTTCTATTTGGCTTAGTCCCCTTATTAATCAGCGGTCACAAAAGCGGGATGAGCCACCAAATTATATTTGTTTTACACAGTAGATACCCTTCCAGCTGCAACCCAACACTGGGAAACACCCATACACTTTTGCATCCACACACATACACTACGCCCAGTTTAGCTTATTGAATTCACCTATAGCAAATGTCTTTGTACTGTGGGGGAAACTGGAGCACCCAGAGGAAACCAACACGAACATGGGGAGAACATGCAAACTCCACACAGAATTGCCAACTGACCCAGCCGGGGCTCAAACCAGGGACCTTCTTGCTGTGAGGCGATCGTGCTACCCACTGCACCACCATGCCTCAAAATGGCTTTTAAAAATATCTATTTCTGTGGTTAAATGTCTTAAATGTTTTCTTTGCATTAGACTCAAAAACACTATGAAAAGCCAAAAAGCTCAAAGTGCCTGAAAAAAAGCTGCATTTTTCCTGCAGTGTCTCACCTTAATTTTCCACCCTGTGCAAAGCCTGATTGTAGTGTAATGATGTGTGTTGTGGTGCAGGTGAAGCCATGCCGGTCACCAAGAAACCGGGGAGCACTGTTATTGCGGGCTCGATCAATCAGAACGGCTCTCTGCTGATCAAAGCCACTCATGTGGGCACAGACACCACCCTCTCTCAGATCGTCAAACTGGTGGAGGAGGCACAGACTTCAAAGGTGCATCTGAGAGCTCAGCATCTGCTAGCATTTCAGCTCTTTAGATAATAACTGCTTCTGATTCTTCAGATTATCACACATGAATGCTGCTTTATTTATTTTTTGTTATGCTATATGAATTTTCTAAATGATTTTTTTTTCTTTTTCAAATATTTCCCAAATGATGTTTAACAGAGCAAGGAATTTTTTACAGTATTTTACAATATGTTTTCTTCTGAAGAAAGTCTTATTTGTTTTGTTTCCTGCTAGAATAAAAGTTTTACTTTTTTTTTTTTTTTTAAGGTCAATATTATTAACCCCTTAAGCAACATATATTTTTAGATTGTCTACAGAACAAACCACTGACTTGCCTAATTACCCTAACTTGCCTAGTTAACCTAGTTAAGCCTTTACATAGCACTTTAAGCTGAATACTAATGTCTAGAAAAATATCTAGTAAAATATTATATATCATCATCATCATAGCAAAAATAAAATAAGTACTTTATAAGAAACTCGTGATTAAAATGATCGTTTAGAAATGTGTTGAAAAAAATATTTTCTCCATTAAACAGAAATTTGAGATGAAATATAAAAGAATTAAAATTTTACAGGAGGGATAATAATTATGTTATTCAAATTAATATATAATATGTTCTTTTGAACATTTTATTCATCAATCTTTACAAAACTGTACAGTGGTATTTGCAAACATTGAAACCAGTACAATACATTTTTTTAACATTGAAATTTTTTTTTAAAAAGGACCAAAAGCAATAAAAATGAGACATAAATGTGTAAATGAGACTGTAAATGTAATAATAAAGCTATTCAAACAATAAAATTACTTTGGTAACCGTGAACATGATGTAACCAAAATAAAAACTCTCCTAACTATCTTGTTATAAAAGTTAAAGAAATTCTTTTAAAGAGACTTCAATTATTTAATCAAAATATTTTAAAAATAATGTGAAACATTTATCTAGTTTTGTAAAATATTTGTTTGTGTATTTGTTCAGTACACTGACCCCCGGTTTCACAAACAAGGTTTAAGGCTAGTCGTGGATTAAATTGCATGTTTGAGCTGTCTCAACTGAAAATAACTTGCAGTGAGATGTCTTAAAACATGTCAGTGTCATTTTTTGTCTCCAGGTGCACACCAGTAATGTATTTTTCTAAGGCTGTTTTTAAAAATGTTGCTTAAATAGCCTAATTTAACTAAGGTCTAGTCCTGGCTTAAGCTAAGCCCTGTTTGTGAAACTGGGCCTGAATCAACTAAATCTAACCTCAACTTTGGTCTATATAAACTTTTTTAATTTTACAATTTCAGGCTCCTATCCAGCAGTTTGCAGATAAAATCAGTAGCTACTTTGTCCCGTTCATCGTTGTGATCTCCGTCCTGACTCTCTTGGCCTGGATTATCATTGGCTTTGTGAACTTTTCACTTGTGCAGAAGTATTTCCCAGTAAGTGAAGCCTGTCTTTGCGCATGAGCGTTTAAAGGGAACGTTCACCTCCACTTGTTCTTAAAAGATTCATTACTTTCTTCTTTTGAACACAATAGAAAGATATACTGAACAATGTTGGAAGAAAAAAAACAGCCATTAATTTCCATAGTATTTTTGTTTTTACTATGGATATCAGTGACTGATTTTTTTCCTCCCCAAAATTCTTTAGAATGTTTTTTTGTGTGTGTTCAACAAAAGAAAGAAATTCATAAATGTTTGGAACCTGTGTGATCATGAGAAAATTTAAAAACTTTCATTTTTAGGGGAACTATCCCTTTAAGCCTGAGAGTATCCTTTCAAAATGCTGTTTTAAATACTTTATTTTTTCTCCCAAGATAACTTATAATGTTAGTCAGAGTTTAGTTTCACCAAGCTTTAAGTAGTGGTGAATATTAGATTGTTTTTTCAAGGTAAGTCAAACTATCTGTTACATGAAGAGCAAGAAACATTATTTTTTCAGTTGCTCTATATTCTCTTTAAAGGAGTAGTTCACATTCAGAAGGAAAGTTGTGCAATCATTTACTCATCCTCCACTTGTCAAAAGTCTGTATGAATTTCTTACTTCTGTTGAATACAAATAAACAATAGATTTTCAAAAATTTTGCTATCTGAACTGTTGATGGTCACCATTGACTTCCATAGTAGAGAAAAAAAATATTGCAGTGAATGGGGAATATTAACTTGGGGTAAGCTGCTACTTTAAAATATTCATACTAAAGCGTTCTGGTCCTTTTAAACTAGGCCAGGTTTCTATTTCGTTTTTGAACATATTGAATGGAGAATGTGTTTCTCTGCAGGGTTATGATAAGAGTATCTCTGAGGCGGAGGCTGTCATCCGCTTCGCTTTCCAGGCCTCCATCACTGTCCTCTGCATCGCTTGCCCCTGCTCACTGGGTCTCGCCACCCCCACAGCGGTAATGGTGGGCACAGGGGTCGGAGCCCAGAATGGGATCCTCATCAAGGGAGGAGAGCCATTAGAGATGGCACACAAGGTCAGAGATTTAATGTGCCCCTTTTATGCTATTTTAAATATCGTAGATTTAGTGTTGGAGGTCTCCTACAATAGGTTTAAATGAACCTAGTTCAATATAGTGTCTAAAATGTTTTTTTCCTGTTGAGCCCTCCTTTCTGAAAGCAAACTCTCTGCTCTGATTGGTGAGATGGTTGAGTCTGTAGTGATTGGTTTACTACTTAAATGTGCAGTAGGTGACCTGCCAGAATGCTAGCATTAGCATAATAGCTTAGAAATTGCCATCTTTCCCTGCCGTCCAAAGCCATGCCTCCTTAAGTCATGAATGCGCATACGCTGATGATGATACTAGATCATGTCATTCGCTAGTTAGAAAACTATGGAGACACACACTTTTTCCAGCATAGTTGTTGACAGGCCAGCGGGTGCAGGAATTATATTTCCCCAAAACATAGGGGTAAAGTTGGTTTTATATTCGCACATTCTGACTTTCTCCTTAATAATTATAATTTCGGAAAAGTATTCTTGCAAATTCTAAATAGTGAAATCATATAATCAGCCAATAACTATAAAATACAGCATTGTTCACAGTCAATTAAATAGTGCTCATGTTGTTTTGAAGGCATTCCTACACGTTATTTCAGACCCAATATTCAAAGTAGCGTTAGAGTGGGAGCGCGTCACAAGCTGTCACTGTTCAAAAATGAACGATTGTGCGAATATAAATCTAACTTCTCCTCAGTAAAGCTGGTTAGGCGGAAGAGTGCCATTTACTTATGTTTCGTTATTCAACTAAATAAAAATCAGATCAGAAAAAAAAGGAGTGCTAAAAACAGAAATATCCTGCTATCATTTTACATTAAACTTACGTTACCAAGACGACTAGTGACTTTTTATTTTTAACTGTGCTCGCTGATCCTTGTACATCACTTGTTTTTATTTCCTTTTACACTTGAACAACTAAACAAATGCTTAGGTCTGTTTAACTGACTATATTATTGATGCTGTAAAAGGTACTCTGTAAAGTCAACATTTTGCTGGATGTTTTTAGTAGCTGAAACACACTTTCATGCATATAAACCCATTCATGAAAAAGAACACAATCTACATAAGCTTAGCTAAAATAGTTTTAAAGGGCCACGAAACCCCCCTGTCTCAGCAGGGTGTTTTCACATCTCTAGTTTGGAAAAAGTCAGGAAAGTGGGCATGTCCAGCTCTGTTTAGGTGGGAGTGTCGAGGGAGGGAAAGAGGGAAGGATTTGCAAATATGGGAGTTTCCATTTGGGCACGCGGTGATTTTCAGAGGTGAGGCAAAACAAACACAGACACAGGGGAGAAAGACAGTGACTGTGTTTACATGGACATCAGTAATCGAATTACTTGCCAAATTATTAATTTGTCGACTTTAACTGCAGTTTGGCACTTTCACTTTTTATTCAGGAATATTTCCTGCATGTCCCCCGTGACAAACAAGATATTGAAAGCGAGGAACTGCTGGAGTGTGGAGTTTTAATGGAATGTTTGATACCGCACGGCGAATGGGAGAAAACAATCCTCTGCAATACTTGGTAACTTAGTTGCACTCTGTAGATGGCGTCAGAAAGCCGTGTGTGTATAGACTATCCTATCACAAAATGGGGTAAAAATTCTACACGACAGTAATAGTTAGAATGCTGTGTTTACATGTTTACATTCGGAGAGCAGCATTTACAGCGGATCTTTTCTTAGTAACTAAATCATTTTGACTGAGGTATGTCTTTAAAAACTGAAAGAGCACTGCTGACGATACGAAGAAACTTTGCCATCTGAATGAACAAACAAAGAGAACAGCTCTTACACACACTTACCAAATCTGTAGACACAGGACAATCAATACAAACTAAAGCCGTGTCTTTTTTAAAAGGAGACGAGCGGCAAATCCGGATTTCATCATTTCCAGATGCGAAAAGCTCTCGGGTAAAAAATTTTCTTTACAAACGCATTTCTGTCGCGTGCACTGTAATCCACACGTGAGTCCAGCAGCGCTCTCATAGCGGGAAAATGAAAACAAAACCTTTGTTGCAGCTCATTTATAAACGCAGCACAATATTAAATGCAACACTGACGACCCATGTCTCCAAATTCTTGTTCTTTCACTTGTTTTGGCAACACAACGTGGTGTTTCTCTGTCGTCTGAACACTGTAACAGGTAAAACAGTCTTCGAAGCTATCATGCATATTAATGAAGTTGCACCGCATACACAATAGAGCGCGCTGATTGGTTTAAACGAAGTCTTTCTCATGAACTAATGCCGCACAGACGTCACAATGTACTCGCAGGTACAGACATCCACTCTCCATGCTGGATTACACGCAAATATCTCATGGCCATGACTCAGCTTCAAAAGTTTGTTTCAAACCGGAAGAACAAATTTTCTCAAAATAACACAAAAGCAACCAATTTTCACTTTTTAGTGCAATATATGTGTCCTAATAGTGTTTTTAGCAGCGTGGGACACATATATGACTGTCAACAGCTCAAAAAATGTGTTTTTGGTGTTTCGTGACCCTTTAAAACATACCTGTCAAAAAGTAATACTTCAGCCATCGTGTCACCCTTCAGATCGTTGTTTTGAAATGCATAACGTCTTTTCCCTTCAGCGTGCAAAAGTAACTCCGATATTGATTCAGGATTTAGAAAAGATTCTGCATTTTTGGCAGATGCCCTTTCAAAATATTTTTTCTCTTTATGGATACAAGGCCACGCTGGTCTTTCAAAAAGAAATCTTTCAGGTTGATGCAGAGTTTGTCTGATGTCTCTCTGTCAGCTGTAGGTGGCCATGCTTCACGTGTACGCGCAAATGACATATCTATCTGCGTAAAGAGGCTGCGCAGAAATACACATTTAAATTTGTTGACAGACAGTTTGACATACCTGTCATAATTGAGTTATTTGTCGGCCCGACAATATTTAATTGGATGAACATTTTTTACTCTCATGCCTTACTCAGATTATAAAAACACATATAAATACATTTAGATCATTTACTTTAATCATTACAATTGGAATGTGGAGAGACTTTCAACCAGCACAACAAAACATGTTTCTGAGGACAATCACCTACTGCACCTTTAATATTCTTAACAAATGGCAGGGATAATGAATCTGTGCTAAAAAAAACAATCTTTTTAAAATCCAGCCAGTTGTAGGAAGAAAATCAACCCATTTTTTAAACTCAAGACATGATGAGGTTATTTACACAAGATACCGTATCGGACACACAAAACTCACTCATGGACCTTTACTAAAGGGAGAAGTTCCACTAAAATGTCAGTATTGCAGCAGAAACTTTTAAAGTATATGTTTAACACTTTATGTTTAAGGTGTTAAACATATACTTTTGGAATGCCCTTTTTTTAATGTTATCAGACAACGATTTTAATCTGGAGAGACTTTAAAGAAGATGTTTTTAAATGTAAATCCTTTCAATTTCCAATTTTTATCAAAAGTAAACCTTAAAAAGCTGTTTTAGATTTTTTTCGTATGTATTATTTATTGTTGTTGATGTCTTTTTATTGTTTTAATTTTGCAGAATAGTGATATTCATAAAATAGTGTAAATTTGATCTGGTTTTGTCATGAAATAGCCAGAGAAGCTGATATGGCAATAAATTCAAAACTTTCTCTAATCTACTACTAGCACAGGCTGGAAACTATATGAATTTCTGGAGGTTTCCTCAACATTTGTAAACTTGGTAATATAAGAAACAATGGCATCGGTTTTACTGTATCATCCTTTGGAAAACCATTAACTTTCAGGCCTCAAATACCATGTCTGAGTGTCAATGTACAGGCAGCCAATGAAGATCATAGTGTGCCATTATGCAAATTTGTTGCAAAGCTGCAAATAAAGTTTTTGTAAATACTGATGACTTGTTTCAGGTCATGCAACTTCCTCTGTTTAAAACAAAGCACAGGCGCATCCAAAGCATATGCCAAAGTATATACACATCTCTCTCGTGAATGCATGCCCTATATTGACACTGAGGAGAAGAAACTGTTGAATGAAGTTGTATTATTATTTTTATTTGCAACTTGATCTTTGCAACATTTCAGACCTTTTGTATTGAAGAGCCTCATTACAAGCTTTGTGAAAGTTGATGTGTCAAGGCATAATATTTCCATTTTAATTAAATCAAATTTCCACTTTAATTTTTGATTTGTAGCTACAGTAGTTGTAGTCTGAATGAAAACCTTTTATATATGTATATTTGTTTGTGCTTTCAGATTCAATCTGTGGTATTTGACAAAACGGGCACCATCACATATGGAGCTCCCAAAGTGGTCCAGGTGAAAATGCTGGCAGAAGGGAATCGGTTGCCACGCTCTAAACTACTGGCGATTGTCGGCACTGCTGAGAATAGCAGTGAACATCCTCTGGGCGCTGCTATCACCAAATATTGCAAACAGGTCAGTTTGACTTGTGCTGTTCTTTACTTACCTACTTTCATGTGGTTAAGTTTGGTTACGTTTAATTAAATTTGCACATACAAACATTGGTATAACAATTACAAAGTTAATCAATTTCTTACTTTTAAAAATAAAAACAGTACAGTGTCCATACAGCATAATTTAAGAAAACAGAAATAAAAAATAATTACATTTTAAAACGGCACTATTTCATTTGTTTATTTTGTGCCATTTAATTCAATTTGTAGCACTTTATTTTACAGTCTTGCTTCACAAGTTCATAATACATACTTATAGCATTACTGTACGTAAAATGAGGTAATAACTAAGTATTATTCCTAAACCTGCCCATGAACCTAACCTTAACCCATGTAGTTACCTTATATAACCCATTTCTTTCAAGTAATAATTAAGTGCACAGGCTGTAAAATAAGCGCAGTCCTTAAATCTGTTAGGGGTAAATAATACTTTTGCACATCAAGGATGTAGTGAATTGATCAAACTTTACAATATAGACAGTAAAATAGGTGGGGTTGTGCCATTTAAGGATTAAATTTAATGAAGTTTATAGCTAATCAGAGATTTTTTTTATATCAATTAAGTGAACTTATTAATCACATACAAGATAAAAGGTTTTGTTTAGATAATATATGCATGTGTATTTAGTATATTTATGTACAGATGTGGGCAAAATTGTTGGTACCCTTCAGTTTTGTCCAGGCCAGTTTTATTAGTTTGCCTTTTTAATGATTCTGTTGAAACACAATTCAAACAAAATATCTTTTTGAAAATACTTTATTTTCAACAATTTGTGATTAATCATTACATTTCTAAAAATATTTTATACAATGTAGTCTTTATACGTATATTTATACACACAAAAATATACACAGTATGCACAAATATATTTTGTACATTTATTTTTGGTGTGATTAATCACAATTAATTGTTTGACAAATGCAGCTATAAGCATTCATTTACAAAATCTTACAGAACGCAAACATTTGAGTGGTAGTTTATGTAAAAAAAAATCTTTTTTGTGCTTCTAAAAACCTCCTGCCAGTTCCATATTTTGTCAGGACTCCATTTTATGATTATTTTTACATCAGTCCTTGTATTAGACCTCACAGGGCTTTGAATTACACGAGAATCTTTATTTGGCATTTGGATTCACAAAGCATCTTCCGTGTTCAGGAGTTGGGGACGGAGTCTCTTGGCACTTGCACAGATTTTCAAGCTGTGCCAGGTTGTGGGATCAGGTGTTTGGTCAGTAACACAAAAAACCTGCTGAAGAGGGAGGACAGCGACAGTGAGGAGAACCAGCACAATGCTGTGTTGATCCAGATCAGTGATGCCAGAGCACACAGCACTGAACACCCACTCATCATGGACCCGCAGCCACTCAGTCAGTGTCACCATTACAGAAATACTGAGAATGAAATTGTGAAATGTTATTCTGTCGCAGTGTGCTGCTTGATCCTGAATGGCTGAGTTAACTGTACTCAAATGTGTTTTGTTATTTCAGCTGTAGTTCAGACGGCCTCATACACAGTGCTGATAGGGAACAGAGAGTGGATGAGGAGGAATGCGCTGCAGGTGCGAGCAGATGTGGATGAAGCCATGACAGAGCATGAGAGGAGAGGATGCACCGCTGTGCTGGTGGCTGTGGACAGTAAGTGTGTGACAGGGTTACTTCAGACCTAAGCACTAGAAACTTCTTTTAGAAAACATTAAGAGCGAGATTAATTGTAAAGCTACAGTTGAAAACAAAACAGTTGTTGATTTTGATTCATTTCTTTTTAGTGGCTGCTTGAAAAGCTTTTAAAAGTATAGTTGAACCAAATATTACATTTGCTGTAGGTTTTTCAAGATGAAGTTAACATTCATTCATCAGTAGAACATTAAAGTACACATGAAATCAAAACTAACCATATTGATTTGTTTAGCTCACATTGCTAGTTTTTTGGTGAACAAATTATCTCTGCATGTCATTAAGAAAAAAATAGTTTGCCCTCATAATCTAAAATTAAAATCTGAAAATGCACTTGCTGTTTGTTTTCAGTTAAATTGCCAGATTGCATCTGTCTCAGGCCCTCCAACTGTCAGTTTTAATAGTGCTATGACAACAAACAGAAATGGTGAGGAGGTGTCTGTTAGGTTGTAATAACTCTCCTTTCCCAATCTTTTTATATGAAATGCATACTTTACTACATCCAATCAGCTCGCAGTAGACAAAAAAAGCCATGCCCACTGTTTTCTCATTGAATATTCTGTTTCTCTAGGAACTGCGTCACAATATGAAAAAAAAGCTCTGTTCTTGCAGACTTTAAAGTTTGGTCCTTGTTGATTCCTAAAATGCAACGTCAACCATTATTCTTTTTTTTTTTGAGGCAAAAAAACCATATGAAGGAACAGAAAAAAATTACTGATACAAAATAAACATTATTTACAACATCATTACCAGTGATCCAAAGCCTCTGCAAACAGAATTGTAATTAATTTCTGCATTTTTTTATTTTATTTGTAAACACAGTAATATAAGAAACAATGGCATCAGTTTTACTGTATCATCTTTTGGAAAACCAAGAACTTTCAGGCCTCAAATACAAATACCATGTCTGAGTGTCAATGTACAGGCAGCCAATAAAGATCATAGCAGATCATAGAATTGTTTTATTCAGGCAGTTCTGAATTGATTCACTAGTTTATGTAATCATATTACACTGACAATGGATAAACATTTTGTTATGTGATTAAAGCACTAAATAAAGATTTCAAACACAGATGTTTTACATGTCTAAAACATGTCAAATGAATGAACTAGTCTTTGTCGACTCACCATTTTATATTAACTACAGTTGCAATCAGAATTATTTAACCCCCTGATTTATTAGCCCCCCTGTTTATTTTTTTCCCCAATTTCTGTTTAACGGAGAGAAATGTTTTTCAACACATTTCTAAACATAATAGTTTTAATAACTCATCTCTAATAACTGATTTATTTTATCTTTGCCATGTTGACAGTAAATAATATTTTACTAGATATTTTTTCTAGACACTAAACATAATTTGGGAAAAAAAAATTCAAAGGGGGTTCAATAATTCTGATTGCAACTGTATTAGAAACCATAAACATTCTTTTTGACCCTTAAATCATTCATACAATTTTTGCAGACAGGGCTGTTTTGTGAGCACAGGCATGCCTGAAAGAGTTTTGATTGAGTAACCTTATTCTGGTTCGAGTTGCAAACTGCTTGGTTGATTTAGTGAATTTGGTTCATGTAAAAAAGATGAATAAAAATAAGGCACAGCTAACTAAAAAGTTTCACTGCATCAAAAGTTGCATTGGTTTTGCAATTGCATTCAGGAACAGTGTTAGAAAAGCTACCGGTAACCATAAATTAATCGAAACGTTTACAAACATTGTAAACTTATTTTAGTTCATCTCCAAATTTCTTAACATTATTTGGAAGAGTACAAAAGAAGTACTTTCTGAGATTCGTTGGTTGCAATTGCTGTCAGATATGATACTTTTATTTCTGGGGTTTTCTGAACAAATGCATTCATTATCAAGTACACAACACAATCTGCTCGCATACAGCTTAACTACAGCCATTTTACATCATACAGCCTTATACTATGGTTTTGGGGAAAAAGCAGGCTCCTACATGTGAAATACGGCCTGGAAATATGGTTTCTATTTTACATTCGGAGCAAATTTGTTACTGTTTGAATGGAAAACTTGAGCAATTTGACAAAATCTGGCATCCTTTAATCTGTTACATTGAGGAAATCTTATGGACTAATCCATCATTTGAACATGTTTTACTTTTTTTTTTTTTTTACATTTTCCGAAATATGTAAAATTGTGAATCCTTTTTTCAAAGTCTTCACTGAAACTTATTTGACAAAAAAGAACAGTAAAAAGAATGTGCATGCAACAAATATTCACTATAAACAAGTTTATAGAAACTGAAACTTACTGAAAATGTCTCTCACAATGGCACACATCTCTCTCATTCAGCAACAATCCAAAGTCTTTTATACTTTGTGCATGTTTTATTAATGCTTTATTAAGGCCAAACTGCATTATATTGCCTTGCAAAATAAACCACATCATGTTTGAATTGAAATCGAAATATTATGCAATAGTAAACATGCCAGCATGGTTGTTTTAAAGTAGAATTCATTGCAAATGAACTGAAAAAGAACTACATAATAATCAAGTTAAAATAACTTTGCCAAGTAGTGCACAGTGTTTTAATTTTAAGATTGTGTTTTGTTCCCAGATGAGCTTTGTGCAATGGTGGCGATTGCAGACACAGTGAAGCCTGAAGCAGAGCTGGCGGTTCACGTTCTGTCTGCGATGGGGCTGGAGGTCGTGCTGATGACTGGAGACAACAGCAAAACAGCTCGAGCCATCGCTGCCCAAGTAAAGAACCATTTAATATTAGAACGGTACATTTCATGTACACTACCTGACAAAAGTCTTGTCGTTGATCCCAGTTGTAAGAGCAACAAATAATAACTTGACTTCTAGTTGATCATTTGAAAAAGTAGCAGAAGGTAGATTTTTCTGATGAATCATCTGTTGAACTGCATCCCAATCATCACAAATATTGCAGAAGACCTATTGGAAACTGCATGGACCCAAGAATCTCACAGAAATCAGTCAAGTTTTGTAAAGGAAAAATCATGGTTTGGAGTTACATTCATTATGACAACATCAACACATTACGGACCACAGGAGAGGGCAAATTCTTTAGCAGAATAGCTCTCCTTCTCATACTTCAGCCTCCATGTTAAAGTTCCTGAAAGCAAAGAAGGTCAAGGTGCTCCAGGATTGGCCAGCCCAGGCCCCAGACATGAACATTATTGAGCATGTTTGTCGTAAGATGGAGGCAAGCTCATGGGAGTCATACACAATATTAATTCTTTTTCCACTGCACCATGACTTTATATTCTATACTGTACATTATTTCTGATAAGTGACAAGACTTTTGTCTAAGCAAAGTCAGACGTTACTGTCCTAATTAAATAATTAAAAATCAAGGCATTATCATATTTTATTTTGGTAAAATAAGCGTATTGTAGAGGCCTTTGCCTTTCATATAAGCCACTTCTGATACCAAATGATCAACTAGAAGTTATTATTTGTTGTTCATGAAATTTGGATAGGCAACAAGACTTTTGTCAGGTAGTGTACTGTATAATATACCTGTTTGTGAATATAACATTTCAGCAATCAAAAGGATAAAGTGAATTATTGTTTCCCAGAATAATATAAGTGTTTTGATAGATGCAAAACCTATTGTAGTAGAGGAACTCCAAAAAAAAAAAAAAAAAAGACAAAACTAGGCATAGTTCATCAAAAAAAATTACTCACCCTCAAGTGGTTCCAAACCTTTATATGTTTCTTTATTCACTTGAACATTAAAAAAAGATAATTTGAAGAAAGCTAAAAACCTGTAACCAATGACTTCCATAGAAGCAAAAACTACTATGAGAAGTCAATGCTTCAGATTTTCAGCTTTATTTTTTTTTAACAGAAGAATGAAAGTCAAACTGCTATGAAACAAGTAAAGGGAGAGTAAATAATGACTTTAATATTAATGTCTGAGTTTGTGCTGTATTTTATCCAGGTTGGCATCAGGAAGGTGTTTGCTGAAGTCTTGCCATCTCATAAAGTGGCGAAGGTAGAGCAGCTCCAGCAGGCAGGAAAGCGTGTGGCGATGGTGGGTGATGGAGTGAATGACTCTCCTGCTCTGGCCATGGCGGATGTGGGCATTGCAATTGGCACAGGCACAGATGTAGCTATCGAGGCTGCTGATGTGGTGCTTATCAGGGTATGAATGTTAATGTTGTCATGGCTCGGCTACACTCTGTGACAGGTCATGCTGTTGATAATGATCTGTCGAGACTAGTAGGATTTAAAGGTTTTGTAGAATACACAATACTATGGGATCAAATTCCCGCCTAAAGTATCGGTTGCGGACAGAAAAACATTCATTCATTTTCTTTTCGCTTAGTCCCTTTATTAATCTGGGGTCGCCACAGCGGAATGAACCGCCAACTTATCCAGCACATGTTTCACACAGTGAATGCCCTTTCAGCTGCAACCCATCACTGGGAAACATTCATACACACTCATTTACACCATGGCCAATTTAGCCTACCCAATTCACCTATACCGCATGTCTTTGGACTTGTGGGGGAAACCGGAGCACCTGGAGAAAACCCACGCGAACATGGGAGGAACATGCAAACTCCACACACAAATCCCAACTGACCCAGCCGAGGCTCGAACCAGCGACCTTCTTGCTGTGAGACGATTGTGCTACCCACTCCGCCACCGTGACGCCCCAAAAGATAAACAATAAGCGTAAATCAAAATATTGACATCAAGTGGAAAATTATTACGCGCAAAAGCGAGAACTAAACGCAGAATAAGAAACAACGAGGTCGTGTACCAAAAGATGATGAGCGTAAATCAAAAATGAAAATGTTTTTCCGCTCATATTTGAATGTTTTGTGTACTTACGGTCTTTTCCCTTCGCTCTTGCTCCTACATTCTGTGCTTGCATTTTCTAAAACATGCAATGCGAGTTTTATTTAAATCACAGGCGGTCCTCATTGGTCCTCTAGTCTAGATTGACAGTTGCTCCTCTAGCCAATCCGACAAAGGGGGAGTTGACATCACTCCCATGGAATTTGATCCCATACACTACGCTTAATTAATGTTTGCTTAAGGGAACACTCCACCCTTTTTAAGTATCCTAGAGTTAAACAGTTGGCATTTTTGAGTCCATTCAGCCGATTTCTTGTTCTGGTGGGCTCACTTTCACTTTATAAGTAGCTTAGGATTCAATGAATTTGACAATTAGCATTTTGATAATTTTTGGTTAAGGTTTTGATAATTACGATGAGCCTTTTTGAAAAAAGGTGGAGTGTTTCTTTAATGCCTGCATTCAAATGTTTACTTTTTTAGATGGCAGAATCAGGCTAGAAATTTTTGTTACATATTATTTCTATTACATATTTTAAAATTGTTATTAATATTGTTGCCCCACCCAAAACGAAACAAACATTGACTATTGTTTGCTTGCATGTTTTGGTAGACCCACAATGTTTTTCATATTTTTTAGTGTGTATTTTTATAAACAACTGTTGTCATTTCTTTGTTTTAATCAGAATGATCTTCTTGATGTTGTTGGGAGCATTGACCTTTCAAAGAAGACTGTCAAAAGAATCAGAATCAACTTTGTATTTGCACTAATGTACAATCTTGTAGGCATTCCCATTGCTGCAGGTAATCCAAACAAAATGACTAGACAAAACATTTAAACAACTAAATTAAAAGTGATGCTTGAAACAAAGTTTGAAATTGTGATAAAAAACACTTCAATTCTTACTGACCCAAACATTAGAACATTAGCATATGTGGTTTTTTCCTGGTAGCATTTTTTTTTAACATACATTACCGGCCAAAAGCGGTCAAGGGGTTGTTTTTTTTTATTTTATTTTTTTTAAGAAAACTATCCTGTTTATCAAGGCAGCATCTATTAGATGTTAAAAAAATATTTAAATTGTTAAATTCTTATTTATTAAATATCTATTTATTACTTATTATATGTATTTTCAAATTAAATTATTACTCCAGTAATTATTGCTTGTATTACTATTACCAATAATAATAATAATAATAATAAAACAATAATAATTAATATTAGAGTGACTCTGAAGACTGAAAATTCATCATTAAAATCAATAGAGTAAATTATTAATTTAAATTATAAGCTACTTTTGAACAGTTATTTTATAGTGCAAAAACATTTCACAATTTTACAATTTGTACTGTATTTTTGATTAAATAAATCCAGCTTTGTTGAGCAGGATAAGCTTATTTTAAAACATTTAAAAATCCTACTGACCCCAAACATTTGACCGGTAGTGTATATAAGTTTAGAAATCATGTAGATGTTTGATGTGTTTAAAACTAGTCATTTTTAATTTTAGGTAAATATTATGCTGGATAAAGTTTATGGTATTTGTTATTTTAGTGAACCTGCAGTCTGTAGCTTTTTCATAGAGGTGTCTGTTATTGCTTGAGTTGCATTATGGGATGCTGTTGTTTGCAGGTGTGTTTATGCCTGTGGGGTTGGTTCTGCAGCCCTGGATGGGTTCTGCTGCTATGGCTCTATCTTCAGTGTCTGTAGTGCTGTCCTCGCTCCTGCTAAAATGGTAAACCTTACAGTTCTTAACATTTCGATTTGAAATAGATGGAAGTAATTAAACATGTTTACATGCCTTAACAGCATTGATTATTCTGATGTCATTTAATGTGACCGTTATGATAATTTGGGTTACCTGGCTTTTTAAAACTTACAAAAAGATCCAGTTTATATATACAGTTGAAGTCAGAATTATTAGCCCCCCTTTAAATGTTTTTTCTTTTTTAAATATTTCCCAAATGATGTTAAACAGGGCAAGGTAATTTTCACAGTATGTCTGATAATGTTCTTTCTTCTGGAGAAAGTCTTATTTGTTTTATTTTGGCTAGAATAAAAGCAGTTAAAAACCACTTTAAGGACAAAATTATTTGCCCTCGCGATCTCTTTACTGCTCTATTCATTTAACCTAGGAAATGTAATGTTTAGACCATCACTGTGCCTCTCGCGATCTGTTCTCATACTCATTCACTCGCTTCGCCATGATTTCCGGGTATTTTAACCCGTTTTTGGGGATCACGGAGCTGGTATAAATTTGCGGGAGACTCGCGGAGCTTCCGGGAGAGGTCATAAGATTGGATGAGACAGGTGCAGGATCGCACGTGCGTCTTCGATTCTGTCAAATGTGGCGCGCACACTCTCATTCCCATACAGCAGAGAGTGGCTATGTAGAACTCCACCATGCGCGATTCAGAGAGCAGAAATTTGTAATCGCGCGACCATGTAGAGACAGAAATCACATGCTGTTGTGTAAATAAGATATAACATATTTAGCTATTAAGCTTTTTTATTAAAAGAAGTTGTGATCTGGCGCTATATAGAAAACAACATTAACTTGACTTTAAGGGGGGCGGGGAAAGCCGTTGAGAGGGCGGAGCGCCCCCCCCTAATATTATGGTAGGGGAAACACTGTTCTTTCAGTATTATATAATACCGACTTTCTGTTTCTGCAGTTACACTAAACCCACTGTTGAGAAGCTAAAAAGACGACTGGGAGATGTGAGAACTCATGGCAGCCTGTCCGACGTCAGTGTTCACATCGGCATGGGAGAACTGCGTCGCCCCTCACCCAAACTCAGCCTGCTGGACCGTTTTGTCAACTACAGCCGGGCCTCCATCAACTCGCTGCGATCCGACAAACACTCAATGAACAGCATGGCCCTCAGCGAACCCGACAAACACTCTCTACTGGTGGGAGAAGATCACTGCGACAACGAGATAGTCTGAGGGTCTCTGGAGCCTCGCTTTACCGCAGTGCCTGCAGACCAAGAGGATCTAATGAGGGTCTTCCTGCTTCAGTGGCCCTTAGATTGTCCAGCCATTTACATACTTTCAGATGGCCTCCGTTTACATGGAAATGGGTTGCATTTTACAGTAAGGTCTCATTTGTTGGCTTTAGTTATCGTTTACTCAACCAGATGTCCTTCCAAAAGACTTTTATTCATCTTTGAAATACAAATGAAGAGATTTTTTATCAAATTGGAGAGATTTCTTTTTTTATTATTCCTCTGTTGCAAATCATAAACTCAGATGCTTTAAAACATAAATTAGGATGTGTATTTAAGTCTTCTGAAGAGATATGATTGCGTTATTAGGTGAACAGGTTTAATATGGGGAACATTGATCTGTGACTGTCACCTGCTTGGTGTGAAAGAACCAACCTCATTGGTTTATTGTGGAAGCTTAGATGAGCCTTATTGGCTCTCATGCATCAAGCAAGCATCCTTGAACCTCTGTGACCAAAGTGCTGTCATTAAATTTATATTTGTATAATGTATCTGATCATGATATAAATTGATCACATCTCTTCAGAAGACTTTATTGATCGATACAGATTTATTTTTTGATTACTTTGGGAATGGTTTAAAGCATCAGAGTTTTGCGTGAACAGATGTTGAATAGAGGGACAGAACTCTTTTAGATTTGATTAAAAACATCTTCATTTGTGTTCTGAAGACAAACATTTTATTTCTGTTTTAGAATCAAACAAGTTTGAAATGATTGGGGGACAATTTACATTTTTACACCTAAAAATTTAAATTCTGCCATCATTTACTCACCTCCACTTGTTCCAAACCTATATTCTTTTTTCTTTTGAACACAAAAAAAAGATATTTAAAAAAAAAAATCTGGTTGCTGGGACCAGTTGACTTCCATAGTAGAGGAAAAAATTGCTATTCAAGTTGACGGGTACCAGCGACCAGCATTCTTCAAAATATCTTAAACTCAAAGATTTTAAACCATTTTTTAAACCAGGATGAACTATCCCTTTAAGGCATTAGTTGACATTTTACAGCATTTATTAATTTATTTCTTATTGTTAAAATAAAGATATTGGGTAACACTTTAGTTTAGGTCACAATACGTGCTATTTACTACTGGCTTATTGCCTGCCTATTATTAAGATATCAACTGTTTATTAGTAGTTATAAAGTATGAGCTTATTCTAGATCCCTAATCCTACCCAAAACCTAAACACAACTTCTACCTTACTAACTATTAATAAACAGCTTATTAAGCTATCAGTGATAGTTAATGGTTTGTTAATACCGTGAATTGTGACCAGGGGCAGATTTAGTGATTTGGGGGCCCTAAGCAATTCCTGCCATGGGGCCCAAAAGTTCTATTATTTAGCTGTTTTTTTTCTTCCTTATATCACTCAATCACTTTTCTACATTTTGCCTCAATGCAAAATAGTAACAACAACATGTTAATCATCTTGTAAAACTTTTTTAAATGATTTGTTTTCTTAAAATGATTTCACAACTAAACATTATATTTAAACTATTTTGTTTTTAAAACTAAATCTTAATAACCTAATTTGACTGCTGGACTTCTCCATGAATGAGGGTGGGGGATATATTTGTGAAAATGTAATAAACATTTAACTTTTATTTTTTTAGAGACTCCTCATACAAGATATGATAGAAAATTATGTTATATATAATTTATTAGTATAATTTATACTTCTAAGTATTTATTTGGAGGGCCCTTAGATTTCCTGGGGCCCTAAGCGGCTGCTGATCTTGCTTATTGGTTAAATCCACCACTGATTGTGACCTTCATTAAAGTGTTACCAAATATTGTTTCATTGTGAGTTACAGTGCATTATGGAACATGTAATGTTTGATTTTAACGTTTGATTTGAAAATAAATTGTAAATATTATTAAATTCTTAAGTATTACTCATTTTTAGCACATAGGGATGGTTCACCCAAACTTTTAATTAAATCACCATTTACTCACCCTCATGTGGTTTTAAAACGTTCAGTTGTTGTAGTTTTTATTCTGTTGAACACAAGAGAAAATATTAAGAATAATGCTGGAAATAGGTAGCTGTAGACTTCCATTGTAGAAAAAGAATATTATTATTATAAAACATTATCCAGAATATATTTTGCGTTCAAGAGAAGATATTTAGGCGAACTGTGCCTTTAAGATAGCCACAAGTCAACAAATAAAGTCAGTCAATGAAAACAAATGACACCTAATGATAAAGTGCTCCCAGTATTCTTGGTGGCTAATTTAAGATGACAATCCGTTTCAAGGAAAATCAACTACACCACAGATTGTCTTCAGAAAGTGTCAAACCTATTTTATTTTTGTGAAAACAACCATTTAAGAGTGATTTATTGTGTTTTATGCTAATGATCAATATTTATTATATCATTTATTTATAGTATATTATGTACTTTTTGTGGGACATGAAGAATTGTGAAGATTTATTTTGTAAAAAATGAACAAATGAACTCTTTTCTAAGCTCATTTTCTGAGACGCCGACCATTCCAAAGAAAGCAGCGTTTCTGTTGTCTCAGAGGGATCAGTGAGCCGCTGTTCCACATCAGGAGGAATGATGGGGCCACAGGTTAGCAAACAAAGAAACGCTAAACCATTATATGTCCATTATGTGTTCATTTGTTTATTGTTCAGCACACTATTAGCAACACTTGAGCTGCCTTTGCTATATTTAAATGTGCACTAGTGCTTGTCAACTTGGCTTTTAAATGTATTTTTTTATTTTTACGAGATTAACTTTATTTTAAAACCCAGTGCTTTTTGCGAGCTGAGTTTGACTGACATTTTATCAGCAGCCGTTAGTGCATTAATGCCTTTAATACCTACATACATATTCAACACAACCTGAATCAGGTTACTGACGTACATTACTGAATATCTTTTGAAGATGAATCTCCAAAATGTAGAAAAGAATTACCCTGAGGATGTTTTGTTACTGTGTTATTCAAGGTCAATTAAGCGACGCAGTCTTCATATAAAACAAGTGCTTTGATGATTAGCTGTTGCTTGTTTTGCCAAATGTGTTCAATGTTTCTATGTGAACATCCTGAAATTGTGATTTATGCACTTCATTATTTCGCTAATGTGGTTGGAGATCATCTTTGTGTAGTTTTGCATCATATTCTTTAAATAAAGCACCAGTTTTCAATAAGCCGATGCTCACTCTCTTGCTTTGGTGTAAAAGTGTTCATTCACATACACTTTTCCTGCATAGCTAAAAAAGAATTCAGATAGTGGTCAGATTTGGTTTGATTAAAATGACCTATGGTTCAATATGTTAAAGTGATTGATTTAATGAAGTGTGCAAGGGTGGAAAAAATGTCGCAGACCAAATGAATTGAACTACAAGTGTGAACACAACCTCAAGCACATAAGCACAATTTACACTAGTTGCTTTCAAATTAAGCAGATTTCTGTAAGTCAGCAGAGGAAATTCAAGAGAAATGTTTCACCATCATCCCAAATTCCCAATCACATGCATTAAAACTGAAGTTGGTCATGCAAATCAGAATTTGCATTGGTCGTTTCATTATCCTATTCTTCATTATCCTATTCTTCATCATGCTGTTCTTCATCATGCTGTTCTTCATTATGCTATTCAGTGACAGTGGAGCATTTTAAGTGCATCAATAATAATGTATTAATATTGAACAACTGAAAATCGAGCTCCTAACAGGAGTAAAAAAGCCTTTTTTTCTTCTTTTTTTCATGGGATATATTCTAAATTAAAGATGTAGGCCCAGAGTAAGTGATGAAAGCACTTTAGTTTATTTGAGTCCAATGGGAAACATTGTGAAAAACCCGGAGGAAACCCACGCTAACGCAGGGAGAACATGCAAAGTACACACAGAAACGCCAACTGACCCAGCCAAGGCTCGAAGCAGCGACCTTCTTGCTGTGAGGCGATAGCACTACCTACTGCGCCACTGCGTCGCCACTAATACACTTATTAAAGTGTATTAATAAATCATTGAAAGTATTAAGGTGGTTTTATGCAGCTGCATTTGGCCTATTATACAGATACATGGCAGAGTGAATGCAAATTCTTTAGCACCATGCGGTTACTTCTCTGTATTCATCCTTTAATCAAACAGCAATTTTCATTGAGAACAATCAGTTTAACAGTCCACTGAAGCTGAAAGCATTGCAATAATGAAATGGCCACCTGTACTAAACCTGACTGAAAATCTCTGGGAACAAAGTTATGACCAAGAAAACCCATTAAAGATTTGTAAGATAAACAATGCATTGTTAATGTTTATCAAATATGATTTGTTCTGATTCTGATTTTGATCTCTACTGTGTATTCGTTTTGTATTTTTATTATCACTTGCTTAATACATTAATATTGTAGTGTGATTGCTCACCACCTTAACGATGGCTCATCACATATAGGATTAAGTTCGTATTCTACTTCAGCAATTAAATATAATTAGCCTACATTTTCCAGTTCAACATATTAGTCAGACAGACCTACAACAATTGCACAAATTCTGATTCAGACGCTGTTCAGGCAGTTGATAATTAATATTACTGTAAACCTGTTTCAAGATGGAATAAACAATGTCAAACTTGAATATTTTAGAGTTAGCACTGTCGTGGGAACATATTTTATCAGGGGTGTTGAGAAGTGGGGTTTCTCTATTGAACATTAAAATATTAGCATTATTACCAGATTTATGGAGGACGAAACCTGCAAAAACAATAAACAAATAAATATGCAAATAAATAAATAAATGTATGTATAAATCTACAAATTCTTGCATGAATAAAACAATAAAAAAACATAAAAATAAATAAATCTGTATATAAATCTACAAATTCCTGCAAAAATAAAACATAAATAAATAAAAATAACTAAATAAAAATAAATAAATATTCAAATAAATCAATCAATAAATGTATATATAAATCTACAAGTTCCTGCTTAAATAAATATATAAATAATTAATAGTGCGGTGTGAAAGGGTGGAAAAATCTACTTTCAGTTTAGCATTTTCTTATTCCCCCAACATCTGTGTAATATATTTAATTTTTTATCTGCCCGCACTATTTATTTATTTATTTATGCTATCTCGACACACACACAAAAACTATATATTTAATATAACACACACACACATATATATATATATATGTTAAATATATAGTTTGTGTGTCGATATAAATAAATATATATATATATATATATATATATATATATATATATATATATATATATATATATATATATATATATATATATATATATATATATATATATATATATATATGAATGAAGGTAATACCATATCATCATCCTAAATTTTCTTTCAGTCGGCAGGGGGTGCTGCGGCATATCTTAAAAAAAACATACTACAATCTAAATGCTGGGATGTTTCAAGTTTGGGTAAAATATGAAAAGGCCAAACCATTAAAGTTAAAAACTTAATTTTTTTTTAATCATGTCTATTTATTTGGTTACATTGTTTTCCTGTCACCCCTCAGCAAATTTTGAGTTTTAGTTAAAAAGATATCCAATAAACAAAAGGTCCACCAAACAGTTACATTGTCAGTTAAAGTGTTACAAGTGTAACTAACAGTCGTGATTTCCTTTTGAGTATCGGGTATTTTCTGAGTAGCGGTGAACGAGATGAATGCACAAGGATGCCGCTGCGCGTGAACTCCGCTTCCCTCATGCACGCGCAGCCGCATCCTTCATTCGTTGCGCGTTCATGCGCTAGTCTTGGATACGAGCAGGCACGAGGATTTTGGAGGATAACCGGAAACAGCAGGTTGTTGTTGAAACATCGCTCATAACTATTACAGCGGCAGAGAAATGGCTCTGACTCAAGAAATGATCTTAACCTTTATACTGGAGAACGGAGGAAAAGTGAAAAACTCGGAGCTCGTGAGCAAGTTCAAAGGACTTATAAACTCCAGCGATCCCGCGGAAAAGAAACAAAACAGAGACCTGTTTAAACGCCTGGTCAACAACGTCGCCGTGGTTATAAAAGTCGATGATGTGAAGTACGTGGCTGTGAAGAAAAAATACCAAGGATTCATTACAGGTGAAAACAACTCACATAATAACAGTTTATATGAGTTAAAATCGCCTTGCAGTAGCAAACCGTCGAGTGAAATTGAGAATGTGGATATTATTAATAACAATTATTACCATTGTTCCACCCAAACTATGAGTAATAGCAGTAAAAGTGGAAATAATGATGTTGGTTGTCCTGAAAGTCCAGAGTCTATAACAGCAAGAGTGCTCAGTGTGACAAGTGATGCAAAAAGTGGCAAAACTGGTTCTGTATTTGCTCTTGTAGCCATAAAGTCTCCACCAAATCCACAATACGAGGAAAAAGGAAAAAACAACCTCAAAACGCTTACATCAGATACTGAACCACCACCTCCAGTAACTTCTCAGAGGACTATGAAAGTCAAGGCGACTGCGTATCAGAGCTGTCTCGGTGGAGAAGGCTTTCTCTACAGGTCTCTGAGAGTCAAACGAAAAGAGCTGGAGGTGCAGGCTTCACCACTACTGAGAAGGTGTAGCAAAGTCACCAGACCTGGTGAGGCTAAAGACTCGGATGTGATTCCTTTGGGAGCAATGGAGCATGAGTGGCTTGTGAATTCAGCAACAGGAAGCTGGCGTCAGATTTACAGCCTCCTGCTGCAAGACCCTCATCTGGCAGAGAAGAGAAATTTCATGTCTGGATTCACAATCCTGCATTGGGCTGCTAAAAGCGGAAACGGTGAAATGGTGTGTAAAGTCATTGATGTTTCAAGACAGAGCCGTGCAGGGATCGATGTTAATGCCAAGTCTTATGACGGCTATACCCCTCTCCACATCGCCGCCATTCATAGCCATGAACAGGTGTTGTCTGTGCTGGTGTGTGAATATGGTGCCAGCACCAACATACGGGATAACAGTGGTAAAAAAGCCTACTATTATCTAAATCAGGACGTGTCAGTTGAGATCAGAAAGATGCTCGGAGACCCTCACAGCCTTCGAAAGGATGCTGGATGTTATTTGAAGGATGAGCAGAACCTCCCTAAAGGATTCAACACATTGAGTAAATTATTTCAGCCTCACGTTGCTGGACATAAAAAGACACACAGACGTCGGATGAGTTTCCATTTCATCAGGGATGAACAGAAAGAACAACGCACTTAATCGCTAAGCATTTCAACTGACAGATAAAGCACTTCAGAAAACAGAACTTGGGTAGCTTTGTGTAGGTTTCAAATAATGTGTAAAAATAGTGTTGTTAATTTAATTAGAAATTGTACAGCCTGGAATCTATTGATAATTATGTTTGTCAATGACTTAGTAAATTTTTACCATATTTATAGCTAGCACAATAGCTAATTAATAGTTTCTAGCACAGCTGAAAGACTGAAGAACTTATTCAGGTCTAAAGAAAATGGCCTTAAAGCAATGGTCTCTAACTCAATTCCTAGAGAGCCGCAGCTCTGCATAGTTTAGTTCCAACTCACCTCATCATCAACCAGCAAAGTTCAGTTCCAGACACATAAATGTGTTGTTAATATCAAGGATATGTCGATGCAGACTTCTCGTCTGCATCGAGAAGTCCCAGAAGTCATTGTAGGAAGCACAGCATTTAATATAGATCTATTTTTAAAGTTTAAAGATATAACTTATTTGTCTCAGGCGTTTCCCTAAATGAGACTGTGAAAGTAAACATTACCATGAAAATCTTAATAAAGGCATAAACACATTAAGGGTGTTTATTTGCTGAAATTTGTATTAAAATTAGTTTTATTTGTATTGTGCAACATATATTTGTAAGGTCTTTATGTATAGTATATATTGTGAAAAGGGGAAAAACAATAAATCATTGTATGAATGCTGTAATGCAATGTTCCTCAACCATGTTCCTGGAGGACCACCAGCACTGCATGTTTAGGATGTCTCCTTTGTCTGTCACACCCATTACAGGTCTTTCAGTCTCTGCTAATGAGCTGATTATCTGAATCAGGTGTGTTTGGTTAAGGAGACATGGAAAATATGCAGAGTTAGTGGTCCCGCAGGAATGTGGTTGAGAAACACTGCTGTAATGCTTAAATAATTTTAGGTTTAAAATGCATGAAGGTCATGTGACCATCAGGAAGAATGCGGCATCTCATTTCTCATAGGACGCATTCTCTGTTCTTGTGGTCTCCTGAGTTCGTTCTTCCGAGGTAACTTGGCAATAACGATCAACACAAGAACACAAGTCCGTTCTCTGCATTACTGCAATTGAGAAACAGCCGTAGTTTTGAACACCTTGATTAGTAGGATCAGCTGTGTTTGATTAGGGTTGGAGCAAAACAGAGCTGTGGACCTCCAGGAATCCAGTTTGAGATCTATGCCCTAAAGGGTTCATTTTTCCCAAGACTGTTGTATATCTTTGGGACAGAAATGAAGATGTTTTTCCCTCACAGGCTCTCTCTTACTCAAAATTCTGATCCTTCAAAATATTAGTAAAGAAAATGAAGCAGTTCAATCTAAGTCTTCTGAAGAGATTCGATCGATATATTTAATGTAGCTTTTTATTCATTTTAAACTATTTGATTAGAGTAACTGCTTATTTTGATTTTGAAAAAAATAAGTATTGGGTATAAAGTACGTTCAATGAAGATAAAAATATCTTCATTTATGTTTCAAAGTTAAATTAAAGTCTTACAGATTTAGCATGAGGGTGAGTAAATGATGGTAAAAAATAATTTTCCAGTGGAGTAACAATTTATCTTGTTTTTTTGAGAACATTTCTCAAGCCTATTGGTTTGCACAAACATTCCACAAAAATGTATTTGATATTGTCACTGAAAACCATGTCCTCTGGTCTGACATTATTTACTCATTTAAAATTTGAGTTAAAGGACCCCATTCAGGTCAAACCATTTTATCAGATTATTTAAACAGCTTTATTGTGAAAAAATGCGTTATTATAGAATGATTGTGATGATTTTGTAGAAGTGCATCAGTATTATTTGGCCTATACAAATTAGGGTAGACTGGTGGTACATTACAGGGGTACATTTGAAACACTTTTAATAACTTGCTTGCAGGACAAGTATTGGGTAAAAGGATGTTTAATGAAGAGAAAAATATCTTCATTTATGTTTCCAAGTTGAATTCAAGTCTTACAGATTTAGCATGAGGGTGAGTAAATGATGGGAAAGAATAATTTTCCAGTGGAGTATTAACAATTTATCTTCTTTTTTTACTGAAAATTTCTCAAACCATTTCTATTAAAAATATTAAGTAAATCTCAAAGCTGCACATCAATGCAAAAACAAATAATAATAGATTAATATGAATTACTTTAAAAATGAACAGAAGCACTAAATTAAGTATTTCATTTTGATGGCACTAATTATCCTGCATTTATACTGAAGAGATAGGGGGAGTTTCGCTAATATTTGAATGTATTATAAGACATAATTTGGGTTATTTGAATAACAAAAACATCCAGGTTTTGGCAAAATAATGCCTAAAAGATTGGTCACATAAAAAAAGCAATTATTGTATCAGCACATTCAAGTAGTTTCAAATCTGTGACTTTGGACCACAAAACCAGTACATACTGTATGTGTCAATAGCTAAAATACACTGTCTTGGTTAAAATTACCGTATTTTTTTTTATGCCAAAAATCATGTTTCATTAAGATAATTCATAAGATCCCTATTGTAAATATTTATTTTCCTTCGGCTTAGTCTCTATTCAGAGGTTGTCACAGTGGAATGAACCGCCAACTATTCCAGCATATGATTTATGCAGTAGATGCCTTTCCAGCCGCAACCCAGTATTGGGAAACACCCATACACACTCATTCACACACACACACACACACACACACACACACACACACACACACCAATACACTCCGGACAATTTAGTTTATTCGGTTCACCTACCGCATGTCTTTGGGGGAAACCAGAGAAAACCCACACAAACACAGGTAGAACATGCTAATTCCACAGAAATGCCAACTGGCCAGCAGAGACTTGAACCAGCAACCTTTTTGTTGCGAGTCGACAGTGCTAACCACTGAGCCACAGTGCCACCCTACTGTAAAATTTAAAAATGTTTTTGCATGGCTAAACACTTTATTTAGACAGCTTTAAAAGTAATTTTCTTAATAATTTGATTTTCTTTTAACCTACAGCCCAGATTACAAATTTGATCCTATCCTAACAAAGCATACATCAACGGAAAGATGTGTTTATTCAGCTTTCAGATGATGTATACATTTCAAAATTTGAAAAGAATTACGCTTATCACATATGCATGAATTTATGTCCTCTGCTGAACAAAGAATATGTTTTAAAGAATGTTGGTGACCAGGTTTTTTCTGGTCCACACTAACTTGCACTGTATAATTGTTGTGATTCTTCAAAATATCATCTTTTGTGATTAAAAAAAAACTGAAACAACTTGAGGATGAATAAATAATGACATAATCCTCAAATTTTCCACACAAAGATAAAATAATCAACGTGGCATTTTCTGATTTGCCTCAAACAGCTACTCATCTTATCAGATTGTTGTACTCTGCATAAAGCCTAGAGAAACACTCATGCCATTGAATGAAGGCTAGAGGCCTCTGTGTGGGATGTAGACGTGCTGGCCTTCAACTCATTTTATGTCTGTGCAATCCTGGAGAGATAAACTTTAGCACAGAGCTTTAATAACTGGATAGACCACGTTAAAATGAGGTCAAAACGTATGCAAATTATCACATTACTGAAATAACAAGTGAGAATAAAGGCACGTTTTTTAACCAGGAATTTATGAACGTTCGAAACAGCCTGGAAAAGATAATGAGGTCTTTGTCCCAGTCAGGCAGTGATTCAGGCATGATTTCATGGGCGCCGGAGCTTAGCATAACTTCATTCAGAGGCTTTTGACTGGTGTGCAATGATCTGTAATGATTCGAAAGCTCTTGCCCCTCAGTCAGAGCTGCTCTTGTTCATCTGTGAAGCCAAGGTCATTTCACAAACTATATCCTTTGGCTTTACTGTTCACCGTTATGAAGCTAATTTGAGCACTTGCACTGCACATTCTGACAGATTGTGGATATTTGATTGAAGTTTTTGTAGATTAAGGGATTTTTTTGTTTCTATAATTTAATTTTTCATTTTAGCATTAGACTTCATGTGTGTCACAACAACTACAGAGAGAAGTGTTTCTGACTCATTTCCAGGGTCATTGTTTGACCTCCAGGATGTTCCCTTGTTGTTTCTTGAACATTACGCAGGATTGCAGGGTTGCCCTCAATGTTTAACTGCTTCACTTTACTGGGAATAATGGAAAATGAAACTAAGGAGAATATTGGTTGCTAAAAATGCTTAACTGTGATTTTTTCTTCAAATAAAATAATGCACTAATGGCATTGTTTCCTGTTTGAGTTTTTTTTTTTTTTTTTTTCAAAGACAACAAAATGTATTTCTCGCCTCAGAACTGAATTAAGTGGCTCAGGAATGATGTCAGTAGAATAATCGCTGAGGGTTCCCGGGAGGGTTTTTGAAATGGCGGTTTTCAATTAGTAAATTGAATTGATTAGCAAAATAGCATACACTATATGTGACCCTGGACCAAAACCAGTCATAAATGTCAATTTGTTTTCTAGAATTGAGATGTGTACATCACATGAAAGCTGAATAAATGTACTTTCCATTGATGTGTGGAAAAAATTGCCTTCAAAGCTGTGTAATTGAAGTGCTTGGAAATACACATTTGATATATATGGCAATAGCCCATATACGTTTTCATTGGACTTACACTGTCACACGACAAAAATGAATATAATTAGTATTAGGGCTGTGCGATTAATCGAAATCGAATCGCAATCACGATTTGAAACATTGCGATTAGCTAATTGCAAGAGGCTGTGAAATGAAATCTATTTGTATTTTTTAATTTCCCCCGCCCAAAGCAAATGCATGACTGCCGTCTGTGTGTGATAGTATTACCCTCCAATTGAGTGGGCACAAAAAGTCTACTAAAAAGTCAACAAAGTATTGCCAGTGACACTCAATCTAGGAAGCAACAGCAAAGTACAATTTCAGAGTTGTTTCAGCCATGTTAGTTTGAGTGTTCTGTATTTTCATAATAATTTTTTTGTTTGTTTGTATAATAAGCTACACTATCTCCCTAATTTGAGTTCAAATTTTGAGTTCATTTTATTTGTGTTTACTGTTTGCTCTAGAGAAAATTTTTTAATTTCTATATATTTAAAAACAAATTTGAATAAATGTTTAAGTTAGTTAATATCTTTTCAGTTCCTTTTTTTAACTAACACTCACTGCATTTTAGCATTAAAAAGCTATGATACAGATTATAGAGAGAATAAAACTGCCCCATGGTACAATAATCATACTCGCGCTCTCAAAACAGCAACCCGTGCTCTAGAACGTAAATGGAAAAAAACTAATTTAGAGGTTTTTAGAATTGCGTACAAAGACAGTATGTCCAGTTATAGGAGGGCTCTTAAATCTGCCAGGGCTGAGCACCTCCGCAAACTGATTGAAAATAATCATAACAATCCTAGATTTTTATTTAGCACCATTGCTAAACTAACAAATAATCGATCATCTTTGGAACAAAATGTCCCACCGCAAATCAGTAGTGATGACTTCATGAATTTTTTCAGTGATAAAATAGAAGGCTTTAGACAGAAAATAGAAAATGTTAAACTTTCTGCACCACCTCATACTCCAGATGCAGAAATATTTTCACTGAATCAAAATAACCTACAATGCTTCAAAATCATAGAACAGGAAGAGCTAGATAAAGTTATAAATAGTTCTAAATCAGCTTCATGTATGTTAGATCCAATTCCAACAAAATTACTGAAAGAATTGCTACCTGTTATAGGAGAATCTCTCCTTAATGTTATCAACTCTTCTTTATCTTTAGGCCATGTTCCAAATCCTTACAAGCTAGCTGTTATTAAGCCTATTGTTAAGAAACCACAACTGGACCCGAGCAACTTAGCTAATTATAGACCTATTTCAAATCTTCCGTTTATGTCTAAAATACTAGAAAAAGTTGTTTCTACCCAATTATGCTCCTTTCTGCAGACAAACAATATTTTTGAAGTGTTTCAGTCAGGCTTCAGGCCTCATCACAGTACAGAAACCGCATTAGTAAAAATAACCAACGATTTACTCTTAGCTGCTGACCAAGGGTGCGTCTCACTATTAGTTCTACTCGATCTTAGCGCCGCATTTGACACCATTGACCACAATATTCTCATAGACCGCTTAAATTCTACAGGTGTCCAAGGTCAGGCCCTTCAATGGTTTAGGTCATACTTAGCTGATCGTTACCAGTTTGTGAATATTAATGGACAGCTTTCACAAGTCAGGCCAGTAAAGTACGGGGTCCCTCAAGGATCAGTTTTAGGCCCTTTGCTGTTTACAATATACATGCTTCCCCTGGGAGACATTATTAGAAGACACGGGATCAACTTTCACTGCTATGCAGACGATACTCAATTATACATTTCAACTAAACCTGATGAGATGCCTGAACTGTCTAAGCTAACTGAGTGTATTAAAGATGTTAAAGACTGGATGACAAACAATTTTCTTCTCTTAAACTCAGACAAAACAGAATTATTACTTATCGGGCCTAAATCTTGTACACATCAGTTCTCACAACTCGACCTGCAATTAGAGGGATACAAAGTTAGTGTTAGCTCTACTACAAAAGATCTAGGTGTGATATTAGACAGCAATTTAACATTCGAAAATCATATATCCCATGTCACAAAAACTGCTTTCTTTCATCTGAGAAATATCGCTAAATTGCGAAGTATGCTATCCATATCAGATGCAGAAAAACTAGTCCATGCTTTCATGACTTCTAGGCTAGACTACTGTAATGCTCTGTTTGCTGGCTGCCCAGCATCCTCCATTAACAAACTTCAGCTAGTGCAAAATGCAGCTGCCAGAGTTCTTACCAGATCTAGAAAATATGATCATATCACCCCAATTTTATCCTCCTTACACTGGCTGCCTGTTAAGTTTCGTATTGAATTTAAAATATTGCTCCTTACCTATAAAGCTTTAAATAATCTAGCTCCTGTTTATCTAACCAACCTCCTGTCTCGCTACAACCCAACCCGCTCTTTAAGATCTCAAAACTCAGGGCTTCTAGTAGTACCTAGAATATCAAAGTCGAGTAAAGGAGGTCGAGCCTTCTCATTTATGGCCCCTAAACTCTGGAATAGCCTTCCTGATAATGTCCGAGGCTCAGACACACTCTCGCTCTTCAAAACTAGATTAAAGACCTATCTTTTTAGCAAAGCGTACACTCAGTGTAGCACATAGCAGTATGACGCATGATGTGCCCCACACAGGATTTTGCTTCTTGTTTTTATACACTATGAACAGCAGCTACGCTAATTATTCTCCTTATTCTGTATTTCCACCTGGGGGTTCTCATCCCGAGGCCCTCAGACTATGCAGTGCCACTGATGCGATCCAAGACCAGTGACGAGATGATCCTAAGGTTTTCTGGACCAGGCCGTATCCTGAGCAGCTGCTGTGGTGGTCATCGTGGAGTGAGAGCCTGAGACTGACCCCTGTGACGCTCCAAGGAGAGACGAGTCTTCGCTGAGGTCCAGCTTCATGCGCCTAGACTGCAGCTCTGCACAAGACGTTTGGCCACAGGAGAAATGGTGGTGCCCAACTGAGCCTGGTTTCTCTCGAGGTTTTTTAAATCTTCACTTTCGCCAATTGGTGAAGTTTTTTACTCGCCGCTGTCGCCACTGGCTTGCATGGTTCGGGATCTGTAGAGCTGCGCATCGATGGATTTGCTCTTCAGTGTTTGGACTCTCAGTAGTGATTATTAACCCACACTGAACTGAGCTAAACTGAACTGAACTGAACTTAATCTCTGAAAACTGAACTGACTCTGTTTCAATTCACTATAATCTTCCATGTGAAGCTGCTTTGACACAATCTACATTGTATAAGCGCTATACAAATAAAGATGAATTGAATTGAATTGAATTATTGAGCCGAAGCTTGAATGCAAAATTAAATCGCAAATTGAATCGCAATATCTGTCAAAAAAAAATGTAATTAGATATTTTCCCCAAATTGCACAGCCTTAATTACTATTGTCACCATTTGAATGCAGTAAATGGTTAAACATTTCTTAGTCTTCCATGAATCTCCTTTTATAAAAACTGTTGTGTTGTTATATTTTTGAGGCAAATCTCAAAAATTGTCCTATGGTGTGGCTGTCTCAAACAGTTCAATAAATGAAAGCTCTTACACTGTAAAAAAAAAAAATCGTGGTTGCCTTAAATTTTAAAGCTGAATCAAATTAACCCTATGAGTCCATTAAACTTTATGTTATATATATATATATTATGTTAAACTGATTTAAAACAGCTTGCGCAACTTATAAAATTAAGTTAGAACATGATTATTTTAGTTTAATAAGTTACAATGAACTAAAAACATGTGCTTGCATGACTATGTGATCATATAATTTTTTACAGTGTATAAATAAAATTTAAAAAGAATTAATAAAATCATAAATAAATAACTTGAATATATTACAAGTGGCTATTTTACTGAATCTCAATCGTTTTTTTCATCCATATAATTAAAAAAAAACTTGAACTTGATTTTGTCACTGAAAACCATGTCCTCTGGTCTGATATTATAAACTCATTTAAAATTTGAGTTAAAGGACCCCATTCAGGTCAAACCATTTTAGCAGATTATTTAAACAGCTCTACAGTGAAAGAATGCGTTACATATCATCATCTTTTTTTAAACTAATTTTAATACCCTTCCAGATTTAACAGTTTCTGATCCTTAAATGTTACAATTAACTTACATTTTCCTAAAATGTAAAACTCTAAAAACTGACATTATTGCATGAATTAATGTCATACAAGTTTATCATAAAATGTATGATGACGGCAGTGGGGAAGAAATGACACTCAATATATCAAATGCAAATGCACGATCAACTTAATTGCATTCTGACAATGCAAATTAAAACAACATTTGAGGTTTGTGATATTTAAACTGTCTACATCTCTTTGACATTTTATAACATGAAGGATAAGTGCATGCTGTAAATATGGGTATAGTTGATACAACCTTCCTTATTGGTTAGAGCTACAGTTAAAGACTTTATTTTAAGGCATATTTCACCCAAATATGACTTCATGTATTCTCCCTTGTGTGCTTTTAAATCTTTATGAATTTCTTTCTTCTGTTGAACACAAGAGAAGATATTTTGAAAAAATGCTGGTTTCTGGTGTAACCTTAGCTAGTTGGCTAGTTTAGCTGGCCACCAGGCTGGTTTTAAAGGGGTTTTGGCCACTACCAGGTTGGGAGACCATGCAAAACCTACGTTCAGCTTAAACAAGCTAAGACCATCCGTCCAGTTGGGCTGGTTTTAGCTGGTTATTTCAGCTGATCACTCAGCCTGACCATCGAAGACCAGCCTGGAAGTGGCCCAACAAAATCCATCTAAGCTAATTTAAGCTAGTTTATTTCAGCAGGGATACCAATCAACTTCCATAGTAGAAAAAAGGATGAGTAAATTATGGCAGAATTTTCTTTTTTTGTCCCTCTATTGAAACTCTGATGCTTTAAAACACCCATAAGTGATCAAAAGTTAAATCATATGATTCAATAAGTTCTTCTAAAGCAGAGATGCTCAACCTAGCAAGCCAAAGTTGGCCAAGGGTAACCTTTGATTTGGCCCACCATGAGAAGAGAGGGAGAATTATGGGGATGGTTTCAAGATTGTCTAGTCAAACCCTTTGATTAATTGTTAAACACTAACTGAAAATTAATGTTTCAATTAAAAGGTGTACATTAATCAGATTTTGTTTAAATGTACGCACTGTCATGTGGCAATGCAGAGACTTTGGTGAACAATGAGTGAGCAAATGCAGATTCTTTTCAGCATTGAACTCCACGGTGTTAGAAACTCGACTGTGTTAGAAATGTGATTGTTTATGTTTTTTATTGCAATAAGTAATAATTAAAAAAAAAAGTTAATTACATTACTACGATTAAAATAATAATTAATGCTAATTATTTAAAAAAATGACTGCGATTTGAAGTAATGTTTTATTTATTTAGAAATATGAAATAAATTAGGAAATTATACATGGCAACTTTAATGTAATATAGTTTGGTATATTTACCTTCGGCCCACGGCTCTCATATGAAAACATTTGGGCACCCTTGTTCTAAGAGATGTGCGCTTTATATCATGGTCAGATTTAATTTAGCTTTAACTATAAACATCAATCCGCCAGCTCTCATTTCACTTAGCGTTATCACGTCTGTCAACATTAAATTCGGCCTTAATTTGATGCGTAAACCATAAAGAACTTCAAATATGCCTATATAACACCAAAACCGGATTTACACCAAAACCCGCTGATGCACACTTGGTGGAAACCTTCACCGGCTTTTGTACCAAAAAATCGGCCTGATTGATTGCGCACACCTGTCAGGAAAGGGCGACGGAAGTGTAGTTTGGCCGAGGACACCGAGGTTTTCTCCGGGACCGTTCTTAAATAAACCCACACTATTTATTATGGCGACGCTGTTTTTTAAATGTAGTGCGCTTTGTTACCTACCCAGATCATTAATGGTTCTCGCAGTTCTCGGACTGTCATTTACATCAAGCTACAACTTTGAAAACGAGTCTGTTGAACCCGACGTGCCCCTTCAACATGGTAATATCCTGAGCCCTTTGTTAAAGGCTTTGTCAGAGCAGAACCCATGGGGAGAGTTCACACACCGAACAAAACCTGACTCCAGATATGTGCGCTACATGAGGAGACTGTACAAGCAATCATCCAAACCGTATAGGAGCCCCGAGGCCTCTCACCTGTACAACACCGCTCGTCTGATCACTCCTAGGGAAGAGTGTCTCAAGCAAAACAGAGGTATGCTTATTACGCTACAATCTAAAAGCACAGGGTTTGGTTAAATACACGAGGAGGATGCAAGACACATAGGGATCAGAAACTGACATTAGGCTATGCTGTTGCTAAATGTTTCTTTCTTTCTGAAGTACAGTAGACCTATATATTTGATGTATATTCACCTGGATGGCCTGCTATATTTCTATTTCTTAAAGTATTTAACAAAATACATTGAGTACAATAATTTATATCTTATAAGCTCTCCTAAATATAGCAGGTTTTGAGATTAATATGTTAATAACAAGCAATTATTAAACATTTTATAAGCTTCTTTTAAGGCAAAATGTTCAAAATAAATAAATAATTACATAAATAACCAGACAAGTTGTTCATTTATACAATTAACGCAAGTTAAAAATGTAAAATATTAACATGGAGATATTTTTAATTTTATACAGTGGAGATTTTTATTGGGGTGACACTGTGGCTCAGTGGTTAGCACTGTTGCTTCAAAGCAAGAAGGTCGCTGGTTTGAGTCTGGGTCAGTTGGCATTTTTGTGTGGAGTTTCCATGTTCTCCCTGTGTTGTTGTGGGTTTCCTCCGGGTGCTCCAGTTTCCCCCACAGTCCAAAGACATGTGTAGGTGAATTAAATAAACTAAAGTGGCCATAATGTATGTGTGTGAAAGTGTATGACTATTTCCCAGTACTGGGTTGCAGCTGGAAGGGCGTCTTCTGCGTAAAACATATGCTGAATAAGTTGGCGGTTCATTCCACTGTGGCGACAACTGATGAATAAAGGGACAAAGCCGAAGGAAAATGAATGAATGAATGAGATTTTTATTGTTGACTTCATTCTTATTGGTGGAGCTGCTTAAAGGGACAGCTCATCCAAAAAAACAAACACACCTCATGTCATTGCAAACCAGTAGGATTTTCAGATGTTCGTACGACTGCTGGATTCATATTTATAAACATTTCATAAGCATCACTGTTTAAGATTGGAGTTTAGACATTTTATAATCATTCAGAAATTTATAACAACATACTTTATTACAAATATCTTGTTTTTTCAGAAATAAACAAAATAAATAATGTAATAACTACCTCACCTTAATTTTGTATCTGTAACATTTCATAATGTTGTTTTACCAAATTAGTTTCTTTATGAAATAAGTGCAGGCATTTCAAACATGAATATAATGTGTACTTTAGACAACAGTATAGCACACTGTAAAAAAACACGTTTTTTTTTTTTTCATAGAATAGCGGCTGGTAAATTACAGACATTTACCATAAAATGATGGATGTTAAATTACAGAAATTTCTGTAATTTACCAACTGTTATTTTACGGTAAATGTCTGTAATTTAACGGACGTTATTTTACGGGGGGGGGGTTTGCTGAAAAATAAAAAAATTTAATTATCTGATTTTTTTTTTTTTACAGCGCATGTTACTATTTGCAACAACACTGTTGCATAATGTACTGTAAAACAATGTATTATAATCACTAGATAGAATAAATAAAATACTACACTCGTATTCTAAACACTTTAAAAATAAATGTCCTTTGTATAAATGCCATGTTCAGACCGCTCAATATTAGACTGATTCGTAACAATCAATTTGATGTAGGGTGTTTTGGTGATTCGTAAGTTAATTATTTTATCTTGCATAGTTTGTATTCAAGCAATGCTTCATTTGTAGCTCTTCTCAATCTCCTGACAGAAAGACAAGCAGGTTATTTCAGTCCTCCACAAAGGGTTCCATTACATCCTAGACCAGAGTTACCCAAACTTTTTCTTATAAAGGGCCAAAAACCAAACTTGATAGAGGGCTGTGTGCCGAAGTTAAATGTACCAAACCGTATTACATTAAATTTGCTCATTTGTTTGCTTTTTATTTAAAAATGACTAGAAAAAGTTTATTTAAAACATATTAAATGATGATGAACTTTAGTTTTGTAATCAAAATAGTTTAGTTTTATAATCAACTTATTTTTGTAAAAACATAAACAATCCCATTTATAACACAATGGAGCTCAATACTGAATACACTAGTATAGGTCCTCCTGCCTTTGCCTTGATTTGTTCACCCATGTCTTGTGCATTGTCCTCTGTCAAGTAACAGTATTGACGTTTTAAAAGTCTGATTCATATGAAACATTTAATTTTACTTGGCTTTTTTGTAGCTCCTCAATTAAACAAAGAAACAAAAGGGTATACATTAAATTCGAAATGACGATCTTTGTCAAAAACACCAACCAACTCCTCATCATGCTCCCTTTCTTTTTAGATGGGATGGCGGGCCAAACCAAAGGTTACCATGGGCCGACTTTGGCCCACGGGCCCTACTTTAGGCATCTCTGTCTTAAACATTTCTGTAAACTGCTAACTGCTATCAAACATGGCTAAACAAATGGGTGACAATGGGGGATTTTTCTGACAAAAAAAAGATATACTGCTTTGGTAGTCAGTAAAGTGCCCATGAGGTAGCCATGTAAAGTGCCCCCCCACCCCCCACCCCCATTATATAAAACAGACCTTTTATGTACATAAATGCAATATTTGTCTATTTTGCAATTCAGCATAAGGATTGCCTTGCAGTGTTTTAGCATAAAATGGTGATTTTTAGATTGAAAATCATGCAAAAAGACCAAGGAACAAGACCTGGGAAAGGGAAAGACCTGCAATCTCTTGAAGAATCACAAATGAAGCACTGTTTAAAATTGACAGAAATATGAAACATTTATTAGGGGATTACCAGTTAAATCCAAAGACCTGGTAAGATGAACAAAAACAAGGAGTCAGAGATACAATTAAAGAAATATTAACTGAAGAAGAAAATAGTTTGCAGTTTCATCAGCATACACTCAAATCAACAGCAGCTTACTGTCTAACACATCTTAGGTAGAATGATTTTGGTTGGTCGAAACAGATAAACTTAGACAATCCCTACAAGTGTACGTAAAATGTGGTCAGGATGAAGAAAGAGGTGAGATTGTGCTCCAGTCCTTGTCTCCTCCAATGAAGAACACACACACGCACACACACACACACACATACACAAAGATTGCTTATCTTCTTCAAGGATGTCTCGTTTAAGCACATAACACACACTTTAAGAGCAGGATCTCACCGAACACAATGAAATACAAATTACAATAGAAATAGCTTAGTTTCTAACATGTAATAGTATTAGTTTTGCAACTTTCATGGTCACTCCACATGAGAGGTCCCAATGACATTTTGACCTGGCCTGAAAAGCCTGGGAAAACAAAGAACTTTGCATACAGAGAGCAGACAGACACATTATTCCAGTTTTACTTTAAAGATGGATGACACCATGGTCGTCATATAATCCAGGGACTTTAACACAGATTAAACTTTTTTAATAATCAAATTATCCCAATCCATTCATCCAAAGCTGTGACTGTTATGTGCATCAAGTGTTAAACGTTCCACTCATCCGAGTATTTAAAAAAGTGTGCTAATTTATTTCTTTTTTAGAATTTTTGGTGTGTTTTTGTACTGCTATATGGCGTACAGTAGAATAGTGCATATGTATGTGATTTGGAACACACGTAGTGACTATCGTAACAAAATAAAAATGTTTTTGTAATCTGAACCTGGCACAACATCTGTTCAACAAAAATGTGCTTTATATTGGAGAAAAGATGTTCTTTAGATGATAACAATGTGAAGAATTTCAAGAATTTGGAGCACAAAAAAGTTTGATGTCAATCAGGGTATCTTCTGTCCATTCCATATCCGTTTTCAAATAAAAAAAAGGAAAACTAAGAAAACGGACGTTTTTCTGTTTTTATTTTGCTAAAATAAAATGAGATTTTGGCTTGATTTTTGTTTTATGGTTTAGGGTAAGAAAACGAATAAACGACTTTAAAATTCATTATACACATGTTGGCAGTGCTGAAACGCCCTTTTTCCTCTGATTGGTCTACCAAATCTGAGCTCATGATGTCAGAAGCTGGTTTGCATTATTGCGTCTGAGCTACTGCAGGCCTAAATAATAATAATAATAATAATAATAATAATAAAAAGAAGAAGAAGCTAATAATAATAATAATAATAATAATAATAATAATAATAATAATTAATATTGTTCACTCAGTGTTTTTTTTATTGTTTAGTTCTTTTAATAGTTGTTTGCAGGACCACAAAAAGTACATATTGGGCCATGGGGCTATAACAAAGTGTACCGTTTATATATATATATATATATATATATATATATATATATATATATATATTATATATATATATATATATATATATACGCACGCACGCACACACACAGTTGAAGTCAGAATTATTAGCCCCCCTGTTTATTTTTTTTCCCCCAATTTCTGTTTAATGAAGGAAGATTTTTTTTCAACACATTTCTAAATGTAATATTTTTAATAACTCATTTTTAATAACTGATTTCTTTTATCCTTGCCCAAGATGACAGTAAATAATATTTGACTTGATATTTTTCAAGACACTTCTATACAGCTTAAAGTGACATTTAAAGGCTTAACTAGGTTATATATATATATATATATATATATATATATATATATATATATATAATATATATATATATATATATATAATATATATATATATATATATATATGACTATTACTTTGAGGGTGACGTCACAAGCTCAGATTTGGTTGGTAGAGGAAAAAGGGCCGTTTTTAGCATGCCTACATGTTTATAATGAAATTTAAAGTCGTTTATCCGTTTTCCAACCCTAAACCAAAAATCCAGCCAAAATAGGTAATTTGTATTTTTTTTTCGTTTTTTCTTCGTTTTCCTTTTTTTGTTTGAAAACGGATCTGGAATGGACGGAAGATAGCCTGATTGATGGCAAACCTGCTTTTGTAACTTTAACTTTGAAGCTTCAGTCAAACAAATAGATGTGTTGCAGAAAGTAACATGGCTTGTTTTATTTTGTCAGAATTCTTCATGCAAGACATTTCCTACAGTCTGAATCGAGTGAGGTCACAAGAGCACTTACTAAAATCCGTCCTGCTATACTCCTTCGACCCAACCAACCTCTCTCCATTTTCGTCGCTCTGTTATCTTGACATGATGAGGAACAGAAATCCTCCAAGGATCAGGTGTGCTCCAACTATCTGGGCATCCAGCACTCGGTCCCCCTGCTCAGCTTCCGTGTCCGTCACCGTGGGTGGAAGTGGACGTTGACCTCCCTTCCTCCATCCTCTCATTCAGGCCCATAAGAAGGACATCCATCTGCTGATCAACCTGACCTGCGTCGAAGATATGATCCCAGATCTGGAGGCCAGATTCATAAGAGTCCTGTTGAGTTAACTCACAGATCTCCATCTCTCCTTCTCTACCTTAACGACCCCAGTGAGGTGGCGTACCAGAGAAGAGCCACGCAGGGCAGGATGGTGGATCTGACGTTCAAACCATTGGGATGGAAAGACCACGTTATGGGAGACGACTTCTCGAAGGCGACGAGGCACCCTTAAAGAGTTCAGAAACCAGCATGCCCAAACTCGTGACCATGTATGAGTTTGCGACCGATTGTGACCTGTATGATTTCAGAGTGAGCTTCAAAGAGCTCAAACTGGACCATTGGATCATTGAGCCTAAAAAATACAATCCGAGGTACTGCAAGGGATCTTGCCCGAGGAATGTGGCCTATATGTATGGGTCACCGATGCACACCATGGTTCAGAACCTCATTTATGAAAAGTTGGACTCTTCTGTGCCCAGACCTACATGCGTACCATCAGAATATAACCCTTTAAGTGTTTTAACCTTTGAGAATGACAAATCCTATGCTTATAAAGAGTATGAGGAGATGATTGCTACCAAATGCGCTTGTCGATAAAAACTAATATGGCTGCTTGATTTTTTTTTTTTCCTATTTTTGTGATACTACATTGCTTTGTAAAACACTGACCTATTTTTTTTGCACTGGCCATTCTCATTATGAAGATGATTATTGACCACGTGTGTCAGATAATTTGCTGAAATGTTTATTTGACATTACCTTTTTATTGACTTCTGTATTGCTCCGAATATTTGAATGAATTCGCAATTGAGTTGTTTTTGGTGTTTTCAGGTTTTTTTGTAATATAGTTGTATATGGGGGTATTAATTGGCTTAAAGGATCATTTTCTACTTTGATGAGAAGTTCTGTTATTTTAAGTTTTTTTTTCTCTTCAGGTTGGTGGTCTGGTCTTTGCACTTTCTATTCCTAAACCTGAATGGCAAAATTTAATACTTCTGGTTCTGGACAGAATATGAAAAGTGTGGTTCTATTGTCTTATCAGACACTTTTACAATTGTTTTTTTAAAACCTGGGAATTGCAGACGGTTGTCTCATGGGCAACCTCTCTCTCTTGATGTCCAGAAAATAAGTTGCCCTAATTGTGGGCAACTTGATATGTGTGTATTAACTGCTTTAAAGAAAGTAATGGATGAGAATGTGTCACGTGCCTATTTATGTAATTTATGTCTTTGTAATTTGGTCAGACTGGCTTTGGTTTCACAAAAAAAAAAAAAGTGTAGAGGAGAGAAAAAAAATCCCATATGAAAATATAAAATAAAACAAAAAATTCTGCAAACACACTTGATTCGTTTATGTTTTTAATAAAACATAAATGTTTGTCATAAAATGTTTGGTTTTTAGAGAAAAGCCGACATAGTCATTTTTATACTTTATTAGGCTAGTACTGGAGTCATTGTGATTGGGTAAAAACAGATTTATTGTAGTATGTAGTAACAAAGTCAACTTTAATAAATATGTGACTTTTGCTTTCAAAGTTATTTCAGAATGGTGACTTAAGAGTAGAGTATTTATTGAATATTGATGGAGCAATAGCATTTAAATAAATAGTAAAAAAAATATATAAAGTCTGATAAAGGTTTAGTTTACTCTTTCGAGTGAATTGATATGTATATTTTCAATTAAAAAAAAACATATACACAATATTTGCTATTTACATATTTGCAATATTTCTTAATTCTGCAAGTAATTTTTGCCATTCTTTAATCTTTATTATAATATATGTTCAATCCAATAAATACTATATATTCAATTTTAATATTGAGTCCCACAGTTGCAAAATGATTTTGGCATATATTTAAAATATATTCATAACAAAATCGCAAATAAATAAATAAATAAAGTCGGCGCAATAGCCTAGTGGTTAGCACGCTGACATATGGTGGCAATAGCACGTCAGGGCATCCTGAGTTTGAATCCCAGCTTGAGGACATTTTCTCTACCCCCCCTCTCTCTCTCAAACTTCGCTTTCTGTCTCCATACTGTCCTATCTAATGAAGGCAAAAAAGCCAAAAATAAATCTTTAAAAAAATAAATAACGGTATGTATCTGAATTATATGGACGTAGGTAGACTAACATTATAAGCGTGCAAATGGCATTACTTTTGACATATCAAGAGCATGTTTGGGCTATATATAGTAGTCAACATTTGAAGTGGATCATCACCTTTTCGTCAAAGTTGTCCTAAAACTATTGAACAACACCCATTCTTTTCTAGGACAATTTTGAAAAATATTTTCGACTTTAAACGTTGACTACTGTATATTCGATTCGATATTTAATATATATTGGATTTTAATATTGAGCCCCCAGTTGCAAAATTAATTTTTCAAAATGGAAAAAAATAATCATAAAAAAATATACACACGCACGCACGCACGCACGCACGCACACACACACACACACACACACACATATATATATATATATATGGGGGATCCAACATATTTAACCCATTTTAAGGTCAAAATTATTAGCCCCTTTAAGCTATATTTTTTTCAATAGTCTACAGAATAAATCATCATTATACAATAACTTGCCTAGTTAACCTAATTAACTTAGTTAAGCCTTTAAATGTCACTTTAGGCTGTATAGAAGTGTCTTGAAAAATATCTAGTCAAATATTATTTACTGTCATCATGGCAAAGATAAAATAAATCGGTTATTATATAAATATATTTTAATTTTAAGTATATTCTGCATCACTGGCTAAGTTTTGAATAACTGTTAAATATGTCATCATATAATCCTGTATGCTTGTCAGTTATATGCTTAAATAAAAAAAAATCCAGAAATATGTGACGTAGATAGACGCATGCAAGTGAGCGTGTTCGGTTGAGCAACAATACAACAACAAAACTATTTATGGTCATTTATTTACATAGAAAATACAGTGTACCCTGTGATTTATATAGGTTTCCAACTGAACGTTACGCTGTTGCCTGATTTACACCTTGGCACTTCGATTTCATCTTTATATTAATCACAAGAGACGCGCGGGCTTTTATTTTGAATTTCTAAATCTTCCGGAAGTTCTTTTATCAACGTTTAGGTAAGGAAGTAAGTTTTGGTCCCAGGCTGTCAACAACAGTATATTATAGCATTTAAACGCTGCCTTTCGTTTTAGAATTGCTAACGCATTAAAGTAAATCTTTTTGTAAACGTTGTCCGTTATGCATGTATTTTGTTAAGCTAATTCAGCTTTTAAAACAGACATCAGTCAGTTGATTTATAACTACCTTAAATAAACTTTGCCTCAAAGCAATTTCCCGGTCTAGAAGTACACTGCTCAGAAATCATGTCTAGGTAGGCAGCTCCCTAACAGGTTTTGCCATGGATCCAGAGGTTTCCCTCATGCTTCACTGTGATCCATCACAGGCTCTTGGAGAACATCAGATGCACGTAGAAGTTTCAGACAGGTAAAGTGACTTTCCATCCTAAACACCTCTGTAAAATATTCTGTTTATATAAATTATTCTTCACATTAAATATATTTGAGGGATTTTTTAATATGTAAAGAAAGCATATTAAATTGAAGTAAAGCATCTAATGGTATGTTTCCATCAACGTTTGTAAACATTTCCATTACTGTAACATGTACCTGATGTACTTTTTTAAACAACAAGCGATCATGAAAGACGTGCTGATATTTATTAAACAATATGTCAATATAATTAGCACTCCTGTGGAATTGTACTTTTTTTTAAAAGTGCTGTTTAACGTTGAAAATAATATTATAAAACATATTTTTTAATAACTAGTTTGTAGTAACCAATTTATTTAGTCTTTGCCAAGAGGATTGTACGTAATATTTTACTACTTATTTTACAAGGTACTAGTATTCAGCTTAATGTGCAATTTAAAGGCTTAACCACAGACTGAAGTAAAGTTGGTTTTATATTCGCATATTCGGTCTGAAAGCCCATGCAGGATGACTTGAAAACAACATTTGCCCTATTTAATTGACTGTGAACAATGTTGTACTTTGATAGTCGTTGGCTGCTAATATGATTGCACTATTTAAAATGTGCAAAGAAAAATGTTAAATTATATTATTAAGAAAGTTTGAGTGCACGAATATAAAACCAACCTTACCTCAATTATCCACAGTAGGTTATTTGGTTAACAGCACCACAATTGCTGTGTAAAACACTTTTGGAGTGCCTTTAAGAACATTTAGATTATTAAATTATAAAAAGAAATAACATTTCATACAGTTGAAATCAGAATTATTAGCCCCTCCTTTAATTTTTGTTTTTCTTTTTTAAATATTTCCCAAATTATGTTTAACAGAGCAAGGAAATTTTCCACAGTATTTCTGATAATATTTTTTCTTTTGGTGAAAGTCTTATTTGTTTTATTTCGGCTAGAATAAAAACAGCTTTTAATAAAAAAAAAAAATTTTAAGATCAAAATTATTAACCCTTTAAGCTATGTTTTTTCCTGATAGTCTACAGAACAAACCCTCGTTATATAATATAATAATATAATATATAATATTATTGTATATCATTATATAATATATATAATAATAATATATAATTATATATAATAACTTGCCTAATTACCCTAACCTGCCTAGTTAACCTAATTAACCTAGTTAAGCCTTTAAATGTCACTTTAAGCTGTATAAAAGTGTCTTGAAAAATATCAAGTCAAATATTATTTACTGTCATCATGGTAAAGATAAAATAAATCAGTTAATAGAGATGAGTTATTAAAACTATTATGATTAGAAATGTGTTGAAAAAATCTTCTCTCCGTTAAACAGAAATTGGGGAAAAAATAAATAGGGGAGCTAATAATTTTTACTTCAACTGTATGTACATCAGGCCTGTGATGTGCCTGAGATTTTGATTAAACATTTTCAATTTGTTTTGTAGGCCTATTGCACTTCACAATAAAGGTCTGTTTGTGATTTTGATGTTAATTCTCATTTAATGTTTAATGATTAAAATCAAAAGTGTGAACTGTTTCATTTAACGGAGCTAATTACTTATACCATTCAGTTGCATTTCTTTAAAACTAACAATAACGTAAGAGCTTCTGTAACAAATGTGTCGGCTTCTTCTGTTGATGTCAATGCATTACCTTGTGTCTACTAATGAGATTTAAAGTGTTACCTATTGTACTTTAAAAATTATAGTCCATAAATCATTGTAATAATATTTTTTTTACTTTTATTTATACACACAATAGATAATGTAGAATGTAGACAATAGGAAAGGTTGAGTTTTTTATTATACTAGTTACTAGTAACCCTTTTTTGCAGTTATGTCAATATCTGATAAAGCTTTTAAAAAATATGCCTGAGTCATACTAGTAATGGGCGATATAAACGATATGCGATATAAACGATACAAAATTGGCCTACGATAGAGATTCTAATTCTATTGCACTATCGCGATAATGCATGTTTGATGACGCAATCTACCCGCTCTCAACAACAGCACTAAGCAACGCATGGCACCGAATGGCGCGTGTCGCACAACTTGCGAGCCTCATGCATGGCATATCGTGGCTTGTCAACAGATTCCCACACAGCGCTTCCCACACAGATTTTACCTGGGCGGCCGATATATTATTGGGGCGGCCCGGTTCTGTGTTCGCGAGAAACTGAGAACACTCTGCCACAGACTCACATGCTCTGCATGCAGACCCACAGAGACGCGCTGGATACAGATGTTGTCCTGATTATAGCAGCTTTGAGAAGAGCGCGAAGATAGACTGATCCAGCTCATTATTTGGGGTGACAATACATTCTCTTTTCCCCGGACATGTCCGAGAATCTGCTTTCGCTTTCGATATTAATTGTATTCATTTTTGCATTACTTTATAAGCAAACTTTGTCTGGTGCGTCTCAATCACAGCACAACAC